>JAMPIV010017779.1:0-56075 GCA_024509875.1 Oreohelix idahoensis | reverse complement strand
TCTCCCCCCAAACTTAATCCCCCTCCCCAACACTCCACACTATAACCCACCACAATACCCACCAACCCCCCCCCCCCCCCCCCCCCACACCCACACCACCAACACCCCCCGCACCCCACACCCCCCCAACTCTCATAGATCATACCACCAATCCCCCCTCAACACCCACAATAACCCACTCACAAACATCACTCTCCCCCACACACCACCCACACAACGCACCCCCACTACCACCCACCACCCTTAACATAACACCACCCATCCACCTCAAACTATGTCGATTAAAACTCCGTACTCTACTTCGGATAAAGAAAGTCACAAAAACCATTTCTAATAATATTCCTGCGCCAGCCCCACCTATTACATAAATCAAAAGCTTGGTTATGGAGCTCAAGAAGAACTCCAGAAAGGTCTTCGAGATCATATGAGAATCATTCTGGCGGTAGTAACATCAAAGATGTGATCGGAAGAAGCAGAAGTTTATGTTATTTTTAATGCAAATAAAGAGGGAAACCTGGGGCCTGTGAATCGTAAACAAATAAAATACACATAGATGGGAATGTTGTAGGCACTCGTATGGAATAAAAATGTATTTCAGAGTCATACAATGAAATGGCCTTGGTATTTCAGTTGAATATATTTATTTTTTATACTGCATTAATTACCTATACCATTTATTGGTTGTTTAGCATGAATTTAAAAAAAAATATTTATCAACAGATGGTGTGGAGACGGAAGTGCCAATAGACGGGTTAGGTCATTCCCGCAGTGCCAGCTACATATCCCAGCATTCTCGGGGTTCAGGGTATGACTTTTTAACTCAGAATCTTGTCTCGGTAGTGGTCGGTTGTTTTCTATTGGTCACAGTTGAGTGATTGTGTTGCTTGTGTTATAATGTTGCTGTCACTATTGGATGATGTTGCTGTCTCTGTGATGGTGATGCTGTCACTATGTCATGATGTTGCTTGTGGGATGATTTTGCCGTCTGTATGTGATAATGTTGTTACTATGTGATGATGTTGCTGTCACTGTGTCATGATGTTTCTGTCACTATGTGATGGTGCTGCTATCCCTATTTGATGATGTTCCTGCCACTGTTTGTTGCTGTTTCTGTCATGATGTTACTGGGACTGTGTCATGATGTTGCTGTCACTTATGATATTGCCGTCACTATGTCATGATGTTGCTGTCACTGTCATGATATTGATGTCACTGTCATGATGTTGCTGTCACTGTGTCATGATGTTGCTGTCACTGTCATGATATTGCTGTCACTGCATCATGATGTTGCTGTCACTGTCATGATATTACTGTCACTGTGTCATGATGTTGCTGTCAGTGTGTCATGATGTTGCTGTCACTGTCATGATATTACTGTCACTGTGTCACGATGTTGTTGTCACTATGTCATGATGTTTCTATCACTGTCATTGTATTGTTGTCCCTGTGTCAGAGTTTTTCTGCCCCTGTGTCATGATGTTGCTGTCACTGTGTGATGATTTCCCCTTTAACCCAGTGATGTATCACAGCAAGCTGTAATATTTGCTGAGCAAACACTGGTAAAGCAGAGATAATCTTTTATAATAACTTAGGAACTTCAGTGTGGTACTGCCAGATTGGTGCACGATTGCTCAGATATGCAACTTAGATTGAACATTGCCAACTTCCTTTCATGGAAAGAATTTTGCTAAAAGACTTGCTGATAAAAGCAGATTTTAAAAATCCTGATAGGTCTATACGGCTGCGAGACTTTGACACTCAATAAAACAGTTGCAAAAAAGATTACATCATTCGAAATGAAATGCTACAGAAGGATGTTGAGAATACCCTGGACAGAAAAAAAGACCAACAGAGAAGTACTGCACTCACTAAATGTACAGGAACATTGGCTCCTAAATACCATCGCAATAAGGAAGCTGAAATTTTTCGGTCATATAAAAAGACATAATAGTCTGGAAAAAAACAGTGATGGAAGGCATGGTCCCTGGAAAAAAGGGGAAGGGGTCGACCTAGACGACGGTGGACCCAGGACATCACAGAGAGTCTGAACTTGTCTTTGGCTGATGCAGGTCGACTTGCCCAGAATCGTGATGCGTTCAGAGCAGCTGTAATGGAGACAACGTTCTGGAAAGAATACGTCACATGATGATGATAGGTCTAATTGGCGTAGCACAACTTGCAAGTCATGACCCAAGTGGTACCCCCACCTCCTTTCCACCAGGGTGTAATTGAGATAATAGGGTCAAAACATTTGTCCGACGGGGATCCTTTTTTGAAGATCAGATTTCCTCTTGTTGTAACACTGTTACCGGTGCTTTTCAGGACACTGGTCTGTCTCTGACAGTGACAATGATATTGTCAGAGCTGTCGGGCTTACTGTCAGTGGCCGACATGTTAATTGCCAATGCGAATGATGTGTGGGAGGGAGCCGCGCTGGTGTAATGGCTTCGGCGTTGTACTGGCGACCAGGTGTTCATGGTTCAAACCCGGGCGTCGGCGTTTGAAGAAATGTTTACGGCCGGAAATTTGACTGAATAGCCTGAACGGCTCCTGTGATAAACCCTCTGTGGATGGGAAGGAGCGAAGCTCCTGACGGGTTGGAAGGAAAGTCCTCAGGTTCCCCAGCCTCGCAATGACATGTCATTGGGCCGAAGGGCTGAAAGCCCAAGTGCCGCTGGTTAAGAAAAAAAAAAAAAAAAAAAAAAAAAAAAAAAAAAATGATGTGTGGGCAGTTATTGTATTGGCATTCTATATTACGATGGGCCAAAACTGTATGACCAAACCCAAGTGAAAGTAATCACTGGACTCGTAGGGTTTGCGACGAGACATCATTTATTGAAGACAGACGTGAATACTTTGACGAAGTGGTACAGCAATCATCATGTGTTATAGTATTTCAGAGTTAAATTCTAATTCATGGCAGGAAAATGTACGTCAACATAAATGATCAATATTGAAGTTGACCGATCTCACTAACCGTCACCATCTCAAGGGCGATGGAAGCTCTGCGGCAACATGCCCGTATGATCTCAGTTTTCGATACGAGGCAATTCATCTTGTATAATATTACGGAGGTCATCCATAAAATAAACCATTAAGATCCGATATAATTCCCAGCAAGAATTTGGGCGCACTAACAACACGCCATAGCTTGACGTGTTGAAGCTCTGCCAAAGACTTGCTAAGGAGAAATAATTATCTGAGGCGATACCTTAAAGAGCCAGTTCTGGCCAATTATTCATGCTCCAACTAGGGAGATATATCAATACATTTAGGTGTGTCTTCCCACGACTTGGGACCAAGACACATAATATTATTCATCTGAGACGTCTGTTCATGACAAAGGACTTTCGGATCTGCCTCCAGAGTATTAGCTGGATGGCAACAAATCACCACGACAAATCACGTCATTCTTCTTTGATCCTTAGCCACCGACCATCAAAGCAGTCGGTGGCCATTACACCTGGTGGCATCTTGTAGGGCAACAACAAATTGATTCCACTTTGCTCGGTCGGCGGCCATCCTTCGTACAGTGCCCCAACTCTGGTTCATTCTTTGCATCTCAGCCTCCACAGTCCTCCGCCAAGTTGTTTTTGGTCGGCCTCTCTTTCGTTTTCCTTCAGGGGTCCATAGCATAGCTGTTCTTGTGATGGCATCGGGGTCTCTTCTGAGGACATGGCCAACCCAGCTCCAGCGTCTGCCAGCTATGATGGTGTGCATGTCCTCTTGCTTGCTCCGAGTAAGCAGATCTTGGTTGGTGATGATATTCGGCCAAAAGATTCGGAGATTTTTCTTAGGCATGTTGTGTGAAAAGAGGACAATTTCGACATTTCCTTCTCTGTAACTCTCCAGCTCTCCGCGCCATAGAGAAGCACAGAAAGCACACAGCTCTGATATAATCCTAATTTTGTGCTTGTGCTGTACTGAGAGGACTTCCAGATGTTGTTTAGACTAAAAAAGGCTGTTCTTGCTTTGTTCATTCTGTTGTTGATGTCTTTGCTTGCTCCGCCGTCTGGTGTTACTATGCATCCTAGGTATGTGAAGGCATGTGTCTGTTCCAGTTGCTGATTCCTTACTGATATGGGCTCAGGGTTGCTCACATTGAGCGTCATGACCTCTGTCTTCTTTAGGTTGATGTTCAAGCCCACCTGCTGGCTATACTTATTAAGTCTATCCGTTTTTTCCTGGATGTGTTGATGTGATGTGCTAGCAGTGCAATGTCATCTGCATATTCCAGATCTTCCAATGTAGAAAATGTAGTCCATCTTATTCCTCTTGGATTGCCCTCTGTTGTCTGGCGCATCACCCAGTCTATGACTGTTAAAAATAGAGTGTTTGATAAGGGGCATCCCTGTCGTACTCCTGTCTTCACTTCAAAGGTTAGGTTGCTCTGCCCAATGCTGCATGTAAAGTTGGCATAAAGGCTTTTTATGATTGACACTATGCAGCTTGGAATTCCATAAGCCCTCAGTATTTTCCATAAACTGTCCCTATGTATACTGTCAAAAGCCTTTTCAAAATCAACGAAATTAATGTACAACTGACTTTGCCATTCTGAGCACTGCTCTATAATGTTCCTGAGGGTAAATATATGATCTACACATCTTCTGTTCTTTCTAAATCCTGCTTGTTCTTTCCTCAGTTTGTGGTCTACTGCTTTTGAGATTCTCTGTATAATTATCCTGCCTAGTATTTTGCTGGGAACTGAGAGAAGAGTTATTCCTCTCCAATTATTGCAGTCAGCAAGATCTCCCTTCTTGGGCAATTTGACAATTATTCCTTTTCTCCACTCTGTTGGTGTTGTCCCTGTTTTCCAAACTTGTGCAAATAGTGGTTCTAATAGTTCTGCTGCTAGCTCTGGGTCTGTCTTAAATAGCTCTGCATTTAAGTTATCATGACCAGGAGCTTTTCCATTCTTTAACCCTTTGATTGCTGTGATGATTTCTTCTTTTCGTGGGATGTCTGTATTAACATCTAGATCATTTTCAGCCTCAGGAACATTCAACTGTGTCTCTGGTGGTTTCTTATTCAGAGTTTCTCTGAAATGCTCTGCCCATCTTGTTTCCTGTCCCTCTACTGTTGTGATGAGATTTCCTTGCTTATCTCTTACTAATGTAATATTGTTTGCACCTCGTTTTCCACTGATGATTTTAGTTATTTTGTATACTGTGCTTTGTTCATTTCTCAGTGCTGCCTCTTCTGCCTGTCTTGCAAGGTCATCCAGAAATGTCCTTTTGTTAGCACGGGTTTGACGTTTAACTTCCTTGTCCAGCTGACTGTACTGTCCACTATATATTGCCTTTAATCTGGGAGACTTAGCTTCTGCTTTCTTTCTTTTCATTTCCTTTCTCTTCGCTATGGTGTTTAGCGTATCTGGTGTTATCCAGTCTTGGCTCTTTCTTTCCTGGAATCCCAAGCATGACTTGCTGCTTTCCTTGTATATTGTTGAGATGGCGTTGAATCTCTGGTCAACATCATCGGTCTCTGTTCTTTCCTGGCTTTTGATAATCTCATATCTTCTCTTTACGTCGACCACGAAAGCTTTTCTGGTGAGGGGATCTTTCAGTTTCGTGATGTTGTATCTTTTCTGTTTGACTGCAACTGGTCCAGCAGCTCTGAGTTTCACTTTCAGTCTTGCTACTACTAGGTGATGATCACTTCCCACATCTGCGCCTCTTCTTACTTTCACGTCTTGTAGTGCATGTCTCCATCTGCCATTGATCATTATGTGATCTATCTGGTTTCTGTCTCGTCCGTTTGGTGATTCCCATGTTAACTTGTGCACTTCCTTGTGTGGAAAAAGTGTTCCTCCAATGACCAGGTTGTTAATACTGCAGAAGCTTATTAATTTGTCCCCATTCTCATTTGCTGTTCCACTGCAAATCACGTCATAACCGTTCAATAATAGTGCACGGTCATAAGCAAATACTTAAACATGCAATTAATTTAAATGCGCTCACATGTGTGTCTATAAAATACTAGACTCACATGTGAAGATCTCAAACATATAACTCCCCCTGTTAAAAGTACTTAACAAACACAGTGTATAGATTTTGCTTTCATCATAAAATGGATTCTAAAATGACATGCATGAAGGTGCAGACTGTTGTGAATGGATGCTTACATTGAATAGATGGGTTGAAATGGTGCAGCAAGGTTATCAACGTGGAACTGATGACAAGAACCAGCCGAGTTCCAATGGAACAAGATATGAGAAAAAGATGCATAGAGATTGGATAGAGCATACGTTGAGGAATCTTTTTGATAGCGCTACAAGACAGTTTTTATTCTGGAATCCCCATGGAAAGAGGAATAGAGATAGACAGAAAAACATGATACAGGGAAATGGAGGCAAACCAGAGAGGGATAAACAAGATACACATCATCATATTTCTGTTCATCGCCGTCTGAAGGCCATATAATTTCTATTGCCTGAGCATCTGTAAGCAGCCTAGATCTAGGGCTTTCCCACTCGAAGTACTTCGATTGGTTCATGACTTCCACACTAAATGCTAAAAATAGTCAAATTTTCTGTACACACAATGACCACTGTTAACGAAAGCTGTCATTTGCTGCAGAACATATATACCCACACTCACTACTTAAATGTAATCTGATTGGTTGACTATTATTTAGTTTGGACCCTGGTTTTCACTGGGTGTTGTCCATTCCCAATTTTCCGGGAATCCGGCAGAGAGTCATTTTGAGTATTCCCGATAATCCGGGAATACGGCTGGAAGTAGTTAAAGTAGTCCTTTTACTGCTATGAAATTTATTCTCTCACTGTGTTAAATTTATTCTCTCACTATGTTGAATTTATCCTCTCATTATGTTGAATTTATCCTCTCACTCTCTCATTATGCTGAATTTACCCTCTCACTGTTAAATTTATCCTCTCTCTATGTTGAATTTATCCTTTCACTGTTAAATTTATCCTCACAACTTTAAATTTATCCTCTCATTATGTTAAATTTATCCTTTAAATACATTGAATTTATCCTCTTACTTTGTTAAATTTATCCTTTCACTGTGTTAAATTTATCCTATCACTATGTTAAATTTATCCTTTCACTGTGTTGAATTTATTCTTTCACTATATTAAATTTATCTCTCACTATGTTAAATTTATCCTTTCACTATGTTGAATTTATTCTTTCACTATGTTAAATTTATCCTTTAACAATGTTAAATTTATCCTTTCACTATGTTAAATTTATCCTCTCACTGTATTAAATTTATCCTCTCACTGTGTTAAATTTATCCTCTCACTGTGTTAAATTTATCCTTTCACTACGTTAAAGCAATAGGCCTATGAAAACAACATGGGGTAATGCTGGAATGTTTGCGTATGATGTGTACGAGGGATTCCAGGGTAAAAGAGAAACGGTGGCTGTCGCAATTGACCTAGAGGATGCTTATAACAGTGTGGACTTTGCAACCCTAATAGACTGTATAATGGCATGTGGTGTAAACCCTTGGATAACAAGGTGGATAGCAGCTACCTTAATGGAGAGATCAGTTGCATTTCACTTGGGAACTTAGACATCAGAACCAATGTGCATTTGCCCGGGACTACACCAGGGTTCTCCACTGTCACCAGTGCTGTTTTAACATCTACACAGCAAAAGTAGCAACCTTTCAACCAACAGGACTGGGACGAACATTAACTTTCCAGGCTGACATACACATGTACAGAACTGGCTCAGACATTCAGGAAATGGTCCAAGGCATACAAGAGACACTACAGGTGGTTTCTAAATGGTGCGAGGAAAGTGGATCAAAGGTCAATCCCAACAAGTCCTGTGTGATGTGGTGCTCTTTGAACAACTCCATAGTGAAAGCAGACCTTCCAGACGTCACTTTCAGTGGACAGAACATTGAAAGGCAAGACAGGCTGAAGTATCTAGGAGTAACGTTTGATCGTGGGCTATCATTCAAGTATCATGTCAAACTGATCATACAGAAGTGCAAGCGAGGACCGGCAGCCTTAAAAACAATGGCTGCTGCGCGCTTGAAACAGGGACTATTGTTTCTCTTGTATCATCAGCTCGTGATTTCAGTAATTGAGTACGGACTAGGAATACTCACGCTGTCAGTGTCAAAATGTGAACGATTGGAACGCATTCAAAATGAAGGGATGCGACTAGTTTTGGGATGTACGCGTGAAACCCCCATTGTGACAATGAGATACATGCTTGGATTGCTGTCGATTAGATCCAGATGTGCGATGGCCCAGGCAAAAGCATATATGTGGGTAACCACCGGCAAAAGACACCCCCTACATGAGAATGTAGCGGACGTCAAAGGAGCAAGAATCAAGAGGAGGATGTCATGGATGGCACAGGCAGTGGCTACAATTGGTCAGGTGACCAAATGTATCCAAAGGGGAAGAGTGGAGTAAGTCAGGGGAGAACTGGATAAACTACCAGCAGGTCATCATTAGCCTTGGCAGAGAGTGCAGATCTTGGGCTATGGAAAAACAGAGCTGGAGATTAATCAGCTGATAAGTGATCATGCTGGGGATGATGACGCCATTGTGTACACTGATGGGTCTGTAGTGCATGGTGAGAAATCAGGATGGGGCTTCTCTGCGAGAATAAAGGACAGGGTTGTCGCTGAATAGAGTGGAGCCTACATGACAACAACCTCCAGCATGAGAATGGAGGTAGAGGCAGTACTGCAGCACTGAGATGGCTGTCTGAAACTCCATCAACCAGGGCAGTTATATTGTCCTCAAGCCATGCTTCAGAAAGTTCAGAACGTATAGCTGCGGCAGGAATGGAAAACATCAATAGAATCCTCAAGTCTTGAAGAACTGGTGTGGATCTACTGTCCTGGTCATGCAGGAGTGTGTGGCAGTGAGAGAGCTGACAGACTGGCCTCGAGAGCACCCATAGTGGGAACACTGGATTTGGATAAGGGAGAGATACTAAGGGCAATTAATGATCGCCTGCTGGATAATGACACTGCAATGGATGAATCAACAAGGCTGAGGCTGTTGGAGTTTAGCATCAAACGTGGGACTAGCGGAAATGGAAGTGAGAGAGGATGCACCCGTCGTATGTACAACCAGCGTGCTGAAGGTACAATTAGCATTCATACTCTTCGACATTTGCTGAGGGAGACTGAGCACCTATGGGTTTGCCCAGAGTGCAGTGAGGTCGATTCTGATTAACAATAACAATCCTCTCACTATTCTGAATTTATTCTTTCCCTATGCTGAATTTATCCTCTCACTATGCTGAATTTATCCTTTCACTATGCTGAATTTGTCCTTTCATTATGCTGAATTTATCCTTTCACTATTCTGAATTTATCCTTTCACTATCCTTTCGCTATACTGACTTTATCATTTCACTATGCTAAATTTATCCTCATTGAATTTGTCCTTCTACTAATTGGACTATTTGTTTACCTTTGTAATCAGGACTCCTAGCAGTGTGTCGTCGTCCACATTAGAAAGGAGGCGGGTAAGCATGCATGTGTTGTCGTGGAGTGTATCTTATCCAGATCTATATCCTTTCATCTAAATACTCGAAAACCAAAATATTCTAAAAATCAAAAGTTTTTGGGCTACTTTTCAAGCACAATTTTGGCGATTTCTGACTTGAGGAGGGGGGGGGGGGGGTGGGGGGGGGGGGGGGGGGGGGTTGGGTTTAGGTTACTTTTCTAACGTGATTTGTGTGACATCTAAAAACTGAAAAAAATCTGGTTTCTAAAATGTAGATGTTCCCGAGGATTTCATATAAAAGGATACAGACCTGTAGAAAGTGATTAGGTGGATGCATGTCATATATAGTCTGTTATTCGGGACAGAATTAGATGAAAATTACATCAAGCAAGATGAGATGCTTAAGAAAAGCCATTAAGGTTACCAGGAGACACAGGCTGTGAAATTATGGCGTCAGAAAAATTGTAGGTACTACACCTTGCATTGAGAACAGCGAAGACAACAACTAAGAAGTCACTGACTTTTCATTAATGGGTGCTTGTATAGAATCACAGGATTGAAATGGCACAACAAGGTCACCAACGTGGAACTGATGACAAGAACTAGACAATGGCCAGTGGAACATGAGATGAGAAGAAGACATTGGAGATGGAAAGGACACACTTTTGAGGAAACCAGGCAGTTCTTGTTTTAGAATCCTCAGGGTAAGGGAAGTAGGGGTAGACCACAGAAAAAACAAAATGGAGAAGAGAACTGGAGACAGAAATGAAAATACTTTGAGCTGATGGCACGTGACAGGAGGACGTGGTATGCATATTTTGAAGTGTAATGATGACACTTTGCATTGAATATATAGAGAGACAGAAAATAAATTTGTTTGGCTGTCTCATGAGAATGGAGCTTGATCAGATGCCACTACAAGCCTACAGCAGCAGAGAATAGAGTTTGATCAGATGCCACTACAAGCCTACAGCAGCAGAGAATAGAGTTTGATCAGATGCCACTACAAGCCTACAGCAGCAGAGAATGGAACTTGATCAGATGCCACTACAAGCCTACAGCAGCAGAGAATGGAGCTTGATCAGATGCCACTACAAGCCTACAGCAGCAGAGAATGGAGCTTGATCAGATGCCACTACAAGCCTACAGCAGCAGAGAATGGAGCTTGATTAGATGCCACTACAAGCCTACAGCAGCAGAGAATGGAGCTTGATCAGATGCCACTACAAGCCTACAGCAGCAGAGAATGGAGCTTGATCAGATGCCACTACAAGCCTACAGCAGCAGAGAATAGAGCTTGATCAGATGCCACTACAAGCCTACAGCAGCAGAGAATGGAGCTTGATATGCTGCCACTACAAGCCTACAGCAGCAGAGAATGGAGCTTGATTAGATGCCACTACAAGCCTACATCAGCTGAGAATAGAGCTTGATCAGATGCCACTACAAGCCTACACCCCTCATCAACACAATATAAAATGCATAACTCAGATGCATTTTATAAACCAGAACATTTACAACATGAATTTAATGAATATATGTTACTTAAAATAGCATTGAATATTAGTGCAAGATATATTCAAAAGGATTATTTTCACTATGTCTACAGCTATGTGAAAATTGATGGTAATTACTCATTAAAGAACTGCTAATTCAGATGCCTCTAATGACCAGTTTTCCATTTTTCCAGGCTCACTGCATGCACTAAATATATCAATAAAATAATACAGGTCTGTAAACTTTTATCTGAAATCCTTGGGGGGGGGGGGGGGGAAGCATTTTTTTTGAAAACTGGATTTTTTTTTTTAGTTTTCAGATGTTGCACAAATCGCATTTTCAAACAGAAGCCCAGATCACCAACAAAAAATTGTGATCAAAACGTCTCCCAACGAAACTTTTGATTTTCAGAATATATCAGTTTTCAGGTGTTAAAAAAAAAGAAAAAAGAAGGGTTATAGACCTGTATTTTTAATGTTTTTTTTAGTGTGAAGCGGCATATTTATTATATCTTTTTCACTTTTCTGGCACATTTTTCAAGTTATAAATGTAATGGAGCGCGAGGATTCTTAAGATTCTGTAAAGGGGTACAGGACCTCTGAAAGTTTCAGATACCCAGATTTAATATTCATCTCTACCCTTCAGCTCCCCAAGGAGCATAGGCCATAAACTAAGTTATGCCAAGTCCAAGTATTCCTGTCCTGTGCCATCCACGTGAGGTCTTCTTCATCCCCTTCATGCCTGGCTCCTGTTTTCTTTTTCTTGTGTTCTTTGGTCTACCTCTCTTACCATAGAGAACATTCCAGGTGCCTAATCTGGAGCGAACATTGCAGGTGTCAAATCTGGAGCGAACATTCCAGGTGCCAAATCTGGAGCAAACATTCCAGGTGCCAAATCTGGAGCGAACATTCCAGGTGCCAAATCTGGAGCAAACATTCCAGGTGCTTATTCTGGAGTGAACATTCCAGGTGCCAAATCTGGAGCGAACATTCCAGGTGCCAAATCTGGAGCGAACATTCCAGGTGCCAAATCTTGAGTGAACATTCCAGGTGCCTAATCTGTAGTGAACATTGCAGGTGCCTAATCTGGAGCGAACATTCCAGGTGCCTAATCTGCAGCGAACATTCCAGGTGCCTAATCTGGAGCAAACATTCCAGGTGCCTAATCTGCAGCAAACATTCCAGGTACCAAATCTGGAGTAAACATTCCAGGTGCCTAATCTGGAGCAAACATTCCAGGTGCCTAATCTGCAGCAAACATTCCAGGTACCAAATCTGGAGGTTCTCCAATAAGGAAAAAGGTCAGCAACACAGACCTTTTGGCTTTCTCTGTGTTGCATCATTCGCTTCCTTACCAGAAGACATTCTCCTGTCTTGGATGACTGAGTTTTGTTTTCTTTAGTTGACCTTTCTGTTGAAGTTCTTTGTGGTTTTAAAATCTCTGCAGTATGAAGTTAACCAGCACCATGCCCAACCCTCCTTAGTCACCCTTTATGACACCCATGGTAGGGTACAGCGTTACTATTCTTTGCTCCCCTATTGGGCCCTGGTAAAACACATGGATGATTTAATGGGAACAATTTTGTGTTTCAGAAAAATGAGGAGTCGGGCAAGGACATGGCTTTTGAGGCAACAAGGGTGGATGCCGAAGCTCTGGTCACTGAACTTTTAGAAAGTACAAATCTGCACTCGACAGAGGTTGATGATGGTGAGTTATTTTTTTTTTAATCGTTTGCCGACTGTGTGAATGTCTGACTTGCAGACGTGGTTAGAGCAGTTGTATTTTGCGGCAAAGTTACCAGATTCCAGGATTGAAACCTGGTAACGTCACGTTCAGCAGTCTGCCCCGCCTGTAAATGGGGGGGTACCTCACTCTGATCTTGAGCTTAGGAAAAGTGAAGGCGGCAAGGAAGGGAACTGGGTTCCCCCCACATCAAGAAGCTGGATCTGGTATTAAAAAAACCCTGTAACACCTCACTCCCCTATGGTAGTACCTGCTATCATCATTTTCCATTGCCGTCCTTATGGATCATGGCGCCCATTACTGTAGCTGGTTCTCTTGCTTTAGTGGTTTCTGTAGCTGTTTATTTTACGTGATGAGGTTGCCACCTCATGCACAACCTCATTAGTTGCCTTGTATGACATGCATGAGGGCGCGGTAGTCCTGTTCTGTGTTCGTCTTCTCAGAGACCCCCCGGGAACTAAGTGAGGTGGGGTCAGCTATGGGACAACCGTTACCTTTTACAGTTATTGTTATTGTTGAACAGAATCAACATCATTGCACTCCGGGCAAACCCATAGGTGCTCAGTCTCCCTCCAGATATGTTGAAGAGTGTGAATGCTAACTGTTCCTGTAGCTCGCTGGTTGTATACATGACAGATGCATCCTCTCAGACGTTCATCTCTGCTAGCCTTATGTTTGATGCCAAATTCCAACAGTCTTAACCTTGATGATTCATCTGTTGCGGTGTCATTCTCTAACATGCGATCGTTAATTGTTCTCAGTATCTCTCCCTTATCCATATCCAGTGTCCCCACTGTGCGTGCTATTGATGCTAGTCTGTCAGCTCTCATTACTGCGTACCCCTGCATGACCAGGACAGTAGATACCAGCTCCTACAGATTCTAAGATTTTGTGAATGTTTTCTATTCATGCCTCAGCCAACTATATTAAACTTTTCAAAGCATGGTTTTGACACAATGACTGCCTTTGTTAATGAAGTTTCAGCTAGCTACCTTAAGGCTGCAGTAGCTGTTTCTACCTCCATTCTAATGCTGGAAGTTGTTATCTTGTAAGCTCTGCTATGTTCGCCGACGATTAAGGCCCTTTACCCTAGCAGAGAAGCCCCAACCTGATTGCTCACCTCGGATCACAGGCAGTGTAAGCTTACGTACAGGAATCAGGAGCTGGACTTGAATGACTGGTCTTAAGTTTTTGTATAGAAAATCAGGTTTCTGTGTGTGTGTGTGCTTAGTAAGAGTGAGATGAGCAAGTGTGAGAAGAGCTACATTAGTGTGACAGAGAGGGAGAAACAGCAAAAGAGAAAGAGAAAGTGTGAGGAGAGGTAGGTTAGCATGACTGAAAGAGAGAGAAAAACAGACTCAGGGACAGAGAAGAGCATGTGTTAGAAGAGATAGGATGACAGAAAGAGGGAGAGAAAGAGAAGCAGACATAGGGACAGAGAAGAATATGTGTGAGAAGAGGTAGGTTGGATGACAGAGAAAGACGCACACAAATAGTAACAGAGAAGAATACATGTGAGAAGAGGCAGTTTAGGATGACAGAGAGAGAGAGACATAAATAAGAACAGAGAAGTACATGTGTGAGAAGAGGTAGATAAGTTTGACAGAGAGAGATAGAGAACGAGAGACAGTCTCAATAATAGAGAAGAACACATGTAAAGAGAGGTAGGTTAGAATAACAAAAAGAGAGAAAACAGGCCTTTTATATCAGTGAATTTGCACTAATATAACCGATGGACCTTGTGTCTGGGTTAAACAAGGCATGCATCACCAAAATGAGATTAAAAACTCACATTCAAAACAATAACACTTTATACCTAGGTTTGATACTGTACTCTTTAATTTGACATGTTTGTTTTGTTTGTTTATTTGTTCTGTGTTCTGATTATAATTCTAGTTTTTTTAATTTACAGCATCAGGACTTCAACTCTTGGTTCAGAAAGATGGGACGTTGGCTCTTAGGTAGTTTTTTTGCCGTTATGTAGAGAACACCAGAAACAATGCCATTGCTGTCAGTGGTAACTCAATCTACCGGAGATTCTTAATTTGTCACATAAGTTATTGTCGTATAGAAGTGAGGACCTTGTGATTTGTCACATAAGTTATTGTGGTTATGGAAGTGGGGAACCTTGTGATTTGTCACATAAGTTATTGTGTTATGAACGTGAGAACCTTGTGATTTGTCACATAAGTTGTATGAAAGTGGGGACCTTGTGATTTGTCACATCAGATATTGTCTTATGGAAGTGAGGGCCTTGTGATTTGTCACATAAGTTATTGTCATATGGAAATGAGGACCTTGTGGTTGTTCTTATATGTAACACAAGTTATTGTATTATGATATTGGGGACCTTGTGATTTGTCACACAAGTTGTCTATATATATCTGATGTAGCAACACATGGAGTACAAGAACTTAATGTGTGTCTGACAATAACAGAACACAGGTTACAGGAACTATGTATATCTGACAGTAACAACACATAAGTTACAAGAACTATGTGTATCTAACAAAACATCTCACAGGTTACAAGGACTATGCATATCTGACAATAACATCACACAGGTTACAAGAACTATGTATATCTGACAATAACATCCCACAGGTTACAAGAACTATGTATATCTGACAATAAAATCACACAGGTTACAAGAACTATGTATATCTGACAATAATATCACACGTTACAAGAACTGTGTATATTTGATAATAACATCACACAGGTTACAAGAACTATGTATATCTGACAATAAAATCACACAGGGTACAAGAACTATGTATATCTGTGTTAAATACTGTGTTATTCATCAGTGTTAGAGTGTTAAATAGATGTATTGGGTTGTTGTTATCTATTTATTTTTCCTGCTGACATCACTTGTGTACAGGACCACGGTGTTAAGAGGATGTTTGGAAGCTCCAGTGTTAAAGACTCGTCAGAGTGTTGCCCGTGATTTGAGTATGGAATGTCAACTCGACCTACGCAGTGGTGTGAGACATAGAGTGAGAGTATAATATGCGAATGATAAGAAGAGTTCGTGGTGTTGACAAAATGGTCTTGTTCTTTCACTCATGTATGGCTGGAAGTCATCGACACCAACGACTGTGTACCTTTGCTACAGTTTAATTGGACGTACACACTCGACAGCACGGATACAGTGACAAATGACAGGTTGGCATAATACTTCATGGTACAGTGGATAAATGGTCTTGCAATGATACATGGGCACTCATGTTGACTAATAGCACAATGGAGTGTCAGTAGATAAGCACTCCGTATTGCCCATATATATATCATCTGACTTCACTGACAGAATACGTCAGTTTATAAACATTATTCAATATGGGTCCTATGCCTAACCTCGTCTAGCGAAGATGCCTTTAAGTAAATTTCAGCACATATTTTCATATAATAAGATTGAACCACTAGAAATGGGTTCTCATACACTAGTAGCAGTGTTGATCTCTGGACTCATCATCAGCGATAGTACGGGGGCATCCCTTTTCTCTTTCTTGAAAGTCACAAAAATTTGGATACAAGATGGCTTCTCTCGTGAGCTGTCACTCACTTTCTTTTTGATACAAACTAGGCAGCTGTATCAAAGCGGTGGTCATTCATTAAATGTCCTTATGGCTTTGTAGATTTATCATTGATACAATTGACTTCATCATACCATATAGTGCTGCTAGGAATGAATGTCATCTTCATCTGGTTAAATATTCTCTCAGACGTACAATGCGTCTGCCTTATCGAAAAACGATGGCTTAGCAAGAGTTCATAAGAAGTGCTTTCTTTACCCTTATTATCAGAAACATTGATTCTGCCATTCCTTGGCAATAAGAATAAAAACACTGGGGTAAAGCATAACACGATAGGTCTAAACGACTATCACTTTCCCCATAAATATTGAGAGCACTATTCCCGGTGACAAGCCGATACAGAAACACAACAGCGCCCATCAGGGCGAAGCCAAATCACAACTCCCTAGCGACACATCCGCCGAACAGCCCTTTGACCTTTCTAGCGACAAAGAACATATAGTTCGACTTAGATATGTAAAGATATACAGACATAAGACAGACTCGTCCTACCTAGACAAACAATACACATAAATTCAGGCCATAGATATACTGAAGCAAGAACAATCTATTTCTACCCAAACAAAGAATAAATCGCAGTAAAACTGGATTCATCCGCAGAGTTCGATCTGAAACTCCTTTCAAGGGGAAGTAACTCAATATTGACTTTTCCTTAAGCAAAGAAGAGTATCTATTTTGTTTACAAAATATTTGCGAACATAACAAGCATACAAATGTATTATATTGCAAGATATCAAAGACTGCACGTAACAGTCTGACAATAACATTACACAGGTTACAAGAACTATGCATATCTGACAATAACATCCCACAGGTTACAAGAACTATGTATATCTGACAACATCATCACACAGGTTAAAAGAACTATGTCTATCTGATATCACACAGGGTACAAGAACTATGTATATCTGACAATAAGATCACACAGGTTACAAGAACTATGTATATCTGACAATAACAGCACACAAGTTACAAGAACTATGTATATCTGACATCACACAAGTTACAATAACTATGTATATCTGACAATAACATCACACAGGTTACAAGAACTATGTATATCTGACATCACACAGGTTACAAAAACTATGTATATCTGACAATAACATCACACAGATTACAAGAACTATGTATATCTAACAGCATACAGGGTACAAGCACTATGTATATCTGACAAAAAATCACACAAGTTACAAAAACTATGTCTATCCGACAATAACATCACACAGGTTACAAGAACTATGTATATCTGACAATAATATCTCACAGGTTACAAGAACTATGTCATTCTGACTGTTAACAACATACAAGTTGCAAGAACTATGTCTGTCTGACTGTTAACAACACACAGGTTACAAAAACTATGTCTATCTGACTGTTAACAACACACAGGTTACAAGAATTATGTCAATCTGACTGTTAACAACACACAGGTTACAAGAACTATGTCTGTCTGACTGTTAACAACACACAGGGTACAAGAACTAGGTTTGAGTTATTAACTGGTGATGAGCTCAGCAACCAATATAAAATATTGCCATTAGAAGTTAAGTTTTAGCATACATTCACAAAGCTGCTGGTTGCAACAAGTCAATCCAGTGGAAAAACTTGGTTTGGTTTGATGCTTCCTTGTCTTTCTTTTTAAATCAGACTTAGTGGCAAATAGCAACAACTTGTTTACCGTATTGGCATTTGGGAATATTTAAGATATGAGTATCTTTTTGTAGGCCCTTTGTTTGGTTTTGGTTTTGTTTGAAGGACTATCTTCATTGCACACGGGCAACTCCATCAGTGCTCCGATCTTCTCCCTTAGATCACACAAGAAGGATCCCAGCACAGTGCACTAACTCCGTCGCACCGACGAGAATCCCATTGTGTGCATAATATATATATAAGAATCACACATTCTATAAATATTTTTGGTGGTGGATAGGTTTCTAATTTTAAAATTTTTCCAGGGCAGCGACCTTATGGCCTACTCTTTACGATTTCCCACTGCCATAGGATTTTTAACGTGCACAACTTGCACATGGGGTCTCCTATTTTTGTGCCCTTACCCGAGAAGACTAGGCATCTGATCTCATTACCCATAAGACCAGGGGGAGTATGACATCATTAGGACCACTGGTTCTGAAAAAAAAAATTTACCATAAATGATATTCCCTTTATTGGGAATCGAACCCAGTACCTTTAGAATTTGAGGCGGACGTCATACCTCTTAGCCACTCCAACCCCCTATGTAGGCCTTTGCTGTAGTTAAACAAATTGTTGACATTTATTGTAATGTGGAAAAGTGATGTATGTTTTTAAAGAAAGTTTGTTTGAAATGTCTTAGAAAATCAGATGTAATGTTGAGTGAGAAATTTGGTTTTAATGTTGAGAGGAATCAGGATTAATGTTGAGTAAGAAAACTGTGTTTGATGTTGAGAAAATGGAGTTTAATGTTGAGAGAGAAAATCAGGTTTAATGTTGGGTGAGAAAATCGGGTTTAATGTTGGGAGAGAGAGAAATTTGGGTTTAATGTTGAGAGAAAATCAGGTTTAATGGTGAGAGAGATATATCAGGTTTAATGTTAGGAGAGATATATCAGGTTTAACTCATTCTTACCCAGGCTTTTTTTTTCAGTTTTACCCAGGACCCAAAATGCAGACATTTTTTTTCTACAAAACGGGCATTAGACATATATTAATTTAGTAGATATATATATATATATATATTATGCATCAAACTATGGGAAATTGGCTGCAGAATGTTTTGAAACAATGTTGAGTTCTTATGTGATGTTATTATTGTATGTTATGTCTTGTGAAGTGTAGAAAAAATAAAAACAAAAAAATAATTAAAATTATGCACACACACGTAAATATTTCCGCTCTACTTAATCCTTTGGTATTAAAACACCAGGAATTTAAATGTATATCCAGTTGACAACTAATTCTAGAAGTATGATAAACAACAAATTAAAATTCTAATTTATATAAATTTTTTCGTGAAGTCACATATTGCTGAACTGGATCTCATTTACAAATTCCTGTCCCATGCAAATTAATTAATTTATTACTCAAAAATATCACATTTGTTCAACGTCCTTATAGGAATTGAAAATAGGTTATTATTGCTATCAATATGAGGTTCATTTAGTAGATTCGTTAATAGGTTTATTGAGTGTTTTATGAGTGT
Source organism: Oreohelix idahoensis (assembly GCA_024509875.1). Lineage (NCBI taxonomy): Eukaryota > Metazoa > Mollusca > Gastropoda > Stylommatophora > Oreohelicidae > Oreohelix > Oreohelix idahoensis. The sequence continues at coordinate 36,608 of JAMPIV010017779.1, read as the reverse complement.
TATGTATGTGATTACGTTACATGTAAACAAACAACCCCATGATGTCATTAAATGATAAAATTAGGCAAAAACTAAACACCAATATAATTATTTTGTTACCTGTTCAAAATACGTTGTCCACAGGAATTGTTTACATGATATGAACACTCTATGGCCACTTATTTTCTAATTTTTTGTTCAGTTTCGGAATCTTATAAACCGGGCGTACCGCGTGGTCTGCAGCTAGATCTATAGCAACTCTAGCAACGGATGTAAAGCACACATTTCAGCATATTTTTTGTTTCTCTCACAAACGTTCACACATGTGTGCTGAATGTAATGAAATGATTTTAAACTAGCTTATCGCCAGATATTTTCTAATTTTCTGCTCCAATGCGACATATATCACGCTGGCGCGTGGTACGTCATTAGGTATAACGAAATGCCTATCTGGCGCGTGGTATGCCAATTGAGCAGAATGAGTTAATATTGAGAGAGAGATATCAGGTTTAATGTTGAGAGAGAGATACCAGGTTTAATGTTGAGAGAGCGAAAAATCAGTTTTAATGTTGAGAGAGACATACCAGGTTTAATGTTGAGAGAGAAAAAAATCAGGTTTAAAGTGAGTGAGAAAAATCAGGTTTAATGTTGAGAGATAAAAATCAGGTTTAATGTTGAGTGAGAATATTGGGTTTAATGTTGAGTGAGCGAAAAATAAGGTTTAATGTTGAGAGAGAGAAAAATCAGGTTTAATGTTGAGATAAAAATCAGGTTTAATGTTGAGTGAGAATATTGGGTTTAATGTTGAGTGAGCAAAAAATCAGTTTTAATGTTGAGCGAGCGAAAAAGCGGGTTTAATGTTGAGAGATATCAGGCTTCATGCAGAGAGTGAGAGAAATACCAGGTTTACTGTTGAGAGAAAGATATTGAGTTTAATAGTGAGAGAGAGAAAAATCATGTTTAATGTTGAGAGAGAGAAAAATCAGGTTTAGTGTTGAGAGAGAGAAATACCAGGTTTAATGTTGAAAGAGAGAAATACCAGGTTTAATGTTGAGAATATTGGGTTTAATGTTGAGTGAGAGAAAAATCACGTTTAATGTTGAGCACCATATCAATGTTTCGGAACAGACCATCACTTGTAAATGTTTTTTAAATGTATTTAGATTCATTTTTTGACACATCTGACCTATACTATTTGATAGCAAAGCAATCTCAAAATCAAAATGAGAAAAGTCTGCAGTTGTAAGATTAGTGCCTGAGCAAAGTCAGTGCTTTCAAAGAATAGAAGGATTGAAGTGGTATATCAAGATCACTAATGTGGAATTGATGACAAGAACCAGACAAATGTCAGTGGAACAAGAGATGAGAAGAAGACACTGGAGATGGATAGAACACACATTGAGGAAACCTGTTGATAGCATTACAAGGCAGTCCTTGTTCTGGAATCCACAGGGAAAGAGAGGCAGAGGTAGACCATAAAAAAAAAACACATGGAAAAGAGAGCTGGATACAGAGGTGCAAATGATGAGGAAAACATGGAAAGAATTTGAGCGGATGGCACAAGACAGGAAGATTTAGTTTAGGTTTGTTGAAGGCCTATGCTCCTTGGGGAGCTGAAGGGTGTTGATCTTGAAGGGTGATGATCTTGAAGGGTGATGAATGAATGGTTTTCAGGTCATGTGGAAGATTGTTCCAAAGATGAGCAGCAGAGTAGGCTGAGCTTTTCTAGAATATGTCAAGCCTGAGCTTGAGAACTTGTAATCTTGATGGAAACTTGATGGATAAGGAGGTAAAGAAGGATTGATTGTTTATGCCAGTCGGCATGGTACATGATGATGATGATTTTATTTCTTTTGAGGTTTTGTCCATTTGAAACTTGATGATGATGTTGTTGATCCAGCGGTGTTTGGACTCTCACCCTTTGACCTAATGACATGTAGTGATATCTGCATGTGTTTGTGAATTGTTCTTTTGCTCCGTAATTTTGCTCCACTTATCTGGCCTTGGAGGAAGGAGCATTTTGCCAACATCATCTAGTGCTGGACACTCAAAAAGGTGGTGGTCAACAGTTTCATAGGGGTAGATACATAGCTGTTACTCTGGACTGTGTTGTGGTTGGATTCTGTTCAAGTGATTGTTGAGCGGTATATATTGTGTTCAGAGCTGGAAAATGGTGATCTGATCATTCCTTGCAAGATGGTTGAAACTTGATCGAAAAGGAGATCAAGAAAGAGAAAAGGGAGAAAAAAATGATGGTTTGAAAGTGTTGCATGAAGTAAGAGGTCAACTTGAATTTGCCACAGGATGAGAGAAATGAAGTGCTATGATAGATTTTTAATGCCAATTTGCATGGCACATGTTGATATTGATTTTATTTCACTTGAAGAGTTGTTTTATTAAAGTAACAATTTATATGTACACTGTAGACCCAATATAATGCAGGATTGCTTATACCGGGATCAGAAGTTTAACCCCAATTTTGCAGATTCCACCCATTTCTGGTGCATAAAGTGTCGAAAAAATAATTAATTGAATGAAATCTTTATTTTCAGCATCAGAATACAATATGTAAATGATTAATATATTTTTTTGACCATTTTTGCTCGTTGACGAAGTTGTTTGTACTTTTGCCAGACATCCTTTCAGTTGCTGATTTCTTTCGGATAAATTTACATCAAAATTAGGAAATTCAATACAACGCGAACTCACTTATACGGGGTCGGAGTGGCTAAGAGGTATGGCATCCGCCTCGAGTTCTAGAGATACCAGGTTCGATTCCCAGTTGAGGGAATATAATTTAAAGAAAATTTTTGTTTTCAGAACCAGTGGTTCTAATGATGTCATACTCCCCCCTGGTCTCCTGGGTAGTGAGATCTGATGTCTAGCCTTCTCCAATAAGGGTGAAAACCGTGTGCAAGTTGCGCACGTTAAAAATCCCACGGCAGTTGGAAATCGTAAAGAGTAAGCCTATCAGGCTGCTGCCCTGGCAAAATTTAAAAATTAGAAACCTACCCACAACAAAAATATTTATAGAATGTGTGATATACACATTGGGATCCTTGCCGGTGCTACAGAGTTCATGCACTGTGCTGAGATCCTCCTTGTGTGATCTAAGGGAGGAGATCGGAGCACTAATGGAGTAGTCCGTGTGCAATGAAGATAGTCCTAAAAAATAAAAAATTCACACGTCGGTGCCAAAGTTTGGACCCCACTTTCCACGTTATATTGGATCTATAATGTATTTTGAGTTATATGTGATCACTTCCAGTTTATTGTGATTTCTGAATATAATCTCATATGTTGTAATCTCATTTTTTGATGTTTTCTACCGATTTTTTTTATTTTATCGCTTGTTTAATTTTCTTCCTTCAGTGTCAACTTACATAGGGCCAATGTTTTGACTTGATGTCATCGATAATGGTTGTAACATTGCTGTATATTTAAATATAGTTTATATATAATTATATAATAATATATATATATATAGAAGCAGATTATGCACTGGACTTGGCTTTGCTTATTTGAGTGTTACGTTCTTCCGTTTTTGTTTTTTTTTTCTTTTTTTATCATATATCTTGCCGCTGATTGTCAGATTTGGCACAATGGTTAAAGTGCATGCCTCTTGCGGTAAAATTACCAGGTGCTGTGGTTGTTGATCTGGATCGACCTCACTGCACTCTGGGCAAACCCATAGGTTCTCAGTCTCCCTCAGCAAATGTCGAAGGGTATGAATGCTAATTGTTCCTGTTGCGCACTGGTTGTATACACGCTGAATGCGTCCTCTCATACGTCCATCCCTTCTGGTCTTACGTGTGGTGCCAAATTCCAGCAGTCTTAGCCTTGATGATTCATCGATTGTAGTGTCATTCTCTAATAGGCAATCATTAATTGCTTTCAGTATGTCTCCCTTATCCATATCCATTAGGCATAAGACTGGCAGGGATGAACGTATGAGAGGATGCATCCGGCGTATATTCAATCAGCTCAACAAGAACAATTATAGTCCGTTCGGAAATTCATGCCCACACATTGAACGTTGTAACTTTGCAACCCCTTGACGGATGTTATTGAAATTTGCTACGTGCCCTACTGATATCAATGCAGTTATTAATATATTTTTTGCCCTTACAAAACTCATGTCATGTTCGAATATCCTTCTTTAAGTTATATAAAAAAACTCTTACCGTTATCTGGGTTAATTTTTATTAGTTCTACAGGAAAGTTACAAGATCCGTTCAAAAATTGCACACTTAATTTTTGTTACAGCACAGCACAAGTGATGAAATGTGCTATTCAATATTTTTTTGGTTTGAATTAGTGTAGTGACAACATGTCCGCACGTGTGCGCACCTATTGTACACAGTCGCGAGTAATTATTTCAGCGGCGTATGCTAATTGCAATGAGTTGGCTGCAACGAAACAAAACGACACCAGCGTATAATATATTAATAAACTAAACTGCATAATTATGAAAAGCGCAATGAATCTGAAATGCAAATTTATCACTTTGCAGACGTTAACTGTTATATTGTACAGGCATTTTTGCAGAGAGGCTAAGATGGGTTGTTTATACCACGACATCCAAGAACCAGGTAGGAGAACACGAAAGGCCCTGGGTGTGGATAGAAGATCTTTTCGACATTGGATACAACAAGACGGTGATTGTACAGAGGCTGCGGTGAAGCAAGGAAGGAAGAAAAAAATTGATGATTTTGACAAGGATGTTATTAGACGTTTGATTTTGAAGATGTTTAATGCCAATCAACTTGTTACTCTCCGCATGCTGAAAAGTCGGCTGCAAGCAGAATGCGATATTAACGTCTCAAAAACAACTCTTTGGCAACTTGTCAGAAGTGTCGGCTTCACTATTAGAAAAACATCTGGCGGAAGGAATTTTTTATGTGAAAAACCACATCTGGTTGCAGCTCGAAGCAAATACCTTAGGCAGATTCGTGAGAGAAGGCAAGATGGCTATGATATAGTGTATTTGGATGAATCTTGGGTTAATTCTCATCATACGAACGAGAAAGAATGGCAATCTGTTGACGGAGACCATAGAAGGAAAATTCCCAGCAGCAAAGATCAATGCATTATATTAGCACATGCTGGCAGCAGACAGAATGGGCTTGTCCGTGATGCAGAGCTTATTTTTCAATCAAAGTCTGTAGATGGTAGGGACTACCACAGTGAAATGAATGGGCAAATTTTTTGAGATTGGATAGTGAATACACTCCTCCCGACTCTAGATAGGCCGTCTTGCCTGGTGATGGATAATGCGTCCTATCATAATGTTCTAGCGCAGGAGGATAAAGCTCCCACTTTGGCAAGCACGAAAGACGAAATCAGGAGGTGGCTTGTGAATGAAAATATCTTCGCTGACAACAGCTATTTAAAACCAGAATTGTTGCAGCTTGTGAGACGGAGGAATAAGACAAAAGTGTATCTGATTGATAAAATCATCCAAGAGCAGGGTCATGTTTCTCTTCGACTCCCACCTTATCATTCTCACCTTAACCCAATAGAGCTGGTTTGGGCTAGAGTTAAAGGGCAAGTGGCGGCCCAGAACACCACTTTTAAAATGTGCGATGTTAAAGACATGACTCATGAGGCCCTTTCACGAATAGACACAGAGTACTGGGCTAAATGTGAAGAACACGTGCTACAGGAAGAAGAAGATTACTGGCAGCGAGATGGCTTGCAGTTTATCCAACCAATAACTGTTGTGAACTTATTGGAGTCGTCCGATTCGGAATGAGGCATGTCGATCGCATTCCTTCGTTTGTGATAAACTAATTTCATATGCCAATCTATAATAACACATAAACAGTTACGATTTGTCATAGCTTCCTGATGATTTACTGCTATCATGGTTCATTATCAGAACATCATTCCTCGTATCAAAATCACGTGAACAACCAATCACACATTTAGGACACGCCTTTGAACCGTCTTGTCGCACAAATGTTGTGATTTACTGTAAGAATTAATGTTACGGGCAGATTTAGGCAAATGTGCCAAGAAGATCAAAGAAAATCACCGTTTTGCAAATTTCGTGACAGCTGTGGATGTAATGATCGCAAAATCTTAACTGCATGGAAAATCTAAGACTGCATGCAAAAATTCATGTATACAACAAACAGTTTTGGAGAAAATTGACGCTTTCTGTGGGCACGAATTTCCGAACGGACTATAGCATTCATACCCTTTGATGTTATTGAGGGAGACTGAGCACCAGTGGGTTTGCCCGGAGTGCAATGATGTCGATTCTGAACAACAATAACAACAACATATGCTGAAGAATAGTTGGATTTGTCTGAAGCTAGGGAAGAGATAAAATTGAAGAATTTTTTTGAGTTTGCCTAAAGCTAGGGAATAGATAAAATATAAAATTGCTGAAGAATAGTTTGGATTTGTCTGAAGCTAGGGAAGAGATAAAATTGAAGAATTTTTTGAGTTTGCCTAAAGCTAGGGCTTTTGACAGAATCCATCATGAGAAAATAATTGAATGCCTCAAAGACATAGGTATTGATGGAAAAGATATAAGAATACTCAGTAACCTTTATTGGGAGCAAACTGCCACAGTAAGATCGGGAAGGAATTATTCACCATACATAGACATAAAAAGAGGTGTCAGACAAGGTTGTGTGCTGTCCCCCTGCCTATTTAATTTATACACCGAAAAAATTTTCAAACAGATACAGGAAATACCAGGACTGAACATCAGTGGAAGATCAATAAACAACCTTAGATATGCAGATGATACTGTGTTGTTAGCTGAAAGCGAACAGGAGTTACAAGAACTAGTGAAGCAAGTGAACAGTATAAGTCATGAATATGGACTCGACATTAATATTGAGAAAACTAAAACTATGATAATTAGCAAAACAGACGATAAACCCACATTAAAGATAAGCGTAAATGGGAAAATCCTGGAACAAGTCAAGAGCTACGTATATCTTGGTCATATAATAACAGAAGATGGCAGATGTGAAACAGAAATCAAGAAGAGAATAGGAATGGCCAAAGCTACATTCAACAACATGAAACATATACTGACATCCAAACAGTTATCTCATAAATTAAAACTGAGAATCATAAAGTGTTATATATATTCTGCATTTCTGTATGGTGCAGAAACATGGACGATGAATAAGCATTTGGAAGAAAGAATTGAGGCTCTTGAAATGTGGATATATAGAAGAATGGGGCGTATCTCATGGAAAGAGATGAAAACAAATAAGGAGGTCCTAGAAAATCTAGGTATGAAAAGAGAACTAATGAGAGAGGTCAAAGTTCGGCAGCTAAAATACTTTGGCCACATAAAAAGGCATAACACCTTGCAGAAGACCATAACAGAAGGGAGAGTTGAAGGTAAACGTGCAAGGGGAAGACAGCGCTATAAGTGGGAAGATAACATCAAGAGATGGACGGGAAAGAGTCTATCAGAGTGTACCACCAAGACAAGAGACAGAAGACGTTGGAGATCCATTACAGCCAACCTCCGTTGTGGAGATGGCAACTGATGATGATGAAAGCTAGGGAATAGATAAAATATAAAATTGCTGAAGAATAGTTTGGATTTGTCTGAAGCTAGGGAAGAGATAAAATTGAAGAATTTTTTGAGTTTGTCTAAAGCTAGGGAATAGATAAAATAAAAGATTGCTGAAGAATAGTTTGGATTTGTCTGAAGCTAGGGAAGAAATAAAATTGAAGAATTTTTTGAGTTTGCCTAAAGCTAGAGAATAGATAAAATTGCTGAAGAATTGTTTGGGTTTGTCAAAAGCTTGGGAACAGATAAACTTTGAAATTACTTACTTACTTAGTCGTTCCTCTTCTACCATGAGGTGTAGAGGTTTGGAAGAGAGAGCGGCATACTATCCTATCTGCATTGGAATTGCTAAATAATAATTAGGGTTTGTCTAAAACTAAGGAACATATATATAATTTGAAACAGCTTAAGAATAGTTTGAGTTAAAGAATATTATTTATACCCTCAAACTGACATACTTGAAGAATAATTGACTCATTTGTATTTTTGTGATGATACCGAGTCATATGTTTCTGTAGCCCACCTTTCAGGCAAGGTCAGTTCCATAGTAACACTTGCTGTTAAAAGTGACAGTTGCGGATTATCCAATTCTTTTGTCACATGATACTACTGTAGGGGAGTGAAGTGTTAGAGGCCTCACTTATACAAGGTCTCAGTTTTATGAGGTGTGGGTGAACAATTCTCTTCTTTTTTCCTTCGCTAACTTGAGCTATCGGGGACCTATTTTTAAATGTTGGATAGACTTGAGCGTGACGAGACCTAGTTTCGAACCTGGAAACTTTGCCTCAAGAAGCAAGCACTTTTTTGGTCCCATATTCATTTCTCAGCTCCCCAAGGAGCATAGGTCTTCAACAAACCCACGCTCAGTCTTCCTGCCCTGTGCCATGAGCTCAAGATCTTTCATCCTTTTCATATGTGGTCTTCAGTTCTCTTCTCCATGTATTCTTTGATCTTCCCCTACCTCTTACCCTGGGGATTCCAGAACAAGGACTGCATGGTAAGGCTATGAACAGGTTTCATTCATTCATTCATAACCCTCCACTACCAAAGGAGCATAAACCTTCAACAAACACATGCCAAGTCCTCCTGTCACGTGCCATCATCTCAAGTTCTTTCCACGTTCTCCTCATCATTTTCACCTCTTTTTCCAGCTCTCTTCTCCATGTGCTTCTTGGTCTACCTCTGCCTCTCTTGCCCTGGGGGTTCCAGAACAAGGACTGCCTTGTAATGCTATCACCAGGTTTCCTCAATGTGTGTCCAATCTATCGCCATCGTCTTCTTCTCATCTCTTGTTCCACTGGCACTTGTCTGGTTCTTGTCCTCAGTTCCACGTTGGTAACCTTGTCATACCATTTTAATCCTTCTATTCTACGCAAGCACCCATTTATGAAAGTCTGTAGCTTTTTGGTTGTTGTCTTTGTTGTTCTCCATGTCTCAGAGCCATACAATAGGACTGACTTCACATTTGAGTTGAAGATTCTTATTTTCGTGTTGGATCCAATTTCTCTTGATCTCCATATATAGCTCCTCTTGCTTTTTGTATTCTTATTTTGATATCACTGTCTGTCCCTCCAACTTTGTCTACATTGCTGCCAAGATATGTGTACGATTCTACATCTTGTATTGGTGTTTCTTCAAGTTCAACCCTGTTATCATTACCTGCATTTATTCTCATTATTTTTGTCTTTTCCCTGTGTATTTTCAGACCCAGTTGCTGTGACCTCTCATCGAGTGTTTTCAATTTGTCCTGCTTCTGATTACAGTAATGGGACAGAAGAGCCAAGTCATCAGCAAAATCCAGATCATCTAACTGCTTAGTCAGAGTCCACTGGATTCCATTTCTGTTGTGTGTTGTTGATGTTCTCATAACCCAGTCTATTGCTAGTAAGAAAAGAAATGGAGATGAGGCATCCCTGTCGCACTCCTGTTCTTATCCCAAACGGTTCTGTAAGCTGTCCTTCATGAAGAACTCTGCATGTCCTGTCTTCAAATGTTTTCTTTATTAAATTAATGATCTTCAGGGGAACTCCATAATGCCTCATCAATTTCCAAAGTGATTCTCTGTCTACACTGTCAAATGCCTTTTCGTAGTCCACAAATCCGATGTATAGTGGTGAATTCCATTCCAAACTTTGTTCAACTATTATTCTCAAAGTGGCTATCTGGTCTGTACATGATCTGTTTTGTCGAAAACCTGCTTGTTCATCTCTCACTTTCTTGTCTATGAACAGGTTTACTCAGTGCGTATCCTTTTCATCTCAGACGTCTTCTCATCTCTAGTTCCACAGGCACTTGTCTGGTTCTTATCATCAGTTCCACATTAGTGATCTTGTCATACCACTTCAGTTCTTCTATTCTATGCAAGCATACATTTATGAAAGTCTGTAGCCTTTTGATTGTTGCTCTCCATGTTTCAGAGCCATACAATAGGACTGACGACATTTGAATTGAAAATTTTGATTTTTGTGTTGCACCTGATGTGGCCGTATGACCTATCACCATAGCATTTATTCATGCTAGAGTCCAAATAATAGAAACTATCATTCACTGTTATAGAAAACCAATAAGCAAGATTTTTTTTTTAAAAAGAAACAAATATATTTAAAAAAAAAAAAACTCAACACACACTGAGTGCAGGGTGAAGTGGGGTGAAATTTAACTATGTCAGCTTTGACATAAACCACGCTACGAATTGGAGATTTACCATGGAGATTAGTGACGTAGATGGGAACAACCTTGCTCCCTGCAAGAGAACATGAAAGAATGACCAGTAAATAAATGAATAGAGAAAAACTTTAACCAATGAAAAGTAGCTAGCAAGCACGCACTACAAAGCCGGCTGAAAAATAATATTCAGAGAAGAGTTGGAAGAACTCAAGCAGTGCATGAAGACACGTTTGTGACCGTCTCGCTCCCACGTTGAGATATTCAACAAAATAGATTATAAGTTCATAATCTTCGACTATGCTGCAGTCGCAGGAAGAGATATCCTTGGTTGTGTAAATTATACACATGCAGATGTTGTTTAGTGGTACACTCACGTAAGTAAAGAACAATCGCAAAATATTGTTTTTATTTCAGCTTGGTTGTTCGTAATGAGACATAGAAATAAATGAAGAGGTTAAAGAAGGACACTTAAAAATAAATGAAATGGATAGAGGAGGAAATAAACACAGTAAGGAAACCTTCTAACGAAGTACCCAACTACGAGATTTTTATTAGCAAGAGCTTGGAAAAATATGATGTTGAAGAAGCATGTTATAAGCCCCCCTGGATAGAAGTGAGGGATGGAAGATACATTGTACATGATGAGAAACATAAACAAGGATGTATTGATGTAAATATGCACTGTAAATGAATTATTGCCATTTCGATATTCAACCAGTTCGGTTTAAATAAAAATTCTTTGTTAATGAACAAAGCTGTTGAGGAATTGCTTGTCAGTTGGTTCCATTTAGATGTACTGTTCAATGTTCACACATCTCCACCACTATTCTCTCCAACTCGTAACATCCATAAGAGGAAAGAGCAGGCCTGGTCACTTTTCAACATAACCCAAGAAATAATAAACTCTGGCGGGCTTTAAGCCAGTAAAGATCAAACGTGGAGTAACTACAAAGATCAGAAATTGGAGTAGGAAATATCAATAAGAGTAAAAGGGATAACACAAAAGCAAAAATTGAATACGAACACTGCCACAAATAAGTAGAGAATAATGACGTATACAGCTCCCCACTGCACTCACCGGTCACACTGATTTAAAAAAAAATCTCCATGTGTTTTCCAACGCAATGAAAGCTCCTTGTAGGTCCATTGCGACCTCAAAAAATAATTAGTTCAGCATCATCATTTCCCCATTTTTTGCTCGTTATGGATAACTAGTGTAAAAGCCCGTCATAAGACGAGAATTAAATTCAAAAGCACCAATACCTAATTTTACTTATTCAAAAGTAATTTTTTAAAACCCATAGGGCATCACCACAGTACACGAACTACGTAGCAGCAGGAAGGATCCCAATGTGTGTATACTTGATCACACATTCTATAAATATATTTTTGTGCACACCGTCATTTGCGCACTTTTCTTTGTCGAGTGTTACTATTTTCGGGAGAGTACATATAAAGGAAACAATACAATTAATATCTAACTTTCAACCAAAGTTGCATCCCTTAGCGTTACTGACAGAAAAAGCTGGGATTTTATATATATTAATGGAAACACCACTGCATCTGACCTTCTTGCAAGAAGCCCGCACTAAAGCATTCATGTGTGCTCTGGTAGCAGTTGTTTCTGTAGTAGTTTGTTCTAGATGGTAAGGTTGCCCACCTTATTCACAACATAACTAGCCTTTTACGACATGCATGATGGAGCAGTAGTTCTATTCTGTGTTTGTCACCTCAGAGACCCCCTGGAACTCTGGGGAAGGGGGGGGGGGGGGGGGAAATGCATGTATAAAAAAAAACAACTTGAAAACGACATAATAATGTTAATGCAAAAAATCGAAATTTAGATTGAAAATATGAGAGCCGGGAAAAGTACGACGCGAATCGCTGTGCAGGGGAGGCTACTCAAAATATCTTCTGGTAACTTCATAGTCCCAGGTTGTCCTTCCTGTCATATCAAAAACTTGTAGTGAAAGTTAAAATTAAATGAGTTTAGCGAATGTTGACTTCAAAGGAAAAATCCCGTTCTTGTCTCGTGCAGTTTACGATTAAAATGAATTTTAGTTAGCTACCTCGTGGGGGAAACGGGAACCGTACTTACAAAGTCGTTCCTCTTCTACCCTGGGGTGAAGAGGTTTGCCAGAGAGAGCGCCATATTATCCTATCGATTTTCTTCCTTGTGGCATGCTTTCAATCGAGTCCTCGGTCTTTTAGAGATTGCCTAATGTTGTCCTCCCAGAAAATTCTGGGTCATCTTGGAGGTCTGAATCCCTGGCTCGTGGTTTCCCATATTTCTAGCGGTAGTCAATCTTTTCCCATTTTGCAGACATGGAATTTTTTTTTAAACGTATCCCATTCAACCGTCGATGGGTTATACTTAGGATATATAGTGTAATAAGTTCAAGACAATGTAGTACCGGTACCTTCTTCCCCCCTCCACTCAGTCCAAACAGAGAAAATCAGAACCAAAATTGTGTATGTGTGTGTGACCTACACTGTCAAAGAAACAAACAAACAATAACAAAAAACAAAATAAAAGAAACAAACAAACAAAGTAAAGTCTCTCGTAACTGCCTTGTTATTAGCTAGGTGAAAAGGAGTGAGAAAGCCCAGGGATGTCTGAGATTATACCAAACCCACTGCATGGCCAAACCATCGTAAATGAGACTGTTAAACTCGGGTCTGCAGGGGCTGGGTTTTGATGCCTTGATATATCCTCTGGTTACGGATCATGTCTCATCTTGTTACTTCAAGCTAGTTCATGAATTTTCAACGGGGATGCGGGAAAAGTACCTTTAATCACGGGGTTTACCACCCATTTAAATAACGGGCCTCCAGGTGGGGGGTGTTGTTTAAGCACAGGGTCGACACCCCTATGTAAAAATAACACACATTTCAGAAACAGCAATAGATGAACAAGTTTTGAAGCCACCAAGAAGACATGCCCACCATTATAACGGGTAGATGCTGGAATTGGTTTGGCCAAATCCTCAGAAGAGACCATGACACCATCACCGGAACTGCCATGCTATGGACTCAAGAAGGAAAGCTAAAGTGAGGCCAACCAAAACCTACCTGCCGGAGAGCTGTGGAGACAGAGATGCAAAACATGAACCAGAGCCGTGGCACTGCACATGAAAGTACCAGCCTTGAAGGCTGGTAATTTGTCTCAAAAAAAGAAAACACTTTTTATCACATATCAATCAATCAATGAATACCCTTTAGATCTCCAAGGAGCATAGGCTTTCAACAAACACATGCTAAGTTCTCCTATCACGTGCCATCAGCTCACGTTCTTTCCACATCTTCCTCAACATTTTCACGTCTGCCTCCAGCTCTCTTCTCCATGTGTTTTTTTTTTTTTTTTTTTTTTTGGGGGGGGGGGGGGGGGGGGGGGTGTCTACCTCAGCCTCTCTACTTGTTCTTCTTCAAGTGCCATGCCTAGTGGCGTAGGAGGTCATGTCTCTCCATAACTTCCTGTATCCAGTACAATTTATCAATTCTGTTGTTGACCTCCTTCCATGCCACGATGTCAAACTGTCAAGTAATTGCTCTCTATGTCTTCCCCTATCTCTTTTTCCTTCAATCTTACCTGTTGTTACGATATATTCCAGCTTCCCTCTTCTCATAACATGCCCCAAAAAAAGTGGATTGCTTCTGTCTAACTTGTGAAATAAGTTTCCTTTATGGGTTGACTTCTTTCAGGACATTCTCATTCCTCTTTTTGGCTGTCCAAGGCATTTTTAACATTCTTCTGTAAAACCACATCTCTGTGGCCTCTAGTGCTTTCCTTACTTGATTGCTAACTGTCCATGACTCAATCCCATACGCCAGGATTGATTCTATATAACGCTGAACTCTCTTTCTTACTTCCATTGACAAAGAACCGTTGCATAAAATAATCTTCATTTTATAGAATGCTGTTTTTACCTGAGCTATTCTGCTCTTCACTTCCGAGATGCATCTTCCATCTACACCGGTGAGAAATTTTTTTCACAAAAATGCATCATTCAGCATCATCGTTTTCTCTTTTACTCCACACGGAGCATAAAGCCTCCACTGCAGTTAACCTCCTTGCATGAAACCTGCACTAAAGCATCGTGTGTTCATGCACCAGTGGTTTCTGTAGCAACTAATTTAACGTAATGAGGTTGCCAACCCAAAACAAAACTTCCCATTAGCAGTCTTTGCGATAAGTTGTACAAGGGAGGCTACTCAAATAAATCGTCTGGTAACTTCATTTTCCCAAGTTGTCTTTCTTATCTTCCTAACGCTTATTCGTTTCTATTTTCTCACTGCAGTACATCCATTATAGCAGTGCTTCTTAACCAGGGGTGCATGCACCCCCTGCGGGTGCTAGACTTACCTTCAGGGGGTGCGAGACATGCCAGTTATTTTAGAAGGCGAATCATCATAAACACAATATGATACACAGAACTGACATTCATCATCCATCAGCTGCCATCTCCACAACGAAGGGTGGCTGTAATGGATCTCCAACGTCTTCGGTCTCTTGTCTTGATAGTACACTCTGACAGACTCTTTCCTGTCCATCTCTTGATGTTATTTTCCCACTTATAGCGCTGTCTTCCTCTTGCACGTTTGCCTACAACTCTCCCGTCTATTATGGTCTTCTGCAAGAACTGACATATATTTCTACAAAATAGATTATCGACAACGCGAATTCAATACCGAACTTTAGTCTGATTTTGTAAAGAACACTTTCTCAATTCATAATTGTATATCTTTTTTCGCTTTCCTTGTATATTTTGTGAATTGGAAGATAATGACGAGTAAAGCTCATTAAGATGGTGTAACAGGGTGCGAGGCTTCTGTAACGGGGTGGGAGGCTTCTGTAACGGGGTGCGAGGCTTCTGTAAACCGGTGCGAGGTTTCTTAAGATGCTGTAAAGGAGTGCGGGACCTCTACAAGGTTCAGAAACACTGCATGATAGGGTAGATGGATTTGAAGAAAAGAAAAAAAAGATAAGGACAACAGCCAACGTTGCGACCACAAGGACTTCGCCAGGGAAAGGAACGAAAGTGAGAGCTCAGAAGGACACATGAGAAAATAAATAAATATGTTTACTACCTGTAGTATCTAGCGTGTCCTTGGGAGCCGCGCTGGTGTAATGGTTACAACGTTGCGCTGGCGACCAGGTATTCAAGGTTCAAGCCCGGGCATCAGCATTTGAAGGAGTGTCAACGACCGAGATTTTGACTGAATAACCTGAACGGCCCCTGAGATAAACCCTCTGTGGATGGGAAGGAGCGAAGCTCCTGACCGGGTTGGAAGGAAAGTCCACAGGCTCCCCAGCCTCACAATGACACGTCATTGGGCCAAAGGGCTGAAAGCCCAAGTGCCGCTGGTTAAGGAAAAAAAAAAAGAAATCTAGTGTGTCCAGCGATTTTTCATATTCATCTACCCTATTCCACGTCTGACAGGAGTTCCCCTCATCTTTCTGTACATCCAGCTTACCAGTTTTCATTCACTTGGTGACTATATTACCCTTCTGCCTGCTGTCTTCTATGCAACATGGGCGATGTTGTTGTTGTATTAGGACTACTGAACTACGGATCCCCAAAGTGGCGTTGCTATCTGAGGCGACACCTCAGATTGGGCGAAAATAAGCTCTCACAGCAAGCAGAAGAGAGGAGAAAACGTGGAAAGGAACACCAGGAAAATAAGCAACTGTGGGCTATCACCTCAGGGGCGCATTCCCGTAGTCAGTTATCACTGAAAAGTTTGAGGTAAGGAGAAATAAAGCCGTGACATATTGGAGGAAAGATGAGTGAAAGTTTTGGGGGGGTTTTTTTGGGTGGGGAGGGTGAACGAATGTAACGGAGTGTGCGGCTGATGCAGGGTGTTGTAAAGATGTGTAATTTTGAGACAAGGAAGAGAACAGTAGTAGAGGTTATTGGGCGAGATCGGACATTTGAAGGATAAAGATGTAGAGGTTATTGGGCGAGATCGGACATTTGAAGGATAAAGATGTAGAGGTTATTGGGCGAGATCGGACATTTGAAGGATAAAGATGTAAATGAGATTATGTTTGAGAGCAGAACAAGTTTGGGTGCGGAAAAGTCGAGGAGTGTAGGTTTGTGTGCGGAAAAGTTAATGAGTGTAAGTTTGAGTGTGGAGACGTCTCGGAGTGTAAGTTTGGATGTGAATATGTAGATGAGTGTAAGTTGGAGTGCGGAAAAGTCGATGACTAAGTTTGGGTGGGCAAAAGCCGAGGAGTGTAAGTTTAGGTGCGGAAAAGTAGATGAGTGTAAGTTTAGGTGCGGAAAAGTAGATGAGTGTAAGTTCAGGTGCGGAAAAGTCGCAGAGTGTAAGTTTGGGTGTGGAAAAGTAGATGAGTGTAAGTTTGGGTGTGGAAAAGTAGATGAGTGTGGAAATGTCGAAGAATGTATGTTTGGGTGTCCAAATGTAGATGAGTGTAAGATTGGGTGTGGAAACGTCGAGTAGTGTAAGTTTGGGTGTGGAAAAGTAAATTAGTGTAAGTTTGAATCTGGAAACATAGATGAGTGTCCGTCTGGGTGTGGAAAAGTAAATGAGTGTGGAAAAGTCGAGGAGTGTAAGGTAGGGTGTGGAAATGTCGACGAATGTTAATTTGAGTGTGGAAATGTCGAGGAGCGTTGATTTGAGTGAGGAAAGGTGGAACAGTGTATGTCTGGGTGCGAAAAAGTCGAGGAGTGTAAGTTTGAGAGTAAAAAAGTAGATGAGTGTAAGTTTGAGAATGGAAAAGTAGAAGAGTGTAAGTTTGAGAGTGGAAACGTAGATGAGTGTAAGTCTGGGTGTGGAAAAGAATATGAGTGTAAGTTTGAGTTTGGAAACGTAGATGATTGTACGTTTGGGTGGGCAAAAGCCGAGGAGTATAATAAGTTTTGAGCAGATGAGTGTAAGTTTGAGTGCGGAAAAGTCGCAGAGTATAAGTTTGGGTGTGGAAAAGTAGATGAGTGTAAGTTTGGGTGTGGAAAAGTAGATGACTGTGGAAATGTCAAAGAATGTATGTTTGGGTGTCCAAATGTAGATGAGTGTAAGCTTGGTTGTGGAAACGTCGAGTGGTGTAAGTTTGGGTGTGGAAAGGTAAATGAGTGTAAGTTTGAGTCTGGAAACGTAGACGAGTGTAAATCTGGGTGTGGAAAAGTACATGTGTGTAGAAAAGTCGAGGAGTGTAAGGTAGGGTGTGGAAATGTCGAGGAATGTTAATTTGAATGTGGAAATGTCGAGGAGTGTTGATTTGAGTGAGGAAAGGTGGAACAGTGTATGTCTGTGTGCGAAAAAGTCGAGGAGTTTAAGTTTGAGAGTCGAAAAGTAGAAGAGTATAAGTTTGGGTGTGGAAACGTAGATGAGTGTAAGTTTGGGTGTGGAAAAGATTTTGATTGTAAGTTTGTGTTTGGAAACGTAGATGAGTGTAAGTTTGTGTGTGGAAAGTCGAAGAGTGTAAGCTTGAGTGTGGAAACATAGATGAGTGTTAGTTTGAGTGTGGAAAAGTCGAGGATTATAAGTTTGTGTATGGTAAAGGTCGAGGAGTGTACGTTTGAGTGTGCAAAAGTCGAGGAGAGTAAGTTTTGGAGCGGAAAGAGCACATGAGTGTAAGTTTGTATGTGGAAAGTCGAGGAGTGAAGGTTTGTGTGTGAAAAAGTCGAAGAGTGTAAGCTTGGGTGTGGAAACGTAGATGAGTGTTAGTTTGAGTGTGGAAAAGTCGAGGAGTGTAAGTTTTGGAGCGGAAAGAGCACATGCATGTAAGTTTGAGGGCCGTAAGAGTACATGATCACCTAGGTAGCCTACTGTTGTTAGCATCAGGTAAACTTGACATCCAACCAAATTAACACAAGGAGTAAGCACAGCTTAACAATAATAAGCGATAACAAGGCGTAAGCAAACTCTACAGGGTAAAAGTTCTCTTTAGACTTTTATATTATACAGTGACACACCCTTGTAATGTCGATTCTCACCTGCGATACATGGCCAAGACAAACATTACAAAGTGATGTCACTCTATAATATAAACGTCTAAAGAGAACCCTTACCACACATAATTCTACAGCCATTTCTGCTCAATGTGTATCTTTTTGTTTACGTTTTGTAACAGCGTCTGTCTTGCGCACTAATTCGGCGCATGTCACGAGGCCTAATTCGCAGAGGTAAACAATGTATTCCCTCCCTCGTACAAGCAATGTTTATGCTGCGAATCAAACGATCAACAAATATTCCGCAGGATAAGTAATTGTGTACCTCGGAGCGGCCATAGTTGGGGACAGGGCCAGCGCTTGCCTTTATGCGAGGTCTGCAAGGCAGGGGGCGCCGACGGCTAGGGGCGCCAAATTCAAAAGGACCCCTCCAACATTCAGTTTTTTGTTTTGTTTGGTATTAGTCATTTAAAATCATAGAAAAATGTTACAAATGTTTGCTGTGAACAAAACATTTACATGACTTTTTTAAATTTTCAGATCCTTATTAAAATGAGTACAATATGTACTATGGATTCAAATAAAAAGAAACTCCGGTACAGAAAATAAAAAGCGAAAGGCAGCTAGAAATGAAAAGTTGAAGAAGCAATTGATAAATTTATCAAAATGTCAAAGGTAACTCATGAATTCCTTGAAGAAATATTTGAGGCTCCTAAAACTAAAGACAATCATTTATACCCTGCTCTTAATGAGAACATTATCCAAGTGGATCAGGAAAATGCTTTTGAACACGCTGTTGATGAACTCTATTTCAATGGCGTCTGCAACGATGAAAATCAAACAATGTTTCAGAATGCATGATTTTTGATAATGCGCCATTAGAAACCTCTGAGTATGAGATACAACCGACAACACATTCACTTATATTTGAAACTGACGATCCTTTCAAATGGCCTAGCTGGTGGTGAAAGATCATTTTCTCGATTGAAATTAATCAAAAATTATTTAAGATCAACTATTGTCCAAGAAAGACTTGTATGCCTGGCCCTGATTGCAATCGAAAATGATGTCTGTACGAAATTGGACATGACAGAATTATTTTAACAATTTTCAAACATGAAAACGCGTAAAGTAAAACTGATGCAAGAAATTGTTCATAAAGGCCGTCACACATGGGATGAGAAGGGGCCGGGGGGGGGGGGGGGGGTGGGGAATAGATGTTGAGGACTGCTGCATGGTTTTGCCAGTTTCTCCGTTTGGTTTTATTTGAGATGGTCGCCCTATGCAGCATTGCCTCTGGCCAGACTAATAACGTGATGCGTACGTTACTTACTGACATGTTTGACTTGGTTACGCAGAGGCGACATGTGGGCTTCGGGCATAAAGCAGTGTTTCTAGATTATGTGTGGTTAGCCCACTAAAAGATATAAGTGTAGGCTTGAATAGCCAATGGTAAATGTAAAGTATAAGGACGTTCGAGTCCAGAATATATGGTATGCGTTTTATCGGTGGATAACGCATAGACTAACTTAATAATACGGTGTGTGTAGATTAAGGTTAACTGGTTCAAGTATGGCAGACTATGATGGAATCGTGAGCAGCCAAATTAAATATGAGAAACTAGCCAGAGATTTAATAAATAATAAGGCTCCTAAGAGAGAAGCTAACGGTATGGTAACCTATTGAAATACGTTCACTGCGTAATTATTCTAAAGAAGCTAACAGTGCTAGATATTACAACTCTGAAGAGTTAATGTGCTAAAGTAACGGTTAACTTGACCGTGTGGAGGTCAAACAGTTGAGGCTAATGTACAGTGTGTTCACTACTGCCTACGTGATATATGAACCTGATATTTTCGTCGTTAATTATCATACGATGTTGTATGCATGAATAATAAATGCTAAAGTCGTCATTCGGGCATTCCTGTCGATTGCTTGAGAGTTGCAGAAGTTTGTGCTACATACTTTAGCCCTTCTGTTCTTCGTTCAAGAGTTCTTATCGACCATGTTGGGTTGATTACACACACACGCGCGCACACACACACACCGAAGAGATATCAAGAAACGTAGACGACAGACTAATGGGCACAAATATAATGAGAAACAATAAATATGCTTGAATATCCGAATCCCAATATTACTATGCAGAAACCCACAGTTACGGCAATATACTAACTTTTTACTGCAGTAAAACTACAGTCCAGTCAGGTAAGAGAAAGTCAAAGCAAGAGTAATATGCCCACATAGAAATTAAAAGCCTGTAACATATATTGGTGATTATTGTTGTGGGCTTTTCTTACTGTTTGAATGGGTTAATCTGTTAATACGTTTTCTGTTAATTATTTGATCATCTGTTCTGGTATTTACACCCGGTATCGATTTTTGTTACAAACCATGTATTCGTTTAATAATTCTTTTAAGTGGTGGCATTTTTGGTATGTTCCTTCATAAAAGTTCAGATATATTTCCATGGCCGTTGTCGTAGATTTTTGATAGGGGAATTAAGACTTGGATTGGACCCTTCTGAATATATTAGAATAAGTGATAAGCCACAGTGAGAGATAATAATAGAAAATCAGATTTCCACGAGTGAGATGCTAGAAATTAATAGAGGCGGTCCCTGAAATCGAGAATCTTCTCTCTTTCAGCCTATCTTCTACAACAGATCTAGAGGAGTCAGACAGTCTATAAACTATATATATTGAATATATATATATATATATATATATATATATATATATATATATATATATATATATATATATATACCACTCACGTGCACACACACACACAAGTGACGACAGTTAGACGCACAGACGTGGAAAAACTATAACAATGATTATATAGGTATTTTGGAATGAGCTGACTGACACGCTGATTAAGTTTAAGTGAATTTTAATTATCATAATAAAATTCCATCACAACACATAAAATTACATCAAACATATACAAATAGTCATAAGTCAATGAATTGCTACAAGAATGATAGACCCATTGGTATGATCTTTTCCCTCGATGTATAGCCCACAGTCCTGTTAGAAGAAAAGTGATAGCCCCAAAGAGTCACGGATACATATGCTTTAGTCTAAGATTTCCATTTAAAGGTATGAACAGACTTTGATACTCTGATCTATCCTAAGGAAAAATATTGTTAGCAACAAAACTTGCATAAAGAAATTTAAGACAGCAAAAATTGGTGCCAACATACAACCATAAAGGAATCACTCAGTCCTGCATTCACTCTATTCAGTCAGCCGTGATCACTATCTTGCATTCGTACTTACAGCTTTGGTAGCAACTTCTGGAAAAACAATTTTTAGGACATGCACATACAGAATCTCCATGGTAGTCTTGGCCAAGGGAACCCCAGCTCCACAAAGATAGGTTGAATTCACTACTTCAGGGAACGTTTCCTTGGTTCTTCTTATTTTAGGATATCTGTTTCTGTCACATTAAAATTGTCCAGGCACGAACGTTAACAGCGAGCAAAGTGTCAATAGCTTAGATTTCTAGTAATTAGGAATGACAGGTCGGTGCCTTCTCTCAGTATAGGACTTTATTTGGCCACACCACCACTAGTCAGAACTCCGTCGGAATGTTAATGATAGTAATATTTTACTTGCCACAAGGGCTGAAAATGTACTTGAGGTTTTTCTCAGGAAGAATTAAATCTGGCGCGATAGGCCCGTTACTTCATTTAATCTTAAAGTTCATGTAATGGGTACTCTGTCGTTCTGGATGCCAGCGCAATGCCAGACAGGTTTTACTTTATACACCCAAGTCTTTAAGAAAAAAAATGTTATTGTTCTTCACATATATGTCTCAGTACTAACACCGTTGGTAAAGTTGGGCTACCCCAGTTTCACTGAATAAAGAGAAAACAACATATAAAATACTTATACATACTATTCCTCGGTTATAACTTACATTATAAACTGCAAGCGTAGAGCTTGTCTTATCGTTTAGATCTCCCGTGAAATATGTTATATTCATCAAATCAGTCATCATGAATTAGAAATACATACGTATTTTCGTCATACTCAATGATGAACCAGTCCAGTTATAACTCAGTTTAAAAATATTCTCGACTGATTACTAGCAATTTAATAAATTTATTTATAGCTGCATGAGTTTAAGCTAGAAATTATAATTTATTTCAGCTTTCCCACTGAAACACGTCAACTAGAGAATATAACAGACTTATAAATTAATTACTTCTGCACAGAAAATCTAGCTACTGAAATGAAATAAGCGATTATCACGACCGATCACTCAACACTACTAGACATATAATATATTTACCTCAACACAGAACTACTAAGAAACTAAATCCCCTTCGACCAAACTAACAGATGCTTCTATTAACAGAGATTTTAGGAATCGAAAGCTAGGTGGCAATCGACCAACTAAATGATGCTTCTATCAACAGAGATCTTTAGGAATCGAACGCTAGATCGTTCTAGTCTTGACTGCGGAGTACTGAAAGAATGAAGTCTAAAACTCTGGTTTATATCTTAAACAGACAAAGGATGCGCGCTATTTTCAAAAAACCCCGTCTCCCCCTCTCCTCTTAACACTTCACATACTTAGACGCTGGCCATAACTGCCAAAACGCGTCTTCCCACCTCACGCCGACATGTCTCATTTCTGAGCGATGCAGATGGCAGTTTCCACACCTCACGCCGAAAAACTTAGCCGAAGAAAACTCGTGTCAGATGAAAATGTAGACAAATGTCTGCTCTCTATGTCTAACTAGACGAATTCTCACACTATTTCGTTCAGCCAGGGACTGACATATTACGCAATAAAATGCGTTTCTAAATGAGAAAAGAAACAGGCGAAAGTTTGAATGGGAAAGTAATATTTTGTCGCAAACGAACGAATGCGAAAAACAGGAAAAGGATAAAAGAGCGATAATAAAGTAGAGGACACGGGTAGAAAAGAAAAGAATATAGAAAATTTATTGATCATAAATCTCTATGCAACAGCCGTGTTATCTTGTTTCATTTCATATTATTCATAAACAACAGTCATAACTGGAACCTTGAATACCTTCAGTGAATAAGACCAGTACTGACGACTTTAGATAATTTAATAAGAATTCATTCTTCCATCATGAATCAAAGACAATACTTGATATAGTTCACATCAAGAGCACTGGATACATCACAGAGTAGAGTATACTATTTTTACAGACATTACACGTCTGATAATTTATCGTTTTGCTTAACGTTCAAGTATATTTCAACCACAACTGCTTGGCATCGTAAATACCTTCACGCAGTATTAATCTATAGTTGATTTCCAGTTCCTTTCGGGTCTCTGCCCAATATATATATTCCAACTCTGTCTATATTATATTTGGCATTATTCGCCAGGCTTTTCCAGCCATACACATGCTCTTGTTTCGTACATATCACCTTTTGATTATTACCGACTCACATACCTCCTAGACGCACTGGTCCTTACATATTATTATTTCATAAACTTTTGAAGAACACTATTTTGACAGTTAGGTTCATGGCTATTCAAGCCTACACTTATATCATTTTGTGGTTTAACCACACGAACCTGAAATACTGTTATTTTATGCACATATTATTACATCGGCTTAAAAGCCTGAACCCAGACGGTTCTACACTTGAATAAGTGGCCTAGCCACACTATTGAAAACACTGCCATAAGGCTCCAAGGCCACACACAAGACTGGCGTAACCA
Source organism: Oreohelix idahoensis (assembly GCA_024509875.1). NCBI lineage: Eukaryota > Metazoa > Mollusca > Gastropoda > Stylommatophora > Oreohelicidae > Oreohelix > Oreohelix idahoensis. Next base: position 12,782 of record JAMPIV010017779.1, on the reverse strand, counting down.
AGTCTAACGCGTCATTCATCACCATGCGCGACCTATTTCATTCTATACAGTAGGAGTGTTACATGGTGCGATCATCTGAATCGGGGCAAACCCTAAATGCTCTCTGACTATGCAACAATCCTCAGGGAGGGGAGTAAAAGTTTGCGACGTCACATTTTGATCCAAAAATGTTTGGTAACCGTTAGCTATTATTTTAGGCTTATATGGATAATTTTTCTGTGACGTCCTTTAAGAACAACCCATAATTGCATTTTCATTTGTTTTATTGCTAAATAAAGATTTTTTATAATACAGAAGACCGTTTTTTCTTATCTACGAAGTTACAAATTATACGTATAACATTTTCATAATTGCTTATATCTGCAAGCAGGTGTTAGCCTACGAGCAGCTTTGGGGCGCCAGTTTGAAACTTGCAAAGGGGGCGAGGGGGGGGGGGGGGGGCGAACTGGTTAGCACCCGGCCCGGGCGGGGGATGTTTTAAGAATTTCCTTAATTCAAACAGGGAAACCAAGGGGGGAAAAAAAAACATTTTAAAAGTAAAAAAAGTTTTAGGGAGTTTTGAAATCAAGAGTCTAAAAGCAAGAACAATATCTAAAGAATTGAGAAAAGCATGGGACCAGAGCACAACAGGAAGGCATGCATACCAATTTATTCAAAACAAAAGCAAATTTAAAAAAAATGTCAAATACAAGATGAACTAAAAATTACCAGTAAATAAAAAAAAAAATGTCAAATACAAGATGAACTAAAAATACAGTAAATAAAAAAAAAATGTCAAATACAAGATGAACTAAAAATACCAATTAATAAAAAAAAATGTCAAATACATGATGAAACTAAAAATACAGTAGATGAAAAAAAAAAATGTCAAATACAGATGAACTTAAAATTACAGTAAATAAAAAAAAAATGTCAAATACAAGATGAACTAAAAATACCAATTAATAAAAAAAAAAAATGTCAAATACAAGAACTAAAAATACCAGTAAATTAAAAAAAAATGTCAAATACAAGATGAACTAAAAATACCAGTAAATAAAAAAAAAGTCAAATACAAGATGAACTAAAAATACCAGTAAATAAAAAAAAATGTCAAATACAAGATAAACTAAAAATACCAGTAAATAAAAAAAAATGTCAAATACAAGATGAACTAAAAATACCAGAAAATAAAAAAAAATGACAAATACAAGATGAACTAAAAATACAGTAAATTAAAAAAAATGTCAAATACAAGAAAAAATAAAAATACCAGTAAAACAAAAAAAAATGTCAAAAAAAAGACGAACTAAAATACCAGTAAATAAAAAAAAATGTCAAATACAAGATGAACTAAAAATACCAGTAAATAAAAAAATGTCAAATACAAGATGAACTAAAAATACCAGTAAATTAAAAAAAATGTCAAATACAAGATGAACTAAAATACCAGTAAATAAAAAAAATGTCAAATACAAGATGAACTAAAAACTACAGTAAATAAAAAAAATGTCTAAATACAAGATGAACTTAAAATACCAGTAAATAAAAAAAAAATGTCAAATACAAGATGAACTAAAAATACCAGTAAATAAAAAAAATGTCAAATACAAGATGAACTAAAAATTTACAGTAAATAAAAAAAAAATGTCAAATACAAGATGAACTAAAAATACCAGTAAATAAAAAAAAAAATGTCAAATACAAGATGAACTAAAAATACCAGTAAATTAAAAAAAAATGTCAAATACAAGATGAACTAAAAATACCACTAAATAAAAAAAAAATGTCAAATACAAGATGAACTAAAATAATACCAGTAAAATAAAAAAAAATGCCAAATACAAGATGAACTAAAAATACCAGTAAATAAAAAAAAATGTCAAATACAAAGATGAACTAAAAATACCAGTAAATAAATAAAAAATGTCAAAATACAAGATGAACTAAAAATATACCAGTAAATAAAAAAAAATGTCAAATACAATATGAACTAAAAATACCAGTAAATAAAAAAAAAATGTCAAATACAAGATGAACTAAAAATACCAGTAAATAAAAAAAAAATGTCAAACAGAAGATGAACTAAAAGTACCAGTAAATAAAAAAAAAAAAATGTCAATACAAGATGAACTAAAAAAAATACCAGTAAATAAAAAAATGTCAAATACAAGATGAACTAAAAAATACAGTAAATAAAAAAAAATTGTCAAATACAAGATGAACTAAAAAAACCAGTAAATTAAAAAAAAATGGTCAAATACAAGATGAACTAAAAAATACCAGTAAATAAAAAAAAAATGTCAAATACAAGATGAAACTAAAAATACCAGTAAATAAAAAAAAAAATGTCATAATCACAGATGAACTAAAATATACCAGTAAATAAAAAAAATGTCAAATACAAGATGAACTAAAAATACCAGTAAATAAAAAAAAAAAAACTGTCCAAATACATAGATGAACTAAAAATACCAGTAAATAAAAAAAATGTCAAATATAAAGATGAACTAAAAAATACCAGTAAATTAAAAAAAAATGTCAAATACAAGATGAACTAAAAATATCCAGTAAATAAAAAAAACTGTCAAATACAAGATGAACTAAAAATACCAGTAAATAATGGAAATGTCAAACCTGAAGATGAAAGCTAAAAGTACCAGTAAAATAAAAAAAATGTCAAATACAAGGATGAACTAAAAATACCTAGTAAATAAAAAAAATGTCAAATACAAGATGAACTAAAAATTACCTAACAGTAAATAAAAAAAAGTCAATGTTCATACAAGATGAACTAAAAATACAGTAAAATAAAAAAAATGTCAAATACAAGATGAACTAAAAATACCAGTAAATATAAAAAAAATGTCAAAATACAAGTGATGAACTAAAAATACCAGTAAAAATAAAAAAAAATGTTTCAAATACAAGATGAACTAAAAATACCAGTAAATAAAAAAAAATGTCAAATACAAGATGAACTAAAAATACAGTAAATAAAAAAAAAATGTCAAATACAAGTATGAAACTAAAGAATAATACCAGTAAATAAAAAAAAATTCAAATATAAGATGAACTAAAAAATACACGTAAATAAAAAAAAAAATGTCAAAATACAAGATGTAACTAAAAAATACAGTAAATAAAAAAAAATGTCAATTACAAGATGAACATAAATGATACAGTAAATAAAAAAAAAATGTCAAATACAAGATGAAATCTAAAATACCAGTAAATAAAAAAAATGTCAAATACAGATGAAACTATAAATACCAGTAAATAAAAAAAAAATTGTCAAAATACAAGATGAAACTAAAAAATTACCAGTAAATTAAAAAAAATTTCAAATACAAGATGAACTAAAAATACCAGTAAATTAAAAAATAATGTCAAATACATGATGAAACTAAAAATACCAGTAAAAAAAAAAAATGTTCAAATACAAGATGAACTAAAAATACCTTAGTAAATAAAAAAAATGTCAAATACAAGATGAACCTAAAAATACCAGTAAATTAAAAAAAAATGTCAAATTACAAGATGAACTAAAAATACCAGTAAATAAAAAAAAATGTCAAAATACAAAGATTGAACTAAAAATACCAGTAAATAAAAAAATGTCAAATACAAGATGAACTAAAAATACTCAGTAAATATTAAAAAATGGTCAAATATACAAGATGAACTAAAAAATACCAGTAAATAAAAAAAATTGTCAAATACAAGATGAACTAAAAATTACCAGTAAATAAAATAAAAAATGTCAAATACAAGATGAACTAAAAAATACCAGTAAAATAAAAAAACTGTCAAAAACAGAAGATGAACTAAAAGTACCAGTAAATAAAAAAAAATGTCAAAATACACAGAGTGAACTAAAAAATACCAGTAAATAAAAAAAAATGTCAATCTACAGATGAAACTAAAATTACCAGTAAATAAAAAAAATGTGAAATACAAGACTGAACTAAAAATACCAGTAATAAAAAAATGTCAAAATACAAGATGAACTAAAAATACCAGTTAAATAAAAAAAATGTCAAAAATACAAGATGAACTAAAAATTACCAGTAAATAAAAAAATGTCAAATAGACAAGATGAACTAAAAAATACCAGTAAATAAAAAAAAAATGTCAAATACAAGATGAACTAAAAATACCAGTAAATATTAAAAAAAAAATTACTCTGGCTCAAATTTGGGACATGCTACTTTAGAAAAGATCAGTGGTATTCAACCTTTTTTGTTCGCGTACCCTCAGGTATAATTTATCTTTAAACTATGTCCCCATAAGGTTTCTTTCTTTCTTTCTGTTCTTGGATCCTTAGCCGCCGACCGTCAAAGCAGTCAGTGGCCATTACGGCTGGTGGCGTCTTGTAGGGCAACAACAAATTGATTCCACTTTGCTCGGTCGGTGGCCATCCTTCGTACAGTGCCCCAACTCTGGTTCATTCTTTGCATCTCAGCCTCCCCAGTCCTCCGCCAAGTTGTTTTTGGTCGGCCTCTCTTTCGCTTTCCTTCAGGGGTCCAAAGCATAGCTGTTCTTGTGATGGCATCGGGGTCTCTTCTGAGGACATGACCAACCCAGCTCCAGCGTCTGCCAGCTATGATGGTGTGCATGTCCTCTTGCTTGCTCCGAGTAAGCAGATCTTGGTTGGTGATGGTATTCGGCCAAAAGATTCGGTGAATTTTTCTTAGGCCTGTTGTGTGAAAAGAGGACAATTTCGACATTTCCTTCTCTGTAACTCTCCAGCATTCCGCACCATAGAGAAGCACAGAAAGCACACAGCTCTGATATAATCTTAATTTTGTGCTTGTGCTGTATGAGAGGACTTCCAGATGTTGTTTAGGCTAAAAAAAAAGTCGGTTATAATCAGAGCATTATTGCCATTAAAATAAATAAGTGAGCTCTGTTAAATTGATAGTATATTGTTGATACAAACAAATCTATGAAAAGGGATACTACTAGCTTCTAACCAGCTAATACATGAAGCAGCCTGAAAAAGGGGCCTTGTCCTGAAAAAAGGACTGCTAGCTTGTGCAGTTTTGATAACTGAGGCAGTAGGAAAAATTAAGTTTAACTGGGACGTTGACCCCTTCTTAAAAAAGATGCTTGGGATTACGTTTGTCTTGCCAGTTAGAAAAATAGAAGATTACGAAAATATTAACCGCCAGTTTAAAACACATTTGGAATAAACAATTTACGCATTTGGTAAAACTTTAACTGACTTTAAGAAAATCCTGGCTTATTTAAAACACCATCTTAATCGCCAGACAAAAAACCACAACACGGATAACTTGGATTATGGAAACAAAAAACACGTGTGCCAGGACTAAGACTAAGGTAATGATGTCTTTGAACCTCATCACAATTTAGTCGGCGTAATCGTTGCTTCTCGGTCTGTTCTCTTAGTCGTGTCGCCCGCAGCTACAGTACCCAAAAGTGCAGGATGATAGATGGTGGACAGTGATGATGTAGGCAGCGACGTCTGATTGTGTGGTTGTTCGCAGAGAGTCAAGAGGTGGAAAGGTTTCAAAGGTTGGCAGGTCACTGGAGAGTCCGGGGTCGGTATAGGAGTTTTGTAAACATAAAATTATAGAATGGGCACGCAGAGAATGAACGAACACTGAACGAAGAAAACGAAACGAACAAAAGTAACGAATGAAATCTTTATTTTATCAGGTTAAAGAAATAGGCACCATATTACCTTTTTTACATTTCTACCTTGTAATAATACAATCACATTCAAATATTTTTAACTTCAGTAATAAGTAATTAATATTATCATTGAGTTTATTAGTAATTCAGCATTCACACGTACATTTCAGCACAGACAAACAGACAGGCAGACAGACAGACAGACAGACAGACAGATATATACGAGTGAGTATATATATAGATAGACAGACAGACAGACAGACAGATAGATAGATAGATAGATAGATAGATAGATAGATAGATAGATAGATAGATAGATAGATAGGTAGGGTAGGTAGGTAGGTAGGTAGGTAGGTAGGTAGGTAGGTAGATCATTTTTGGGACCAGGTTTGCCTTCCCTCTTCGGTCCCTACTCTTTTGGCCAGACTGCAGTGATGCAGCCTGTTTCCAGGACTACCACATGGAGGTGTGTGGTGAGATATCCGTGATACACCCCGCCCAAATAAAGAAATACTACAGCGTTTGAACGTTTTCTAGGCCATAAAAAACAAATCAAGTGCCAAAAATATTTAACTAACGATTTGAAATTTTGTCACTACGCCAAGTAAATTTACCACCCAGCCCGACATCCGTACCCTACCCCTCTTCTTAGTGTTTATGAACGAACGTCGAGAAAATTGGAAAATATTTGAATATTTCCACTATTACGTTAGAAAACCTGCAACTAAATTCTAGGTTTGACCTTGGTTTGAAGGCCAATACTACTAGATTTGAAAATAAACAGTTAGAAAATCTATTAATAACTATAGCCTTAGCGACGGTTACTAGGGCCATCGCAAAATGCACTAAAACAAACGCGTGGCTAAAATTTGAATCTTCGATCAGCAAGCGAGCAAATCCCGCCCTCAAACCCCCACTTTTTCTATACCAGTACCAATTTCTAGGAATAAATGCTAGACATTTGGCGAAAACCAATATTGTCGCCTCGCTTGGTAGGAAAAAGGGGAGAGACAGGGTGGATGAAGATTCAAATCAGATTTTATCGGTGTGTTTTGTAAACTTAGATAATGGCGTTTCTTGTAAAGATAAAAGGGATATTGCAGGTAGGCAAATATTAATAAATAAACTACCCTAAAAACAATTCCCTTATAAAAAGTATCTTGTCTTAGCGTGCCTAATTCTAAACCCTTTGAAAATAAAGTTCGTTCGTTCTATCTATCTATCTATCTATCTATCTATCTATCTATCTATCTATCTATCTATCTATCTATCTATCTATCTATCTATCTATCTATCTATCTATCTATCTATCTATCTATCTATATATCTATCTATCTATCTATCTATCTATCTATCTATCTATCTATCTATCTATCTATCTATCTATCTATCTATCTATCTATCTATCTATCTATCTATCTATCTATCTATTAATGTTTATTTTTATTTTTATTTATTTTATTTTTATGTTCATTATTATTATTATTATTCTTTTTTAATGTTATAAACGTACTTTAATTATGATGATTATTGCAAATGTAATATTACTTTTTTAATGATAAATGCCTTAATTATGCTTATAGTAAATGTGAGGATGAAAGGATATAGTATATATGATGAGAGAGAGAGAGAGGAAGGGCAGAATGTCAGACGGGCCTGCGTGCCCAATTCTTAACCCTTTGAAAATAAAGTTCGTTCGTTCGTTCGTTCGTTCGAAGTATTTAGTTATAGTGAGTTTGGGGTAAAAACAATTAATCACAAGATAATTACATAGATGAAAACGAAGATAAATCATTAAAAGAAATCCAGATATAAAGATAGAGGACAGTTGTCTGTTTAATAATCACTTTCCATTTTGAAAATCGGCCCATTAATGACGAAGATATTGTAGAAAATAAAATTTGGACAGACAGACTTACACGCTGATAACTGCTCAATGTTAAAAGGCGTCGAGAAAGTTACATTTTCTAAACGCAGTTTTGATTGGTTGACTGTAGTTTGAGAAGGGGATAACATTAACAAATCTGCCGGCCTCAGCGCCATTTGCCCAAAACTGTTAACACAGCCAGCTTGAGAGCAGTAGCAAAGCGTTCATGTTGAATGCATTTTGCTATCTGAACGATAGCGGTCTGAACTATGCCCATTCACCGCCAGTCAAGCTTGTGATTTTGTGTTTTATTCTGTTATCTGCGGTAAGATAAATAACCTTATTGATATATTTATTTGTATGTAGAGGCAGACCCAGATAGGGCGCCCAAACCTTTGTGTTGTACGACATTGCAAAATGGAAGTGAAAACGACAACCCCAGTAAAGGGAATGCCTAAGCAGAATCAGAGAGAAAGAAAATTAAAGTGTATTTTGAATATTGTCACAATAATATTACGACTGTAAGTCCATAAGCCACTAGCAGTCTTCTGCAGGGCCTTAGTGTTTACACAGAGACATGAAAACTTACATAGAATAATGAACCAAAAGTTGTCACAGGTTAATAGAAGGAAAGTGTAACCCAGCTGATGATATTGAAGATAACAAAGATTGAAGTGACAGTGGCGTTGTAGCCATATGGGGAGGGAAACCTGAGGCCTGTAAACAGTAAATTAATATGAAATAAATATAAAGGTATGTTATCAGGCATTTTTTTGTGGAATGATAGTTGTATAAATATGATGTAAAGAAGGGCCTATGCTAACCTTTCTCTTTCAGGGTTATTTGGTACACTTACCAAGTACCGCAGAAAATACTCATGGCAAAAGCAGAAAAAGGAGACCAGTGTGCGAGGTGAAAGCTGTTTTACACTACTGCCAGCTCCCTAAGTCCTTGCCACATCTACTTCTAGGAAGGGTGAAAGAAACTGTCTTTGTATTGAGAATCTTCATAGCCGCATTTTCAAATAGGCTCCAAGTTAAGTCCAGTTTTTCTGGCACTCGAGGACACATCCATAAATCTGTTCCACTCTTATGATGAAAAAGTTTAGAAGTGAAAAGTAAATAAAGAGGGGATGATGAGAAAAACCCAACCCCTCCATCTAGTAACCAGTGTTTATATTAGTCAGTGGGATACAAAGACATCTTATTTAATTTAGAATTACTTTGTGTTATGGACAAATTGTCTACTTTATTTATTTGAATTAATGTATCAAAAAACAAATTTTCTTTTGAATTGATTGTCCTGATGCAGAAACATTTAGGATCAGGGACGATTTATGAAATTGTTAATATAGTATTATTACTCTAAAATTTTCCAACAGAGTCTCTTCACTTGCATTTTGGATATTATTGAGTTATAGTTGTGTTTGTTGAATTACAGCATCACTTACACTTGCATTACCCCTAGACACGTAGTCAATTAACATACATCATAAAAATATATCCCGAGGTGAAGATCTGAGGGGGAAGTAGCGGATAGGTACCCTGAGAAATACAACATCAAACTGTATAGACTCAGGGGACTTACACAGCTTGACCTCACTCGGTGTACTCTTAGGTTGGAAGAGGATAAACACCTCTAACTCTCTCATAAAACACCACAAGGTGGAGTAGGATCTTGGTCAGCTCTGGTTCGCTGACCCTGACCAAGATAATTCTGAAAGAGCCACCTTGATGGTTAAGCAGTGTATTTTGTGTGTCTCTCTACGTTAAAAGGCCACATAACCTAGATTTCGATTAAGTGTCACTAGTATCGTAGTGTCAATAATCATAATAAGTGTTAAGGCCTCAGAACCTAATAATTTCTCGCAATGAGTTGTGCCCCTAATTATAATAGTGATTAAGTCCAACTGTCAGATGTCTGTACTGTATTAAAGTGCCAAAGGCTACAGTGCCTAAAAGGTTATGATAAGTGGTTACGGCCACATTGCCTATAGTTATGATAAGTGTTAAGGCCACAGTGCCTAAGTTGTGATCAGTGTTAAGGCCAAATGTGGTCTAAATGGTATGATAAAGTGTTAAAGCCACAGTGATGGAAAGTTATGATGTGTGTAAGGCCAAAGTGCCTAAATTTTATGATGTGTTAAGGCCAAAGTGCTTGAGGTTATGATAAGTGTTACGGCTCCGGTGTCAAAAGTTATGATAACTGTTAAGGCCACAGTGCAAAAAGCTATGATAAGTGTTAAGGCCACAGTGCCTAAATTAGTGATAAGTGTTAAGGCCACATTGCTTACAGTTATGATAAGTGTTAAGGCCACAGTGCCTAAATTAATGATAAGTGTTAAAGCCAAAGTGCCTAAAGTTATGATAAGTGTTAAAGCCACAGTGCTTGAAGTTATGATGTGTTAAGGCCAAAGTGCCTGACGTTATGATAAGTGTTACGGCCCCGGTGTCTCACTAAAGTAGAATGATAATTTTAAGGCAACACTCAGTGCTAAAAAGGCTATGAAAAGTTGTTTAAGGGCCACCAGTGCCTATAATTAGTGATAAGTGTTAAGGTCCAAAGTGCCTATAAGTTATTTGATAAGTGTTTTAAAGCACAGTTGCCTGACATGTTTATGGATGTTGTTAAGGGCCAAAGTGGCCTGGTACGTTTATGATTAAGTGTTACGGCCCCGGTGTCTAAAGTTATGATAACTGTTAAGGCCACAGTGCACAAAGCTATGATAAGTGTTAAGGCCACAGTGCCTAAAGTTATGATAAGTGTTAAAGCCACAGTGCCTAAAGTTATGACGTGTTAAGGCCAAAATACTTAAGTTATGAAAGGTCACTGAGCCCAGATCTAGTAAAGTGTCAGAGACCACAGTGTCATTTAATTTTGGATAAGTGTTTTTAAAGTTTTCCAGAGCTAGGATTCCGTTAAAATGCCAGAGGCCTCGCGAGATGCATATAATGATTACGTGAATATTATCACAATGACATGTTGGAATTTCTGCAATGATACAGAATAAACGTATTTTAATTGTGAGGTATGTACTCGTTTTGGAATGGGAACAATCTATATTTCAATTAACTGTGTTTGGCTAAAATTGAATTTACGATTAAATAAAGATACCCTGATCGATTACTTACGGAGTAAGTGTTGGATCATTGTTACACCATATGTTCAGGTTTCTCGTATGGTTGTTCATAAATCTAAATGACTGTTAATTTGTCTAGTATGCAATTAATCTAATAAGCACGACAAAAATTTTAATTGTTAAGTACTTTTCAGTAATGGCAATCATGAAACAAAGCATATTGAACAGTCGTATGTATAAGATAAAGAATATAATTCGTGACAACCAGTTAATAGGATTCCCGTTACATGCCCATTGAGGCATTTTGGGAATATGGTGTTAGGCCCATATTTTCTTGACCATCGGCACACTAGGGGTGATGTGGTCAGCATCACGCCGGCCGCCTTTACATTCCCAGATTTGCTCTGGTACCCAATTCATGAGGCTGGGTCGACCCCTTAGCCATCTGCAAGTCTCAAAAAATCCCACCGTCAACTGGATCGAACCATGGACCACCTGAGCTAGGAAGCCAGTGCACTAAACCACTGTGCTACCGCGGCTCCCTAACGCAGTTAGTTTAACTAGGGAGTTAATTTTCTGGATTTCTTAGATGGACGTAAGGGGGAAAAGAAAGATGGTTAAGATATTGAATATGTTTATAATACTTTAGCCTTCTTCCGTGTCGTCATTTGAAAGCGCAAGTAACCCCCAGAATTAAAAGTGGCGTTTACCACGGTGATGCCAGTGGAAAAACCTACAAGCTAACTAATGTTATATATTCGCTTTATCTGCCAAACTTTTTCGCTTTTTAACAGTCAAGTTAACATTTCTAAAACATTACTAATGAAATGGTCCTTGTGGAACTGTGAATCACCTGACCCTCTGGACCACTTTCTCAAAAACTGCCCAACAACCCATGATGACCCACCGACGTTTGGACCTGGCCAGAGGGCGGGGATTGAGCTCAAGGCAGAAGCTATGGGGCTGCCGGCGCTGACCTGGAAAAGGACTGTGGACTTCGTCCTGGCGACTGGCTTGGGGAGTGAGATCTAGCATGACGTACAAATCTGAACACCGAAAAAACATTTTGTCATAAACATCAATTAGTTTGTATATCCAACACGTTTTTCTGGCGGATGGAAAACGGATAATGGTTGCACATTTATCTTCCTCATCATCAATTCAAAACTTTCTCCTTGTGGCCCAATTTTTTAGTTTGGAGCGATTACCACAGCTGGTTCCCTTGCAGGGAAGACTGTGCCAAAGGATTTTCACACGCTCATGCGGCTGTGGTTCCTGTTTAGAAAATTTGTCTTACAAACGTTGAACATGCAAGCTCCATGAGCATTCCTCATAATAGTAGCCGTGTTCAGCCCCCCCACATCGCCCCCCCATGCCAACTGGGTGCAGGAGTTCTATCAGTTCTTTGTCTCTTCAGATGACCACAGGAACTGTATGAGGACGGTATTGGAGATACAAATGCAAGGATGTGATTAGCGAGTTTGAACAGTTGAAGACCATACCAGTTCAAGATGTTGAATCTTATTCTCTTGGTTGCAATAAGGACGCAGCTGAGGGAGCAGACCAATGAAATTCAAAAAATAAGAATGTATTGTGAATATTTCTCTTTCTGGCTACCCTTCAGCTCCTCACATTGATATATGCAGTCTCAATGGCCATCTCGCTTAGTGGCGTCTTGGTAGGGCAGCAACCCAACACTTTCCCCCATTTTGCCCGGTCGGATGGCTTCCCTTCGTGCAGTGCCCCAGCTCTGGTTCAGTTATTTGCTTCTTGGCATCCGCAGTTTCTCTGACAGGTTTTCTTTGGTCTGACTCTCTTTCGCGCCGTCCTGCTGGGGTTTTTAGCATAGAACGTTCTGCTGATGGTGTCAAATGTCCCTTCTGAGGACAAGGCCAACCCACTGTTTCCTTTCGGTCTGCCCGCAATGATGGCGTAGCGTGTCTTTTTGTGGACTGCATCGCAGTAAGCAAGTGATTGGGGAAATATGTGGAAAATTAAAAGATTTAAAGTCCGTCATTAAAAATCGCTTCTTCAGTTCAGTGTCATGTCAGTTTCTATTGTGTGGCTGTGAAAGTATGGAGAAAACAATAATTAACAAACAATCAAGGAATGATATTAACATAATTGTGTGTCTTTTTAGGTGTCCAAATACAGGCTGTGTTTAAATTATGTATTACTCTTTAAATCTTTTTGTTTCGT
>JAMPIV010017778.1:0-209006 GCA_024509875.1 Oreohelix idahoensis | reverse complement strand
GTCCACTAATTTGTCACCCAAAAACACACTTGGAACCAGTTTCAAAGTTACGTATTATGGAGGAGAGGGTTTTTGAGCGGTAGCTGTGTCTAAATATAACTTTTTACGACAAAATTTTAAGGGGAGAGAAAGGTTGCTTCAAAAATCAAGCACATTTTTTTTAGAAACACAAGTAGAGACGGACAGACTAACAGATAACCATACATACTTGACTGAAGCATGACTGAAATGACTTTAGTGTAGAAATTTGAAATTTAAAGTACAACTAGGCAGTGATTGGCCACAGACAATCATATCATTAGCGCTCAGACGCGAAAGTGGGGTCATTCTTCAATAATTGTTCAGTGTTAGACACAGATTTTAAAGTGTGGTGTTTTCCCATATGAAAGACAGTGAATAAATTTAGGGACGCCATACTATAGCCAGCAGCTCAGCTGAGTTTTGCTAGCAAGTCTGTGTTATGTATTCATAATCTGGTAAGATTGAAATTATTTCTTTATATATTTTGAATATTGTTTCATGTTCGAGTGATTTGATACTGCCATATCAAAATCTAGCCTTACAAACAAGTAGGGAGTTTGCTCTAGACCCCCCGCCCAAGTCAGGGTCTAGGGACCAACAAGGTACATAAACTACAGCAAGGATTATGCAAGATATATCAAGCGTTGAAACAGATTACCTATCTTCTTTTAGGGCCGACAACTAATAAATATTTTTCAGAATCTATAGTCTGGGAGGATCTATTTGATGTAAACCCACCATGGTAACTGTGCTGTTTGGTCAGAGAGATCTGACCTGTCTGTATGATGTGGTTGTTGTGTCAGTGTGGTGTCCAGACGTGGGTATAGAATAGATTTTGACACATAGCCCATACTTTGATTGCAGAGCTGTGAGTTACTATCGACAACAAAGCAGAGTCTATTCGGTGGGTGACTTTACTCGAGTGTATCTGTGCAGTTCTTGTGACAGAGACCACCATTATTGTCCGCCAGCACGGAGAGGTGGGACCGCAAGTTTTCAGCACCAGAGCTACAAAAAGATGAGTGAGCCTCTGGTCTGCTGGACATTCACCAACTATTGGTAGTGACTAATATCCCCATAAAAATTCCCACCATTTTCTGGACACGGTGTAGTCAATATAGACAGGTGTGATGAGACCACCCCAACAGCACAGACAATAAATATCCTCCCTAGTAGCTGACTACCAGAACATTTTAATAAAACTAACTATTCTAGTACTTAAATATGTACACTTTTGCATTTATTATGTAACATTCCATGCATAATTTTCATAAATTTTAAATCCTTCTTTTAAAACAAGTTCTGGTCAAAATAAAACTTGATCTAGAACAAATAAATGTAATATAATTATATCAAAAACTTTACACACGTGAGTTAGTTCAGTGTATTTTAACACTTGTTAATCTTATTAGTCTTGTTAAATATCTATGGGTATATTTATAACTATCACACCACAGTACACATCATTACCCTAGACACTTTACGTAGCTACATTCAAAAAAAAAAAAATTAAGTGTGAGGTCGTAGTGGTAGCAAGAAAGGCCTTCTGACAATTCTCAATTACATTTTATCTCAGGAGCCTTCACAGCTGGCCTCATACAATTTACATGTAGTACCATCATCATCATACAATACCATCAATACCACTACACTACTGTCAGGTGAAACCTATCACCAGTTCTCTGCACGAATAGAGACATACTTGGAGAAATGGACTTCTCTGGGAAAAACCCAAGATCTTAAGGAAATGGTCCTTATAGAACAATTAAGAGAGTCCATGGCTCCAGACCTGAGAAAGTTTCTCATGGAACAAGGTGCAGAGAGGCTGGGTGAATTGCTAAATGTTGCTGAAAGATATCAAGCAGCTCAGGCAGAGGTAACAGGTAATAAAAAGAAACAGATAGATAATTTTAAGGCACCACAGAACTTTAATAAATTTGATCCTAGAGATCAAAACAAAGGTAAGCACCAATTTGATAGGCCACGGTATGACAATAAAAATAAAATCCCACAATTCGATGAAAGGAAATATGATGAAAGAAAATCTTTCAACCAAGGAAAGAGATGGTGTAAAAATTGTAAGATGAACAATCATGACACTGACCATTGTAGAAGGAAACCTCCTCATTGTGCTGCTATGACATCTGGGAAAAGGGGAAAAAAGGTCAAACCTGCGGAACTACAGGAACCATACCACCCCCCAGTGTGTAAAGATGTCATCTGTAATGGTGTCACCATACTGTGTTTATATGATACAGGTTTAGATTATGATTCCGTTGTGAGTTCTCACCTGGTGCAGGCCGATCAATACACCACAGAAACAGTGGAGATTCAAACTGCAACCAAGGATGTAGCTACCATGACACTTCCCGTCGCCCGGATAAAGGTGAAAACGCGATATGTGGAAGGAATCATAAAAGCAGCAGTGATAAATGAGCCAATCTACCCTCTGATATTGGGGTGTAGATATGTCTTCTTGGGGAATCCCAAGAGACCTGTGATATTGGCAACAGTGCAGACCAGATCACAGTCTAAAAAGGAGGAGGATACTCCAATAAATACTCATCCAGATGAGATGAAGAAGGCACAGGCGGAGGACAAAACACTCAAGCCGTGTTTCAAGAAGTTGCCCAAATCTCATACACCTCCAGGCAAGGGAGAATTTTATATGAAGAACAAACTGATTTATAGGAAGGCTGGATCTGAATCCAATGGTCACGGACAGCTGGTCCTTCCCACTTCATATAGGACTAAAGTGTTGGAACTAGGGCATGCGATTCCCTTCAGTGGTCATATGGGGATCAGCGCAACAGGACAGCGTATAGCTTGTCACTATTTCTGGCCAGGAATAACTGAAGATATCAAACGATATGTAAAATCCTGTCCAGAGTGCCAACGAGTAGCACCTAAACATTGGACTGCACCAGCAACTCTGGGAGAAATGCCCATAGTGGGAACACCCTTTGAGAGAGTTGCCGTGGACATTGTGGGACCTCTCACTCGAACCAAGAGGAGGAACAGCTACATTCTGACTCTGGTGGACACTTGTTCTATGTGGGGAGAGGTGGTAGCCCTGTCATCCATTGACTCTAAACATGTGGCAGAGGCATTGCTCACAATTTTCACAAAGTTAGGCTTTCCCAATCAAATCTTGACTGATAATGGCTCTCAGTTCAGGGGGAAACTAACAGAAGAAGTTTTCAGGATCTTCCAGGCCAAACACTTCCATTGTAGTGTGTACCATCCCCAAGGGAACGGCCAAGTGGAAAGATTTAATGGCACATTGATGTCAATCCTGAGAAAGTTGGCACACGAAAAACCAGATACATGGGACCAGTACCTTCACGCCGCCCTCTTTGCTTACCGGGAGGTACCCCATAGTTCAACCGGTATGGCCCCGGCAACATTATTGTTTGGAAGGCCAATAAAAGGTCCACTGGAAGCGCTGTTAAGAACGTGGACTGATGAAAAGGCAGAGGAAAATATTACCTCCTCATACCAATATGTGAATGAGCTGACCACTCGTTTAAAAACTGGCTGGAAACTTGCCAATGAAAATTTGAGACAAGCCAGGAAGAAACATGCTGCCTATTATAACAGGAAAGCTAAAAACAGAGATTTGGCTGTGGGAGAGAAGGTACTGCTTCTTCTACCCGGTAGTCAGAATAAGTTACAAATTGGATGGAAAGGTCCATATACAGTTCTAGAGAAGGTGTCTAGAACAAATTATAAGATAGATAAGAAGGGGAAAGAAAAAATCTATCATGTGAATCTCCTGAAGAAATACTTGGAAAGAAAAAATCAGGAAGAGACACACTTGTTGACCTTGTCCATTGCCATGGAGATGAAAAAGGAACCACTTTCATCATTTGAATATCCATTACACCCCTGTGAGACAGCGGCACAGGTGAAAATCAGTACACATTTAACGAAAAATCAGAAAGAGAGAGTGAAACAGGTTCTAGATAATCATACAGAGGTGTTAACAGACCGACCAGGGCATACAAACCTATTGGAATATGATATGAAACTGATAGACCCCATACCTGTCTGTATGAAACCCTATTCGATTCCTTTTGCTAAGGAGAAAGCTTTGAAGGAAGAGATAGACTATTTGTTGAAGGAAGGAATTATTTCACACAGTGAATCTTCGTATAGTTCCAGTGTTGTACTTTTAAGGAAGCCCTCTGGAGAACATAGACTCTGTATAGATTACAGGAGACTGAATGCTATTACAGAAGGACAGGTGGATCCATTGCCGGATACAAATCAGTTGTTTACCAGACTAAATAAAGCTAAATATTTCTCAAAAGTGGATCTGAGTAAAGGATACTATCAGATTCCAGTAAAGCCTGAGGTTAGACCATACCTAGCTTTTAGTACCTCAGAAGGACACTATGAGTTTAATAGATTGCCATTTGGATTGAAGAATGCGCCTAGTGTCTTCTCTAGAATGATGAGAAAATTACTGGACCCTCTGAATAATCCATGTATAACAAATTTCATGGATGATATCCTTATAGCAACAGAAACATTTGAGGAACACATTGACTCTCTGGATATGCTGTTTAATCGACTTAGGGAAGCGAATTTAACAACCCGACCAACCAAATGTTGCGTTGGATGTAAAGAATTGAAATTTTTGGGACACATAGTCTATCAGGGAAACATGACCCCTGACCCAAAGAATTTAGAGAAACTAAAGAAAGCCCCGAGACCACAAACCAAGAAAGACGTGAGATCCTTTGTCTCATTATGTGGTTTCTACCAAAAGTATATCAAAAACTTTAATTCCATATGTGCACCGTTAACTGATTTGACACGTAAAGGAAATCCAGATCGAATTACATGGACACCACAATGTGAATTGGCTTACCAGGAATTGAAGGAAAAGCTTACAAGCAAACCTATTTTGAAATTACCTGACTTAAGTCAAGAATTCGTAGTAAGAACGGATGCCAGTAATATCGGGTTGGGTGCGACTTTGTTACAGAAATCAGATGCATTAGATGGGGAATTAAGCCCAGTGGCATATGCTAGCAGAAAGTTGAATAAAGCTGAAACCAACTACTCAACTAGCGAAAAAGAATGTCTTGCAGTAATATGGGCGATAAAGAAATTCAATATTTATCTGTATGGGAAGGCATTTAAGTTACAAACGGATCACAAACCTTTGTCGTTTCTAGCACAGGCTAGACATGAGAATTCTAGATTACTCCGTTGGTCTTTATTGATGCAGCCATTTGAGTTTAGCATAGAGTATATAAGTGGAAAAACAAATCTGGGAGCGGATTTTTTAAGCCGCCATCCGTGTGATGAGAATCACCCTAAATCCCAGGAATAATAAGAAATTTCTCTATGTGTATATAGAATTATAGACTGACATATAACGTCTGTTTTAAGTGGGGAGGATTTGTCGTGAGAAATTCTAATCCACATATATAAATTAAAACGTAAATGCAAAGCCTAACAAATAAATTTAATAAAAGGAAAGAAGAATGGTAAAGAACAGTGCTGTCACAATGACTGTACTCGAAATCCCCCTTGTTTTCTGCTTCGTCTGCAAATTGTAACGCTTTCACGTTGATAGTAAAAGCCTACTGTATTACTACACGCTTTCTTCAATGAAACGTGTACTGCCTTTCTAAGAAAAACCTTGAGATACGCAGCTGACCTAGATTTAATATTTCATTCATTCCATACACGGCGTAACTAAAAGACAGATAAAGCAGGAGAGAGAGAGAGGGACGACTGGAAGCAAGGACGCATGCAACACTACACGCGTCGCGCGATTAATAGTAACGCCAATCCCACGTGTAAGGCCTGCACTAACTTTTTTTCAAATAAACAGTGTCAGAAAAACACAACAACTACTACAAGAATCAGGTTTTAAAACATGAAAAATGCTTATTAGGAAACCTGAAATTCTACTGATTTACATCTAAGCTCCTGAAAGTACAGAAGACACCCTATGACATAGAAGTGAACGCGTGGTAAAAAACAAATATACGACTATCTTTGGAAAACACATATTTTGAACGCCACCATGTAGCTCGCTTTAACTTATATATTATTGTACGGCAGGACTTGCTAGCCAAGAATATGTTATGTGTTACGCCTTTAGTCTGTTAATAAAATAATTATGGCCAAAATACAATAGTGGGTGTGCCTGACAGCATGAAATCATTTCTGCTCATAAAATTTTTTTTATAACGTGTTTGAAAAACATTACGTTACGGAAATAGCCTACCATGTTAACTCCTATTTGATTGGCGGGAATGAGATGTAAGACTAAACACGATTAGTTGGACTGCAAATACTAGTTTTCTGTTGTTATGGGAAACGAATAGAAGGGGTACTTTTTTGAAAAGATGTGTAGACATGGCATGATTGGTTAGATCTGCCAATATAGTCAGTTCAGAGCGTCTGTTCCGTGCCACATCTTGTAATAAACCTACTAAGAACAGTGCGTTGAGCACCAGTGCATATTTTTTTTAAAAATAAAAGCCTGGGACAAGAGGCAGATCGGAATTTGTGCCTATTCATTGCCAGTCAACGAAACTGTTTATTATTTCCATTGAATTGTGGTAAGCTGAAATATTTGATATCTTTTTAATGAAAATTGAATGTGAATTGATGATTTATGTCTATATATATGTGTGTAGTTCAGTGGCCAACTTGAGAAAAGCCTAAATATTGCTCCAACCTGAATAGGAGGTGTCGGAAAAAAGTAAAACTGCATGGGATTGCCAAACAGTACACTGACACCTATCTTATGGACTAGGAAGAAATAATGCTGGCATGGCAGAGGCGTAGTAACCAGAAGGAAGGAGTATACTGGTGTAATTTGTTTCAGATGAAGCTAGCAGTGGCCTACAGCACTGAACACAAGTGTTTGTTATGTATTGTGCTCATTGTGGAAATGGATTATGACTTAGTTTTGAAATAGGAGGTACAACCTTCTTGTTTCAGGGACGGTGGTTAAAAGTCATTGAGGCAGCATTTGGCCTGAGTTACTGAATCCTGAGGCTGACAGCATACTACTGGGTCCAGATAGCGACCAGTGAGGTGGCTCCAGAACTCATTGAAGTAATCGAGCAGAGGAGTCTTTTACTGCAGTCATCACGAAAGTTAAGAAAGTGTGGCCATGGAGCTCAACATTATGTGCCCCCCCCCCCCCCCCCTAAAATTGACAGTAAATAAAGAGGGAATATAAACTGTTTAAATTGACAGGAACTGTGAACTTTTCCCAATGATAAGACACTTGAAGTCATGATGACAAACAACACTCTAGCTTGAAAAACAAAACCAGTATTAACTCATATTACTACCTCACAACTTACACACATAAGATAAGAATAATAAAATATGTCAATAACAAGAGTAAATTGATAAACTGTGTACATACTACTTGTAAGAATATTGATTGTGATTCCTGGTTCACTGTGTAGTTGAATCAGGATATCTCTCTCTATGTAAAGAAATTAATACATATATATATATATTTGACTTTTCAAACTGACTCTTTTAAGATAGTCTTATAGAGTGTTACATGTGTGTGAGTGTCACAGTGTTGTAAAGTGCTGTGAAATAAATTAACTTGTTTATCTGTCTGTTGTTGTTGTGACTTACACTTCATCATTTACATAACCCTAGACATTCAACGTAGTCATCACAATATTCCAGAATAGGTCTGACTGAGAGATATATATATATATATGTGGTAGCAAGTAAGGTTATCTGTAATACTCCACATTATTAGATACAGATACCTTCACAGTTGATCTCAGTCAGTACACTAGTCCCCTATAAATATTTATATCATCCCACTTTACCACATAGACCACTGGTACTCTGGGACACAAGCAACAAATAATGCTTAAGCCGAGACTAAATAGTCAAGATCTGTCTTAGATCTTCCCAGATCTGGCGGACACCTGGTCATAAAAGCAGCGAAGAAGATTGGGGACAAAGACGTTAGGAAACCAGGAGATTCCCCTGCCCCCGGAGATGAAAGAGTTCTTAGCTCGGTTAACCAGGGAAGTAGCGATTTTTTCATCGGTGTGCCGACCAAAAGGGTGCAGAAGATCAGCAGAGCAGTGTTAAGAAAAGGCATGAAATGGAAGAACCAGCCGGCATTCGGGTTTTCCCCGCCAGCCAGTGGAAAGTTAGATCATAACTTGGTGAAAAGAAATACTAAGTAGGTAGCTCTCACCTGAATCAAAAGACATCTGAAGATACGCATCTGCCTGCATGAAAAAATTTCGGTCGAATCTGTGCAGACGAAGCAAAAATCCTTGAGGGAAGGGACTACAGTGTTGTCTAATTTAAGACTGACACTGCCGGATTCTGGAATATTGCGTTTAACTCAAGGCAAAAATGAAGAATGTGGAGACGAAAATTCAGAGATAGGAAATGGCGCGTTTATACCAGCTGATCGAAGGAAATTCTAAGCCATCTCATGACATGTACCAATCCTGCACTTGTGGTATATATGGTCCCTCAATCTTTTGTCTCCAGTAAGTAGCCGGAAAATCACTTGGTCATTTGCATGAATTTAATTGTGTGAGTGCGCAGTTCAATAACTTATGTCCTTTCACAACACGCACACAGTTTAGAGGGAGACTGACACACAGTGCAGGGACCGCATTCACGAACTCATTATAACAATTAACAATGCTTCATTCTCCTCTTATTTTTCTATCTCCAACGCTCTTCTGTCTCCCACGCTCTGTCTCTCTCTGTCTCTCTCGTCTGCCCTTAGACTAAACATGTCAGTATGCAAGACTGGCAAGGCTCAGACAGGAAGCTAACATAACACGGTTCTGTTTACAAATGTCTGCAACTAATTTGTACAAGGTCTTGGCTGCGGTAGTGTCAGGTCGCCCCATTCAACACAGCTCCATTACAAACTACCTAACAAACGACAGATTATTTCATCTCTTCGATTCACAGAGGCGAACGAAATATTCAAGGGTTGTATTGTTTGCGATAACATCACCAGTATTTGTTTTTCCTTTTCCCGATGTGGTTCCTGGTGGGATTGATGAGACAAAGAAATTACAACACCACTGCACTTATCAGGCAATTAAAAGAGTTGACTAAGGTGAAGAAGTTACACATGGAGCTGGTAATATCACCATGTAGAACAAATAGCTACAAAAATTGCCACTGTGAAAAGGCGTTTTTGAGTGAAAATTGTTGCTACTGCAGTGGTGGGAGCCTTAGAAGCGAAAAACGGAAGGAAAAAAAGATATTCATTACTAGGAACACCCATTTTCTCTCTCTCTCTCTCTCTCTCTCTCTCTCTCTCTCTCTCTCGCTCTCTCTCTCCATCTCTCACTCTATATTCTCCCTTGAGCTCGTCTATTCTAGAGCATAACTGACAGTTTAGCCCTATACATGTTTTTTTTAAAAATATTCTTCCTCTTTTTAATAATGTGAAACTATTTTTTTTTAAATCTGATTCCTACTTCACATACTTTCGATCTCACGATCTCACCTTCTAAGATGTTTTATAATTTCTCTCTTCTCTTCGCTTATTTTAACAAGATATAGTTTTGTGACTATAAGGCGATTTTTGCTCTCTTACACTGACAGATGAACATAACTGTATTCCTGTCCCAAACGACGTACAGTATATGCTTTTCAACTGCATCAGGGCCACCCTTAGTGATTACGGGACCCGATTTGGATAAGTCTGGTGGGGCTCCCTAGACTTAAGGGGCTCCACTACAATGAAAACTGGATTTTACGTACAAAATATCGATTTTTTACTTTTAAGCTTATTTTATTAAATAATCATCGAGGAATCGATTGAGCAAGGTTTTATAACATAAAAAATGCATTTGATGTATCAAAAAGCATATTGTCGGCACTACCCCCATGCTATGATTTTTAAATTTGTGCCGAAAATGCACGATTTCTCTCTAAAACTATCTAACAGAGGAGTCTCAAATTTGGCATGCATGTAGTACACATCTATATCTTTAAAGTAACACATCTGCATTTTTGATATTTTGGTAATTTTCTTTTATAAATTTTAAAAAAATTATTTTTTTTTTATATTTTTTCACACAAATATAGTTTTTTTTTAAATTAAATCATTAAAAATAAAATTTTAAACTTATCACAATAATCATGAGTAGTACACATCTATATCTTTAAAGTAACACATCTGCATTTTTGATATTTTGGTAATTTTCTTTTATAAATTAAAAAAAATTATTTTAAAAAATATTTTTTCATACAAATATAGCTTTTTTTTTTTAAATCATTAAAAATAGAATTTTAAACTTATCAAAATAAACATGAGTAAAATTGTTTTAATTGTCAGTCACAACATGTGGGTTCCAATTTGATAAAGTTTGGTCAATGGGAAACAAGATTTTTGCTCTTGAAAATTGGTGAAAAACCCAATATAGCGGTTGTTTTTTTGGTTACCATGGTAGAAGGATGCCCAATGGGCTGATCACCCGTTGGCTTGTCACACCGATTGCGGAAACAACGGCAGATGGATCTATTTGTTGTTGCCCTAAAGACGCCGCTAGGCGTGATGGGAAACTACAACAGAGAAAATCAATCTGCTGTTGCCCTTAAGACGCCACAAGGCGTGATGGCCTCTGACTGCTTGGTCGGTCTTTGGCTAAGGACGGAAGAAGAAGAAGAGATGGTAGAAGGACAGAAGAAAAATTAGGCAAGACAAAGGCGAGAGGAGGAGCTGCAGGAAGCTGAAGGAGGTGCAGCATATAGTGCTGGACAATTTTAAACACATTCAGCTCCCAGAATGGAGTATATTGGACAAGACAAGTCACTCGGTGACTAAAATGCACTTTTCTCAAAACTAACATTTTATTAACAAAAAATGTTATTTTTTACAAACTATCTAATAGAACAATCTAAAATTTGGCATGCATGTAGGACACATATATACCTTTAAATTGACAAGGGCTTTTTTTGATATTTTATTAATTTGCTTTGATATATTTTTTTTAATATTTTTTTTTCATTGTTTTTCATACAAATATAGTGTATTTTTTTTTTAAATCATTAAAAATAGAATTTTAAACTTATCAAAAAAAGCCTACGACAAATTGTTTTAATTGTCAGTCACAACATGTGTGTGCAATTTGATAAAGTTTGGTCAATGGGAAACATGAGTTTTTAGCTCTCGAAAATTTGTGAAAATCCAAAATGGCGGTTTTTTTTTTGGTTACCATGGTAACCACATGTTTTTTAACAAAATAAACTGCAGAATTTGGTTCATGGACATACACTGTGTCTATTGAGCACATAAAAAGTTTGAAAATGTTATTAGAACAAAAGTTAGTTTTCACTGTAGTTCAGCCCCTTAAGATTACAGCTCTGTTGTAACACGTTTTATGTCAAAATATAGCTAATAAATATAGAAATTGCTTTGTTTGTAATTGTCATGAAATATTCTAATCCACATATATAAATTATTAGGTAAATATGAAGCCTAACAAATAAAATTAATAAAGAGAAGAGCAATGGTAAAATGACAGTGCTGTCACAAGGAATGTACTCGAAATCCCCCTTGTTTTCTGCGTCGTCTGCAAATTGTAACGCTTTCACGTTGATATAAAAGCTTACTGTATTATTACCCGCTTTCTTCAATGAAACGTGTGCTGTATTTCTTGGAAAAGCATTGAGAGGCCCTGCGTAATGACCTAAATTAATCCTAATATTAATTATATTACGTTACCAAAACGAACGAACAGATGGACAAAAGGATAGCGAGAAGGGAGAGGCAGAAAGCCGAACACTAAACACGCTTCGCGCGATACGCAAATGCTGCCATCACGCGTGTAAGTCTACATGCACTAATTTTTTTTCAGACGGACAGTGATAAAATACACTACCCTTTCCCAGAGTTAGGTTTATAAATCATAACAGACTCTTATTAGAAAAGATAACAATAGATGGGTTTACGTTTGAACACATAACAGTACCCAGACAGCACATCTTCGAAACAGGAGGTAGAAGAAATTGCATATTTTGAACGCAGCCACGTAGCTCCTTTAAATTAGTATTTTTGGGTTCCTTAGGGCTTGCTGACAAATAATATGTAAAACGTTACGCAAATAGTCCAGGAATTAATAAATTATACCCAAAATAAAATATTGGGGGTGCCTGACAGCATAAAATCATTTCTGCTCATAAGATTTTTTTTAACGTGTTTGAAAAAAATTTACGTTACAGAAATAGCCTACCATGTAAACTCCAAATTGATTGGAGCGCAACAAATGAAAGCCTAACCACGATTGGTCGGGCTATAAATACTATCTTGGTTGTTAGGGGAGACGGGAAAAGATAACATTTTTTCAAACACTTATCGAAACGTGGCTCATTGGCCAGTCTCGCTGATATACACACTTGGGAGCGTTAGTTCGAGACCACTTGTTTAAATGATCCTGATAAAGCATCAGTGCGTTGAAGCCAGCTAAAATTTTGCTCAATAAAAGCCTGGAAGATAAGCAGATGGAAATTTGTGCCAGTTTGTGCCAGAATTCATTGCTAATCAACGTATCTGTGTTATTCGTATGAATTGTGGGACAGTGGTCTTGATGGTACTGAGCAGCATCTGGTCAGAGATTTGCTGAATCCAGTGTCGGACAGCATACTCCTTGGTCCTTTTAGCTATCAGTGAGGTATCTCCAGAGCCCAGAAGAGAATTCGAGCAGAGGAGTCCTCTCCTGCCGCCATCACTCAAGATAAGCAGAGTTGGCCAGCTGAGCTCAACATTATGTCCCCTCATCTTGAAATAACTTTATAAAAATACTATTCAGAGGGGAATTTACTTGTCTTAAAATCAGGAACTGTGAACATCTCCAATACTAGTCCCTAAAGACAAACTATTGAAGTCATGATGACAAATACCAACAGAGCTTGAACAAAACAAAACCAGTATTACCTCATTTTACTACTACACAACTGACACACATAGAACATTTGTAATAATATATGTCACTACAATATTCATATTAAATACATTCTGTACATAACTTGTAATTTAAATTGATTGTGATTCCTGATTCCCTTGTAGTTGAATCAGGACACATATTCATTCATGCCAGTAATGAATACATATTGTTATTCGAAAGTTTATCAGTGACTCTTTTAAGATATCTTTGTAGAGTGTTATATGTATGTGAGTGTCACAGTGTTGTCAAGAGTAGTGGATTAAATTAAATTGTTTATCTGTCTGTTGTTGTGACTTACACTTCACCATACTCATACCCTAGACACATAACGTAGCATCACACTATTCCAGAATAATTCTGACTGAGATATATAGATATGTGGTAGCAAGTAAGGTTATCTATAATACACTACTCTTAATAGATATAGATACCTTCACAGCTGATCTCAGTCAGTACACTAAGTTCCCTATAAGTATTTATAACATCCCACTTCACCACATATATTGGGGTCTCGCTCTTGGGATTTTGAATCTTTAACTATTAAAAATATTGGGGGTAATTCACTTCAGGGAATATAAGAATTAAAAGGTATCCTTGGGTGGAATTAAATAAGGTTGAGCTCACGGTGCCTGTGTTGTCCATTAGATATATAGTTAGAAATTGAATTGTTGGTTAGACATTATATAAAGTTACCTGATAGACAATGGCGGACCTGGCCAAATTTCGATCTGCTGCGGTTCAGACTGCAAAAGAGTTAGGATTAGATGGGCAAGTTATGGTTGCCTATGTTACTACGGAATGTGACAAATTTATTGAACGCGAAGAAAGAAGGTTTGAAGCCGAAAGAAAGTTAGAGGCTGACAGGGAAATTAAGAAGTTACAATTTGAAGCTGAGGCTGAGACTAAGAGGTTGCAAGCTGAGGCTGAGACTAAGAGGTTGCAGATTGAGGCTGACAAAGAGGCTAAAGCATTGGAAGCCGAGGAAAGAAGACAAGCTGCAGAAAGGGAAGCAGAAGAAATTAGCTGCAGAAAGAGAAGAGAAGAGATTAGCTGCAGAAAGGGAAGCAGAAGATAAAAGATTACAAAGGGAACATGAATTACGACTAAGGGAGTTTGAGTTTCAAGGCCATGCTCCTGAAAATGGTGCCAGTCCCTTTGCCTCTGATGCTACGGTTACTCAAGGAGCCTCAATCTCAGCTATGAATTTTCATTTAGATCATTTTGTTGAGAAAGACGATGATATTGAGAGCTATATAAATAGGTACGAACTATTAGCTACCACGTATGGGTTGGAGAGAGAAAGGTGGAGCTTAAAGTTATCTCAGGGACTTCGTGGGGCAGCTTATGAAGTTTTTGCAAAAATGAGCAGAGGTGATCAGGAAAATTATGACATGCTAAAGCAGGCTCTTTTGTTAAGGTATGAAAAGAATGCAGAGTTTTACAGGAAAAAATTTAGGAATGCTAAACTACTGTCAGGTGAAACCTATCACCAGTTCTCTGCACGAATCGAGACATACTTGGAGAAATGGACTTCTCTGGGGAAAACCCAAGATCTTAAGGAAATGGTCCTTATAGAGCAACTAAGAGAGTCCATGGCTCCAGACCTGAGAAAGTTTCTCATGGAACAAGGTGCAGAGAGGCTGGGTGAGTTGCTAAATGTTGCTGAAAGGTATCAAGCAGCTCAAGCAGAGGTAACAGGTAATAAAAAGAAACAGGTGGACAACTTTAGGGCACCACAGAACTTTAATAAATTTGATCCTAGGGATCAAAATAAAAGTAAGCACCAATTTGATAGGCCACGGTATGACAATAAAAATAAATTCCCACAATTCGATGAAAGGAAATATGATGAAAGAAAATCTTTCAACCAAGGAAAAAGGTGGTGTAAGAATTGTCAGATGGACAATCATGACACTGACCATTGTAGAAGGAAACCTGTGTATATGGCAACCCTTCAGGTCAGGTCGACCTCAAGACAGGAGGAGGATATTATGTTGGATACCACTCCAGAAGAGATGAGGAAGGCACAGGCTGGGGATAAAACACTCAAGCCTTGTTTCAGAAAATTGTCAACTTGTCATACAACTCCAGGCAAGGGAGATTTTTACATGAAAAACAAGTTGATGTATAGGAAGGCCGGAACTAGATCCCATGGTCACGGACAGCTGGTTCTTCCAAAAAGATACAGGACAGAATTAATAAGGAGCCTACATGTGAAACCAGATGGGGACCATGAGAAAATAGGTACCATCATTCAAAAGGTGGCTCACAATTATTATTGGCCCAAAGCAAGATGGGACATTGAGAACTTTGTAGAAAGGTGTAGTATAGCACATGAGGGAACACCCACAAGTGGGAACATGGATCAGGACCTGGACACGCCCCGGAGCAAAATTAGGCCTGATAATAGAAAGAAAAATAGATTTGATAAAGTGGACCAAATGGAATGGGAAGCCCCTTTTCACGGACAAGCTTCACTTAACTGTTTTACTATGGCCACTATGCGGAGAGTGCAAAAAGATGTCTTACCCCAGGATAAGCCGACAATCCCTCAATCGGACTTAAACAAACTGGAGGAAGAAGATGTAGAGAGGAAATCTCTCATCAAGAATTTTAAGAGGGGAGACAGCCCCAAAAGAAAAATTGGTAGCGGTCGTTTTGTGAATGATAATTCTGGGAGGAAAAATCATCACTATAAAGCTTCGAGTGGAAGAGACCATACCGGTGCATGGACCAATAGGTCCACACAATTAAAGGTCCATATGTAGCTTTGTTAAGAACGTGGACTGATGAAAAGGCAGAGGAAAACATTACATCTTCATACCAATATGTGAATGAGCTGACCACTCGGTTGAAAACTGGCTGGAAACTTGCCAATGAAAATTTGAAACAAGCCAGGAAGAAACATGCTGCCTATTATAACAGGAAGGCGAAAGACAGAGATTTGGCTGTGGGAGAGAAAGTACTACTTCTTTTGCCTGAGAGTCAGAATAAGTTACAAATTGGATGGCAGGGTCCATATACAGTTCTAGAGAAGGTGTCTAGAACAAATTATAAGATAGATAAGAAGGGGAAAGAAAAAATCTATCATGTGAATCTCCTGAAGAAATATTTGGAAAGAGAACATCAGGAAGAGACACACTTGTTGACCTTGTCCATCGCCATGGAGATGAAAAAGGAACCACTTTCATCATTTGAATATCCATTACACCCCTGTGAGACAGCAGCACAGGTGAAAATCAGTACACATTTAACGAAAACTCAGAAAGAGAGAGTGCAACAGGTTCTAAATAATCATGCAGAGGTGTTAACAGACCGACCAGGGCATACAAACCTATTGGAATATGATATGAAACTGATAGACCCCACACCTGTCTGTATGAAACCATATTCGATTCCGTTTGCTAAGGAAAAAGCTTTGAAGGAAGAGATAGACTATCTGTTGAAGGAAGGAATTATTTCGCACAGTGAGTCTTCGTATAGTTCCGGTGTTGTACTTTTAAGGAAGCCCTCTGGAGAACATAGACTCTGTATAGATTACAGGAGACTGAATGCTATTACAGAAGGACAGGTGGATCCATTGCCGGATACAAATCAGCTGTTTGCCAGACTAAATAAAGCTAAATATTTCTCAAAAGTGGATCTGAGTAAAGGATACTATCAGATTCCAGTAAAGCCTGAGGTTAGACCATACCTAGCTTTCAGTACCTCAGAAGGACACTATGAGTTTAATAGATTGCCATTTGGATTGAAGAATGCACCTAGTGTCTTCTCTAGAATGATGAGAAAATTATTGGATCCTCTGAATAATCCCTGTATAACAAATTTTATGGATGATATCCTTATAGCAACAGAAACATTTGAGGAACACATTGACTCTCTGAACATGCTGTTTGATCGACTTAGGGAGGCAAATTAAACAGCCCGACCAACCAAATGTTGCGTTGGATGTAAAGAATTGGAATTTTTGGGACACACAGTTTATCAGGGAAACATGACCCCTGACCCAAAGAACTTAGAGAAACTACAGAAAGCCCCGAGACCACAAACCAAGAAGGACGTGAGATCCTTTGTCTCATTATGTGGTTTCTACCAGAAGTATATCAAAAACTTTAATTCCATATGTGCACCGTTAACTGAATTGACACGTAAAGGACATCCAGATCGCATTACATGGACTCCACAATGTGAAATGACTTACCAAGAATTGAAGGAAAAGCTCACAAGTAAACCCATTTTGAAATTACCTGACTTAAGTCAAGAATTCATAGTAAGGACGGATGCAAGTAATATTGGGTTAGGCGCAACTTTACTACAGAAATCAGATGCATTGGATGGGGAATTAAGCCCAGTGGCATATGCTAGCAGAAAGTTGAATAAAGCTGAAATCAACTACTCAACTAGCGAAAAAGAATGTCTTGCAGTAATATGGGCAATAAAGAAATTCAATATTTATCTATATGGGAAGGCATTTAAGTTGCAAACTGACCACAAACCTTTATCGTTTTTAGCACAGGCTAAGCATGAGAACTCTAGGTTACTCCGATGGTCTTTGCTTCTGGCTCCATATAATTTTAGCATTGAATATATATCTGGAAAAACCAATCTGGGAGCGGATTTTTTAAGCCGCCATCCGTGTGATGAGAATCACCGTAAACCCCAGAAATAATAATAAATTTCTCTATGTGTATATAGAATAAAGGACTGACATATAATGTCTGTTTTAAGAGGGGAGGTGTCATGAAATATTCTAATCCACATATATAAATTATTAGGTAAATATGAAGCCTAACAAATAAAATTAATAAAGAGAAGAGCAATGGTAAAATGACAGTGCTGTCACAAGGAATGTACTCGAAATCCCCCTTGTTTTCTGCGTCGTCTGCAAATTGTAACGCTTTCACGTTGATATAAAAGCTTACTGTATTATTACCCGCTTTCTTCAATGAAACGTGTGCTGTATTTCTTGGAAAAGCATTGAGAGGCCCTGCGTAATGACCTAAATTAATCCTAACATTAATTATATTACGTTACCAAAACGAACGAACAGATGGACAAAAGGATAGCGAGAAGGGAGAGGCAGAAAGCCGAACACTAAACACGCTTCGCGCGATACGCAAATGCTGCCATCACGCGTGTAAGTCTACATGCACTAATTTTTTTTTCAGACGGACAGTGATAAAATACACTACCCTTTCCCAGAGTTAGGTTTATAAATCATAACAGACTCTTATTAGAAAAGATAACAATAGATGGGTTTACGTTTGAACACATAACAGTACCCAGACAGCACATCTTCGAAACAGGAGGTAGAAGAAATTGCATATTTTGAACGCAGCCACGTAGCTCCTTTAAATTAGTATTTTTGGGTTCCTTAGGGCTTGCTGACAAATAATATGTAAAACGTTACGCAAATAGTCCAGGAATTAATAAATTATACCCAAAATAAAATATTGGGGGTGCCTGACAGCATAAAATCATTTCTGCTCATAAGATTTTTTTTTAACGTGTTTGAAAAAAATTTACGTTACAGAAATAGCCTACCATGTAAACTCCAAATTGATTGGAGCGCAACAAATGAAAGCCTAACCACGATTGGTCGGGCTATAAATACTATCTTGGTTGTTAGGGGAGACGGGAAAAGATAACATTTTTTTCAAACACTTATCGAAACGTGGCTCATTGGCCAGTCTCGCTGATATACACACTTGGGAGCGTTAGTTCGAGACCACTTGTTTAAATGATCCTGATAAAGCATCAGTGCGTTGAAGCCAGCTAAAATTTTGCTCAATAAAAGCCTGGAAGATAAGCAGATGGAAATTTGTGCCAGTTTGTGCCAGAATTCATTGCTAATCAACGTATCTGTGTTATTCGTATGAATTGTGGGACAGTGGTCTTGATGGTACTGAGCAGCATCTGGTCAGAGATTTGCTGAATCCAGTGTCGGACAGCATACTCCTTGGTCCTTTTAGCTATCAGTGAGGTATCTCCAGAGCCCAGAAGAGAAATCGAGCAGAGGAGTCCTCTCCTGCCGCCATCACTCAAGATAAGCAGAGTTGGCCAGCTGAGCTCAACATTATGTCCCCTCATCTTGAAATAACTTTATAAAAATACCATTCAGAGGGGAATTTACTTGTCTTAAAATCAGGAACTGTGAACATCTCCAATACTAGTCCCTAAAGACAAACTATTGAAGTCATGATGACAAATACCAACAGAGCTTGAACAAAACAAAACCAGTATTACCTCATTTTACTACTACACAACTGACACACATAGAACATTTGTAATAATATATGTCACTACAATATTCATATTAAATACATTCTGTACATAACTTGTAATTTAAATTGATTGTGATTCCTGATTCCCTTGTAGTTGAATCAGGACACATATTCATTCATGCCAGTAATGAATACATATTGTTATTCGAAAGTTTATCAGTGACTCTTTTAAGATATCTTTGTAGAGTGTTATATGTATGTGAGTGTCACAGTGTTGTCAAGAGTAGTGGATTAAATTAAATTGTTTATCTGTCTGTTGTTGTGACTTACACTTCACCATACTCATACCCTAGACACATAACGTAGCATCACACTATTCCAGAATAATTCTGACTGAGATATATAGATATGTGGTAGCAAGTAAGGTTATCTATAATACACTACTCTTAATAGATATAGATACCTTCACAGCTGATCTCAGTCAGTACACTAAGTTCCCTATAAGTATTTATAACATCCCACTTCACCACAGTAATACAACTTAATAGTAATATCTAAACTGGAATAATCTTTGTTCTTATAACTGAAGGCGGGGTCCTCTGTGATCGCGGGGTCCAATGTGGTCAAACAGGTTAAATCGGCCTAAGGCCAGCCCTGAAATACATACGAACTCTAGCGTTATTCTATATTTGATATTGACGATAGAGAAACAGAAATACGTAAACCTCTATTTAGATTCAACAACACTTTATGTACATACTCCGTATAGGCTTACTTACTTAGTCGTTCCCCTTCTACCGTGAAGTGTAGAGGTTTGGAAGAGAGAGCGCCAGACTATCCTATCGGCTGTCTTCCTCCTGGCCTGGTTCCATTCTAGTCCTCGGTCCTTCAAAGATTGTCTAATGTTGTCCTGCCAGCGAACTCTGGGTCGTCCTGGAGGTCTGGATCCCTGGCGCTTTGTTTCCCATGCTTGTCGTGGTAGCCGATCTTCTCCCATTCTGCAGACATTGCCAAACCATCTTAGTTGGGACTGTTCTACTTGGGTCTGCAGGTGGGATTTTAGGCCTTGACGTCTCGTCTGGTTGCGGACCATGTCTCTTCTTGTTACTTCAACCTTCTTTCTGAGGTTTGGATCTGGCTTTTGTGGGTTGTAGTCATTGTCCATGACTCGCATCCATATGTCAAGACTCTCCGTATAGGCTCTGACGATAAACAAAAAATATTTCAATGTGGAACTGACGGGAAAGCCCGACAAATGCCAGTAGAACAAGATGTGAGAAGAAGACACTGGCGTTAGTTGGGACACACACCGAGAAAATCAGTTGATTAACACTACAGGCAATTTCTGTCCTGGAATCTCTCTCCTCTTCAGTCCAATTCTCTCTCTCACTCGCTCTCTCTAGTCTCTGGGACACTCTCGTCTCTCTAAATATATAGATAATAAAATCCAGTTAAATGATTAACACTATAGAATATAATATGTATATATAAGTTGATTTAGACACTGGCGTAAGTTGGGACATCTCTCCGGAGATCTCTCTCTCCTCTCTCACTCTCTCTCATCTCTCTCCATCTCTCTCCTATATACGTATATATATATATATATATATATATATATATATATATATACTCGTATATACGTTACATGTATACAATATTAATATAACAACAGCAGATACAGTACACACACAAAATGATGCATACTATTAGCTCAACAGAAGAGAACAAGTGGTAATGTTTAGACTCCGCACGGGCCACAACAGATTGGGATACCATCTAT
This sequence comes from Oreohelix idahoensis, assembly GCA_024509875.1. Lineage (NCBI taxonomy): Eukaryota > Metazoa > Mollusca > Gastropoda > Stylommatophora > Oreohelicidae > Oreohelix > Oreohelix idahoensis. The sequence continues at coordinate 188,037 of JAMPIV010017778.1, read as the reverse complement.
TCAACAACAGATTGGGATACCATCTATTCAACAACAGATTGGGATACCATCTATTCAACAAGCTAATGATAGGAACTACCGATCAGTGTAACTGTGGAACTAATAAAATGACTGCTGAACATCTGCTTCAAAGTTGCCCAACATATGAGCAGCAGAGAATGCGCCTATGGCCGACACAAGTACCATTCGCGGAAAAGCTCTTCTTCTTCTTTCTTCGATCCTTAACCACCGACCGTCAAAGCAGTCAGTGGCCATAACGCCTAGTGGCGTCTTGTAGGGCAACAACAAATTGATTCCACTTTGCACGGTCGGTGGCCATCCTTCGTACAGTTCCCCAACTCTGGTTCATTCTTTGCATCTCAGCCTCCACAGTCCTCCGCCAAGTTGTTTTTGGTCGGCCTCTCTTTCGCTTTCCTTCAGGGGTCCAAAGCATAGCTGTTCTTGTGATGGCATCGGGGTCTCTTCTGAGGACATGACCAACCCAGCCCCAGCGTCTGCCAGCTATGATGGTGTGCATGTCCTCTTGCTTGCTACGAGTAAGCAGATCTTGGTTGGTGATGGTATTCGGCCAAAAGATGCGGTGAATTTTTCTTAGGCATGTTGTGTGAAAAGAGGACAATTTTGACATTTCCTTCTCTGTGACTCTCCAGCATTATGCACCATAGAGAAGCACAGAAAGCACGCAACTCTGGTATAATCTTAATTTTGTGCTTGTGCTGTATTGGGAGGACTTCCAGATGTTATTTAGGCTAAAGAAGGCTGTTCTTGCCTTATTCATTCTGATGTTGATGTCTTTGCCTGCCCCACCGTCTGGTGTTACTATGCTTCCTAGGTATGTGAAGGTATCTGTCTGTACCAATTGCTCTGTTAAAAAAAGAGTGGTTGATAAGGGGCATCCCTGTCGTACTCCTGTCTTCACCTCGAAGGTTAGGTTGCTCTGCCCAACACTATACGTAAAGTTGGCATAGAGGCTTTTTATGATTGTCACTATGCAGCTTGGAATTCCATAAGCCCTCAGTATTTTCCATAAACTGTCCCTATGTATGCTGTCAAAAGCCTTTTCAAAATCAACAAAATTTATGTAAAGCTGTCTTTGCCATTCTGAGCACTGCTCTATAATGTTCCTGAGAGTGAATATATGGTCTACACATCTTCTGTTCTTTCTAAATCCTGCTTGTTCTTTCCTCAGTTTGTAGTCTACTGCCTTTGAAATTCTCTGTATAATTATCCTGCCTAGTATTTTGCTGGGAACTGAGAGAAGAGTGATTCCTCTCCAATTATTGCAGTCTGCATGATCTCCCTTTTTGGGCAATTTGACAATTATTCCTTTGTTCCACTCTGATGGTGTTGTCCCCGTTTTCCACACTTGTGCAAATAGTGGTTCTAATAGTTCTGCTGCTAGCTCAGGGTCTGTCTTAAATAGCTCTGCATTTAAGTTATCATGGCCCGGAGCTTTACCGTTCTTTAACCCTTTGATTGCTGTGATGATTTCTTCTTTTCGTGGAATGTCTGTATTTACATCTAGATCGTTTTCAGCCTCAGGAACATGCAATTGTGTCTCTGGTATTTCCTTGTTTAGAGTTTCTCTGAAGTGCTCTGCCCATCTTGTTTGAAAACATTCAAGTAGACGTCTGAGAGTGTATACGAAGAAGAAGAAGTATAGGTATCATACTTTAAAAAAAAAAAAGTATGAGCTACTTCATAGTCACATGAATCAGTTGATGCTCGCTCGAAAACTGGCTAAGCCAGGGTTTCTTACCCTGTGGTCTATGGACCACTTAGGGATCAGTAACTGGACTCTAGGGAGCCCGTGTACATAATCTAAAATGTTACGTTTTTTATTATGCTTTTATGGACCTTCTTTCCAAAGAAGGGGTCCACAGGATCATCAGACAATCAAATGGGTCCATGGCACACACACACACAAACCCTGGGCTAAACTAATAGGTTGGTCATGTTCTCAGAAGAGACCTTGACACCATTCACCAGAAATGCCATGCTATGGTCTGGACCCCAGAAGGAAAGCGAAAGAGAGACCGACCAAAAATACTGAGTGGAGAAGGGTGGAAGCCGAGAAGACAAGCATCATTCAGAGTTGGGGAACAACACGAAAGATGACTACATACCGAGCAAAGTGGACAGAGTGTGATACTGATTTCATTTATTCTCACATACAATTTACCCATCAATTCAAGGAATTCAACGTTGTACAGGTAAAATAATAGCATACTCACATTCACAGTATCTAATTATAAACATGAAATAAAATATGTTGAAAAGTACAAACTGCGTGATCTATCATATCAAATGCTTTTTTTAAAGTCTACAAAAACTGCCCCACATATGTTATCGTTATTAATATTTAAGTGCCAGTTGTCAATCATCTTAGTTAGAGCTGTGTGACATGAATGTTTTAGGTCTAAACCCCGACTGACTATCAATTAGCAAGCCGTTGTTAACTAGGTGTTGTAGTGTTATTTTATGTATGTGTTTTTTCTAGTGGTTTGGATAGCGATGATATTAAGGAGATTGGCCTATAGTTACCAAGGTTATTATTGTCGGAAGAGCCAGGTTTTAAGAGAGGATATACCTTAGCGACTTTAAAGTGCCACGGAAAGTAGCTCCGTGCGATACATTGATTGTATATGTATGTAAGCGAATCACTAATAGCTGGAGCCGCATAACGCAGTATTCGATTACTGACTCCGTCAAGTCCTGATGAGTTATTATCTTTAAGTCCTAGAAGATAGTTATACACTTCATTAACTGTCATAAACGGAATGTTGGATGGGATTGTGTTGGTACATTTGTTTTCGCACAAAATACTGACAGCCTGCCTAAGTCACAAGGTGAATTTGGTATTGTAGATTTAAGACTGTTTATTTCTGCCTGAAGGTAATTGCTGAAGTCTGTGGGAGTAAATGAAGTATTAGGGGTTGACGAGACTGACAGATTTCGCTTGTTCGCTAAGGTATTGATTGCTTTCCATATATCTTTACTGTTTGTTTTGTTTCTGTACCAAATTTTTAAAGTAATTCTTTTTTTCTCTACGAATTAAATATTGCACGTTGTTCCTCTGTTCTCTGTATATGTTAAAGTCCTTGTTTTTGTGAGCTTGATCTCTCTGCCTCATGGTGTCTAGCACTGCTTGTGTGATCCAAGGAGATTTGACCTGTCGTTTCACACGAACTTCTTTAGTTGGTGCGTGGTTATCAAACACACAAAGAAAGATACGTGTCCAATGGGCAATGGCGTCATCGGGATCAGAAAGCTGGTAAACACTGGCAAGAGGTGCAGTTCGCAAATCATGTAAAAATAGTTCACGGTTGAAATGTTTAAAACTTCTAAATTTAATACTGATATGTTTATTTCTTGGAGCTTTATATTTATTCTTTGACCACGTGCAACATATAGGGTAGTGGTCACTCATCGCGACAGTAGGAACAGAGCATTCTATAATATTGTCTGCACAGGTGACGTAGATGTGGTCAATTATTGTGGATGATGCATTTGTTACCCTGGTAGGCTGGTTGACTATTTGTTTTAGGTTGTAAGATAGGATGATGTTTTCCCATGTTTGGTTTATGTTGCGCATGTCGATGTTGAAATCGCCTAGAAGAATAATTTCTTTGGCAGTGGTAAATACTTTATCCATCATAGTGGTGAAATCTTCATACCAGATGGCTCCTGCACTGGGATTTCTATAAAGATACCCGACTAGAAATTGTCCCTGAGTCGGTAGTTTTATTTCTAACCATATGCACTCGGTCTCTGCTGTCTCTAAATCGCTTCTGCGGCGATAACTAATAGAAGTGGAAATATATACTACAAATACCTGTTTCTAGCTTTCTACTTGAGTCTCGCCGAACTGTTTTAAAACTATTTAGGGCAATTTCACCATCTGATATTTTGTCGTTTAAGCGACTTTCGGAAAGTCCAAAAACATGAAAATTTTTATTTAGAATTTGTGTAAGCTCAGGAAGTTTGCCTAATAAATGGTAAATGTTCAGGTGGCCCAGCCGTAGACCATCCTTAATTAGCCATTGTGTCTGATAGGTATGCATTTTATTTTGGCGAGTGGTTTAAAAAGGAAAATAACAAAAGCAATTTTAAATACGAACCCACGAAAATTTAAACTAATTAACGTCACCAAGTAAGTGAAAATGCAAATGTTGAGCTGAGGAACAGTCAGCGAATAGCTAGAAGAAGAAGAAAGAAAAAAAACGCCATCAGGAATAATGGTAACAATCTGCTTTGTCAGTCAACGGCTATTCTGGCTAGCTATACTCGCTGACCAATAGTAAGAACAAATTGTAATTTTTTTTTTCTCCCAAATGTACTGTAAAACAAAACGGCCATTGATCGTCTTGCTTTAACAAGGGAATGATGACGAGAAATTTTAAAAAAAAAAAAAAAAAGCGCGTGGAAGAAAAAGTGTAGATGAATTACCTGTCATTAGCTGACCTAGATTTTTTTACTTTTTCTGTTTGTTTGACACTAGCAGAATTCCATTCTTATCTCTTTCAGACACTCCAGGTATAGAATATTATCTAGCTATCACTCCTTTTCCTTCTGCAGAAATGTGCAATGCTTTTATATGAAGAAAGTCCTTCTGTGAAAATAGGCTAGAAGAAACAGAGCAAGATTATATATGGAACCGGAAACCGAAATAAGAAGAACAATTAGACATGGAAAGAACTTTAAAGACTTCCGAAGGCAGAAATATTAAGAGAGAACTGACTTGGACAGACTCATCTGTCTGTTTGTGCTCCCCACATGGACACTTATTTGTCTGTTTGTGCTCCCCGCATGGACACTTATTTGTCTGTTTGTGCTTTCCGCATGGACACTCATCTGTCTGTTTGTACTCCCCGCATGGACACTCGTCTGTCTGTTTGTCCTCCCCGCATGGACACTCATCTGTCTGTTTGTCCTCCCCGCATGGACACTCATCTGTCTGTTTGTCCTCCCCGCATGGACACTCATCTGTCTGTTTGTCCTCCCCGCATGGACACTCATCTGTCTGTTTGTCCTCCCCGCATGGACACTCATCTGTCTGTTTGTCCTCCCCGCATGGACACTCATCTGTCTGTTTGTCCTCCCCGCATGGACACTCATCTGTCTGTTTGTCCTCCCCGCATGGACACTCATCTGTCTGTTTGTCCTCCCCGCATGGACACTCGTCTGTCTGTTTGTCCTCCCCGCATGGACACTGTTAAGATAGGAATATATGTACTTTTTATTTTGTGGTCAAAGGGAAACCATTAATTGTATATTTTTTAGTTCAGGGTGAGATTTATCTGTTATCTCCCTTGTCTGGACAATGTCCATTATTCTGTATGCCTATATTAGGATATCGATCATACAGCTGGCCATATATGGAGCGGTCTTGCTCTGTTTTCACGGAAAGGTCTGGATTGTTCCGTGACTAGCTCTACTTAGGGCTTACGCATGCGCGATGAACTTGCGCGGGGAATTGAAGACTGTCTTTCGGGCAGTCGATGTAAAGTCTCCGAGCTGACGAGAAGTCAAACATTTATTACAAATAAGGGAGGGAAACCTGAGGCCTGTAAACAGTAAATTAATATGAAATTAATATGAAACAAATATAAAGGTATGTTATCAGGCACTCGCAGGAAATAAAGAAGTAGAACACCAGACAACAGAAAAACAACAGACATGAGTGGCTTACCCAGGATTTGAACACTGGACCTTCCGTGCGACAACCCCGCCTAGCCATGCAAGCGAATCACACTATCCGCTCTGCCATCTACGCATCATCAAAAAATGATGTTTCAATGGCAGGTCAATAGTGCGAACCACAATACACGACACCAGAAGTCCTCCATGGGCAGTTCAGCCTATTAATGACGCAATCACTTCTGTTGTATTTCTATCAAGCAGTATAGGCCGAATCCAACAAGACCCTTAGGACCTTAATACTGTGTCCCGTAAATGATAGTAGACTAGAACAGTGAGAACAGGATAGTGGGTAGGTTTGGTATTGTACAAACATTTATTACAAATAAGGGAGGGAAACCTGAGGCCTGTAAACAGTAAATTAATATGAAATTAATATGAAACAAATATAAAGGTATGTTATCAGGCACTCGCAGGAAATAAAGAAGTAGAACACCAGACAACAGAAAAACAACAGACATGAGTGGCTTACCCAGGATTTGAACACTGGACCTTCCGTGCGACAACCCCGCCTAGCCATGCAAGCGAATCACACTATCCGCTCTGCCATCTACGCATCATCAAAAAATGATGTTTCAATGGCAGGTCAATAGTGCGAACCACAATACACGACACAAGAAGTCCTCCATGGGCAGTTCAGCCTATTAATGACGCAATCACTTCTGTTGTATTTCTATCAAGCAGTATAGGCCGAATCCAACAAGACCCTTAGGACCTTAATACTGTGTCCAGTAAATGATAGTAGACTAGAACAGTGAGAACAGGATAGTGGGTAGGTTTGGTATTGTACAAAGATTTATTACAAATAAGGGAGGGAAACCTGAGGCCTGTAAACAGTAAATTAATATGAAATTAATATGAAACAAATATAAAGGTATGTTATCAGGCACTCGCAGGAAATAAAGAAGTAGAACACCAGACAACAGAAAAACAACAGACATGAGTGGGTTACCCAGGATTTGAACACTGGACCTTCCGTGCGACAACCCCGCCTAGCCATGCAAGCGAATCACACTATCCGCTCTGCCATCTACGCATCATCAAAAATGATGTTTCAATGGCAGAGCGGATAGTGTGATTCGCTTGCATGGCTAGGCGGGGTTGTCGCACGGAAGGTCCAGTGTTCAAATCCTGGGTAAGCCACTCATGTCTGTTGTTTTTCTGTTGTCTGGTGTTCTACTTCTTTATTTCCTGCGAGTGCCTGATAACATACCTTTATATTTGTTTCATATTAATTTCATATTAATTTACTGTTTACAGGCCTCAGGTTTCCCTCCCTTATTTGTAATAAATGTTTGTACAATACCAAACCTACCCACTATCCTGTTCTCACTGTTCTAGTCTACTATCATTTACTGGACACAGTATTAAGGTCCTAAGGGTCTTGTTGGATTCGACCTATACTGCTTGATAGAAATACAACAGAAGTGATTGCGTCATTAATAGGCTGAACTGCCCATGGAGGACTTCTGGTGTCGTGTATTGTGGTTCGCACTATTGACCTGCCATTGAAACATCATTTTTTGATGATGCGTAGATGGCAGAGCGGATAGTGTGATTCGCTTGCATGGCTAGGCGGGGTTGTCGCACGGAAGGTCCAGTGTTCAAATCCTGGGTAAGCCACTCATGTCTGTTGTTTTTTCTGTTGTCTGGTGTTCTACTTCTTTATTTCCTGCGAGTGCCTGATAAGAGTCGTGTATATGTGTTTCATATTAATTTCATATTAATTTACTGTTTACAGGCCTCAGGTTTCCCTCCCTTATTTGTAATAAATGTTTGTACAATACCAAACCTACCCACTATCCTGTTCTCACTGTTCTAGTCTACTATCATTTACTGGACACAGTATTAAGGTCCTAAGGGTCTTGTTGGATTCGGCCTATACTGCTTGATAGAAATACAACAGAAGTGATTGCGTCATTAATAGGCTGAACTGCCCATGGAGGACTTCTGGTGTCGTGGTATTGTGGTTCGCACTATTGACCTGCCATTGAAACATCATTTTTTGATGATGCGTAGATGGCAGAGCGGATAGTGTGATTCGCTTGCATGGCTAAGCGGGGTTGTCGCACGGAAGGTCCAGTGTTCAAATCCTGGGTAAGCCACTCATGTCTGTTGTTTTTCTGTTGTCTGGTGTTCTACTTCTTTATTTCCTGCGAGTGCCTGATAACATACCTTTATATTTGTTTCATATTAATTTCATATTGACGAGAAGTCAGCGCACGTCTCTGTCTATATTTTTGGGGAATGGAGCCTTTTAGGTGTTAAAAGATATTTAAGTTTTCCCCCTGTGATATTTCTGGCTTGTGTCTGAATAGCCATGGATGTGAGAAATGTGTTGTGTCTTATTTCTAGACGGCAGTCAGGTAAAGTGACTTTTGAATCTTATCTGGTAGTCAAGAACATTATTAAGATGGCTTTCTCCGAGTGCGGAGATGTACTGAGTAGAGGAGACTGATGTTAGCCATTTTGAAAACCTTGCCGCTTGTACGGCTTATTCCTTTGTAGCTTAGATCTACATGACCTGTCTGGTCACGAGAAGTCAAGAACCTTATTAAGGTGGTTTTCTCCGAGTGCGGAGATATATTAAATAGGAGAGACTGGTGTTAGCCATTGTGAAAACCTCGCTGCTTGTACGGCTCATGTGTAGCCCAGAACATTATTGCTAAGGTGGCTTACTCCGAGTCAGGAGATGTATTATATAGAAGAGACTGAATTTATATATTTTGAAGCAGCCCGCCATTCGTGCGGCTGATTTTGGTAGCTTAGATCTACACGACCTGCTTGGTCATGAGGAACCAAGAACAGTAGTCATTTAAAGCGCGCCATTTGTGCGGCTTAGTTGTTGCAGCCAAGGTTTACATGCAAAGTCTCCATGATGTTGAATACTATGAATTGATGCTATCTACATGATTATATGTGCTTACGTGACAGTGTAATTGTCCGATGTCAGCCTATGTTACTGTTGTCCACAATAAATTGTCTGAAACGTCACCTGTCGTTATCGATGCTTCATGACTACTCCATTCAACGTCTTCATCATTACAATACGACCCTCTACAGTAGTGGCCACTGTTCACCCGAATTTATAGTCCTACAGTGATTGCAAAGAAAACACTGTTACACTGGTGGCCATCCTCATCAACCATTTACCTGTTACAGTGTGTTGCCTGTGTGGCGTTGAATCTTACATGTTACAGTGGTTGGAAATAACCAATCGTTACAGGCACTCATCTGTCTGTTTGTCCTCCCCGCATGGACACTCATCTGTCTGTTTGTCCTCTCCGCATGGACACTCATCTGTCTGTTTTTCCTCCCCGCATGGAAACTCATCTGTCTGTTTGTCCTCCCCGCATGGACACTCATCTGTCTGTTTGTCCTCCCCGCATGGACACTCATCTGTCTGTTTGTCCTCCCCGCATGGACACTCATCTGTCTGTTTGTCCTCCCTGCATGGACACTCATCTGTCTGTTTGTCCTCCCCGCATGGACATTCATCTGTCTGTTTGTCCTCCCCGCATGGACACTCATCTGTCTGTTTGTCCTCCCCGCATGGACACTCATCTGTCTGTCGAATTTTCAGCTTGCTGAATAGATGGTATCTGAGTCTGCAATGGCCGGTTCTCAGTCTGAAAAATGTTCCTCCTACCATTTTTCTCTATAGTTATTTCTGGTTATTGCTTGTATCTCTTCATATGTAGTCCTGTCTTCTGTTAGCGCTTTCCTTCCTCCCTCTTTGGCAAGTTTATCTTCCTTCTCATTTCCATATACGAGTATCTTGCAGTGGGCGGGGATCCACTGTACATTTACTTTATTGTCTATTTCATTTTTTGTAATTGTTTCTGAGAGCAAATGATGACAGAAAGAAAGTCTGTGAGGAGAACTATCTTGTCTCTAGCAAGATCTTTATTTTCCATGATTGTAACTGCAGTTGTTTTTAGTGCTTCTGCCCCCGTTTTGGAAATTGTTTGAAAATTTTCCAGTAGCCATTGAGATATGTATTACTCGACCATTCTTTAATGTTGTGTAAACACCTCTACCTCAATTTTTTGTAGCGTTTGTTGCTGATCCATGTGTTTACATGTGGGTCCATTCTGTGGTTGGGTACGTCTTTCTGATATATTCCATAGCTAGGAGTTTCCTCTCTGCATCTATTTGATTGCCTTTCTTCATCACTTCTGGTATGTTGTCCATTAGATCTGTGCACCTTTTTCTCTTCCATGGTGGGAACGTACTGCTGGTCTTTATCTTTATTTGTACAAGGTCTGGTACATTGGGAGCAAGTTCTTTTGCTTTTTTTAAATGCAAAGCAGCTTCTCTGGAGTCTGCCTCGACCACATCCTTTGAGTCTGTCATTCACTGGGTGGTCTGTGAGCCTTTAAAATTTTTCTGCCTCCTGTACTACTCTGTAATCTCTTCTGTCCCCATGGATTGTAGTTTTATCCTGTTCATTTCATTTACTGGTGTTTATTTCATTGCTCCAGTAATGATTCTCTCGGCCTGGTTTTGTGTTTTGATTGTTCTATCGAAGTTAAATTTTGAGGCAGTTGACTAGGTTGGCATTCCATATTCCAGTGTCGGGCGGACATTACTTTGTTCAGAATTTGGTGGTCTATACCACAGGTAGTTCCTGGTAGGTCCTTCACCAGTCATTCTCTATTTAGCTTTATGCTGGCACTTATCATTTGATTTGTCCATGTTAGTCTGATGTCCATTGTTATTCCAAGGTATGTGTGATTATTTTCTTCTATTTAGTTTCAGTATGACGTTCTGCTCCTTGTTTGAGAGTGTAAAAACTGTATATCTTCTTTTCTACTCATTTTCGTTCAGAAGCCATTCCTGCATCCAGTTGTCTAGTTGTTGTAAGGCTTCCTGCATCCTACTCTTTGCTGTTTTGATATTTTCCTTAACTGCCCATAATGCTAGGTCATCAATATATAGGGAACTGTTGACCCTCTTTGGTAATTCGTCTATTATGTCATTGATGTAGATCAGGAACAGTTGAGAAGTTTTGGTTTTATTTCTGTTCTCCATACTCTATCAAAAGCTTTCTCCATGTCTATCCAGACTGCCAGTGTGTGTTTGTTTTCCAGGAAAGCATCTTCAATCTCTTGAGTTATTTATATTATTTGGTCGTCTGTTGACCTGTGCTGTCTAAAGCCAGCTTGCTGGAGTCTAATCCACTGCTTTCTTTCGAAGCGCCACATCAGCCTCGTATTGAGTAATCTTTCCATCAGTTTACATGTGCAGCTAAGTAAGCTGATGGGCCAATAGCTGCCAGCCTTCTTTCTGTCTTTTCCAGGTTTTAGTACTGGAATCATGACTGCCTCTTTCTATAGTTGTGGCTCTACACCTTTTTTCCAGCTTACATTCATTCACCGCAGAAGAAGAAAAGAACTAAAAACTGGAATAAGAAGAATTAGACACGGAAAGAACTGTCAAGACAGGAAGATTAAGAGAACTGACTGAAGGCCTTCGCTGCTCGGGGTGTTCAAGCACACATAATTTGAGTAAATATTGACAGAAGTATTTCCTTTTCCAGGCACTACCACAGAGGCCGGGTTGGGGGAAAGAGGGGGGGGGGGGGGGTTGATGGAAATGCCAATAAATAAAAAGTAAGTTTTACAATGTCATACAAAGCCACGCGACAATATGGAAGCGTAACGTGTACAGTAAACAAACAATAACATGACCTGGGGCTACAGATACCAAGGTTCCCGAGCAAGTCATGGTTGTAGAGACAGTTAACTTTTAGTGAACACAAGCGAAACAACGGAGAGAAGATGCTGAACTGTTTAATGGAAGGTTAAAACCGATACTGAGAGTGAACCACAACAAATGCACACTATGGTTAAAAAAGAGGTGGGGGTTGATAGATTACGTTACTCAGCATGACTAATATAAAAGAATAAAGAAGACATAAATCTAGCACTAATGTAGAACTGACGAAATGAACCAGACATGTGTCAGTGGTAAAGGAGATGAGAAACAGATGCTGCCGAGTATAGGAAATACATTGAGAAAACCTACAGATAGTATAACAAGGCAGTCTTTGTTCTAGAATCTACGGTGTAAGAAATGTAGAAGACCAAAAAAAATATAAGGAGAAGAGAACTGGAAACAGAAATGATAATGAGGAATACACTGAAAGACGAGCTGATGGAACAGGACAGGGTGGGGTGGGGGTGGGCATTGGCGCGAGTCTGTTGAAGACCTATGCTCCGCGGGGAAGCTGATGGGTAATGATGAAATATAGCACTGGTTTTAATCTGCCACTTCCTAAGGGCATATACACTAGAGACAGATTTAAAAAAAATTAAATGCAGTAGAGTATTTAATAACTGAGACATTAGCACGCTGCCACCACTTCACACTTCTGACATGACCAATACTAATGTGTCGTTGCAAAATTTTTAGTTATGTCTTTCAATACGGAGAAGGTTCAATGGTGTCTTTCAATAGGAGAAGGTTCAATGGTGTCTTTCAATAGGAGAAGGTTCAATGGTGTCTTTCAATAGGAGAAGGTTCAATGGTGTCTTTCAATAGGAGAAGGTTCAACGGTGTCTTTCAATAGGAGAAGGTTCAATGGTGTCTTTCAATAGGAGAAGGTTCAACGGTGTCTTTCAATAGGAGAAGGTTCAATGGTGTCTTTCAATAGGAGAAGGTTCAACGGTGTCTTTCAATAGGAGAAGGTTCAATGGTGTCTTTCAATAGGAGAAGGTTCAATGGTGTCTTTCAATAGGAGAAGGTTCAATGGTGTCTTTCAATAGGAGAAGGTTCAATGGTGTCTTTCAATAGGAGAAGGTTCAATGGTGTCTTTCAATAGGAGAAGGTTCAATGGTGTCTTTCAATAGGAGAAGGTTCAACGGTGTCTTTCAATAGGAGAAGGTTCAATGGTGTCTTTCAATAGGAGAAGGTTCAACGGTGTCTTTCAATAGAAGGTTCAATGGTGTCTTTCAATAGGAGAAGGTTCAACGGTGTCTTTCAATAGGAGAACGTTCAATGGTGTCTTTCAATAGGAGAACGTTCAATGGTGTCTTTCAATAGGAGAAGGTTCAATGGTGTCTTTCAATAGGAGAAGGTTCAATGGTGTCTTTCAATAGGAGAAGGTTCAATGGTGTCTTTCAATAGGAGAAGGTTCAATGGTTCCAATGTCCTTTCAATAGGAGAAGGTTCAATGGTGTCTTTCAATAGGAGAAGGTTCAATGGTGTCTTTCAATAGGAGAAAGTTCAACGGTGTCTTTCAATAGGAGAAGGTTCAATGGTGTCTTTCAATAGGAGAAGGTTCAATGGTGTCTTTTAATAGGAGAAGGTTCAATGGTGTCTTTCAATAGGAGAAGGTCCAATGGTGTCTTTCAATAGGAGAAGGTTCAACGGTGTCTTTCAATAGGAGAAGGTTCAATGGTGTCTTTCAATACGGAGAAGATTCAATGGTGTCTTTCAATAGAAGGTTCAATGGTGTCTTTCAATACGGAGAAGGTTCAACGACTTAATTTTCCTTAACTCAAAGGCACAGTCAGATACCCATTTACACGTGGGTAGAATGAGGTGCTACTAGTTTCGAACCCGACAACTTTGCCTCGAGAAGCACGCTTTCTAACCACCCTGCCACCCGACGCTCAATGCAGGTCATCATAATTTTCCTCTGCGCTCCACATCAGCTGATACCCTAGCAGGAAGCCTGCACAAAGCTCTTGTTGTGGTGGTTTATGTAGCAATTTGTGTTACATGATGAGATTTCCAGCCACACGCACAACCTCATACACTCGCACTTCATGACTTTTCTGAGGATCCAGAAGCCATATTCTTTCGTTGTCTCTTCAGAGACCCCCTTGGAACAACATGGGGCACAATGCAGGCACTACACGAATAATAAAGTCAAGACTAACATATTAAAAAGCCTTCACTATATTAGGTCCAACTTCGAGAGATGAAGAAGTGACCAGTTCCCGGTCTCACTGCCTTTTCCTTCCCTAGCTTACGAGCAGAGTCGGGTACCCATTTACTGCTGGGTAGACTGTAGCGTGACGATACTGTCTTTCGAAATCGGAACCTTTGCCGCGAGAGACCACCGGTCTAACTACTGTGTCAATCGCCCGCTCTAACATATTAACCGGCATATAATCACTTCTCTGTCTAGCACTGGTGCTACCGTTTCACTTATGTTTTGCTCTAAAAAAAAAAAGGAAAGAGAAATAAAGAAACGTGAGTTAAATAATAATTTACGACACGAAAAGCTTCAATCTACCATCTAACAATACGTGTAATAAAATGACACAAAGAAAGCCAACTATTTCAAGCGACTGAACAGTATTTGTGCGAAATAATCCACAAGGAGAAACTCCTGAGGGAAATTAACGGAACTAACGAACTAAATCTTTATTTCAAAAAGATAAAGACATAGCCATTACTGCCTTTTTACATTTCTGCCCTTCATTAATACAATTCCCCAAATTAAAACAAACAAATTCTTAACTTCAGCAGTAAGTAGTTAATATTAACACTGCATTCACTAATGATATAAGTATATGAGGAGAACTGCCGTAAGACGGGGGTAAAACAGTAGAATGGGGGGAAAAAAACAAAACACAAATAGTAATACGTCTTACACGGAGAAAGGACAGGAAAAACCTACGTTGCGGCCACAAGGCATTCGTCAGGGACAGACAAACAAGACAGGAGGGAAAGAAAGAAAATGAGAATTAAGTAGAGAACATGAAACTATAAAAATAAGAGAAAAACAACTCCCTTGTGTCCAGTCACATGTCCAGTCACATGTTCTTGTCGTGGTTGAGTTAGAGTGTAGAGTATTTGTCGAGGTGGACAACCGTAGTGAAACCGACAAGGGATAGTGGACTGACAGAGTTATAGATTACACTCACAGAAAGGTGTAAATAGGAGATGGACTTGAGACAACCTGGAAGAAGATTTATCAAAAATGATCTCTCTCTCCAAGCCTCAACTCACTTATGTCTGTCTAAGCATCTCCTGCTCTCTCTCTCTTTTCTCTTATCATACATAGAGATTATAGTAAAGAGCTAAAAATACAAATATGGATGGAAAGGTCGTGAACAGCGCATTAATAAATGTGTAAAATTTATTAAAGAAGAAAAGCATGAAAATAATGCATATCATCACAACAACATAAAATAACATCAATAATCAAACATTCATCATAGTCCATATACACCAACAACCACACGGGGACAAAGGTGGAGACAGATCACCATTCATAAAACCTGTAGAACACAAAGAGATAAATAATCGAGTGACAGTCCTTCGGTTTTCGGGGACCAGCTGAAGTAACTCCAGTAAGTGGTGTTCTCGTCTATATTCTCCCGCGGTGGTGGAATTTACCTGAATAACACCCCTGTATAGTCGCTATCGTGGGTGACCCCCCCTACTGGCGCGCGTTGGGCCGGGGGCCTCTGTTTCTCTACTGCTGACGTCCGAGGTTTTAAGTATCCAGGAAATACACCAGAAGAAGTCACTTGAGGACAACGAGACCCAGGCGCGCTTATCCGGCGCAAGGCTCCGCTTGGCTGTAAATCCTGTTTAAACTGGTTTGGCTGTGGTTTGCTGAGTGCCCCGTTTAGGCACGAAAAAGGCGGGTGAGATGGAATTCTGCTATAGGCATGCTGGGCGGGTTTGATATTCTGGAAGCCGCAATGCTCTGGCTGGTAATCCAATAGGCGAGTAGAGAACTACTACTGCGTTTGGCGATTCCAGATTTAGCGTTGGCTCCGTTGCACTGCGTGAGCTTAACTTGGCGTTGACAAAAAGGGGTTTTGATTCAGGAACGGGGTTGACGATTCGTTACGCTAGCGGTATTCAGAACCCTCTAGATCGAAGAGAATATTTCGTTCTTCGCCTGACTGGAATCTGCTCTCGCGAGTCGGTCTCCCTGAAACCCGAAAAATGACTAGAACATAGGCAAACACATTCTAGTACTGTGTTAACGTTCGCCTTATCTCATGATGGTCATCTACGGGCCAGGAAAATTTACGAATGTCTTTGTCTATTAAAACCAGTCTACTCTTATAGATCACAAGGGACGCTCCCCCCGAACACCTGGCGTGCGTATTTCTACAGAAGTTCGGCGAAAGACGTAATCTAGAGTAAGACAAAAGAAATCGTGCGAAAGTTCCCCAGGTAGAGAAATGCATAACATTATGCTCTCTCTTGTCTAAGGGGCGAAAACCCAAAGACTGACCGCGGGTTGTTATCTTCCCCTGGAACAGATCACACTCGTTACCCAGGCCTTAAAGGGTACCAGCCGCTCGTCATCAAACGTTTTAAAGCGACCAGAGAAATTCCCCTGTTGGGACCACAAAGGGTACCCGCCGCTAACGAACCATTTCTGAACCGACTTTGGCTCGTTCTAACACTTAAAGCGGACCCGAGAAATGTTTCTCTGGTCGAACAGGTGCGTTTAGATAACATTACGTCTAGCGTTAGCTGACCGCAGCTGGCCAGCGTAAACAACCTCGGTGGGGTTGAGAAGGTGAAAAAATGTAGGTAGAATATGAAAGAAACGAAAATACAAAATGTCTCGGAAAACAGAACATTTAAAGGAGTAATCAAATTATGGACAAGATGGTAAAATAAATTATCTTTCACGTGACAAGTGCCCCCCTTTTAAAGTTCGAGGAATACGGACAAAAATGACAGTAATTTATCTTTTCCATCGTCTTTTGTTACCTGTCATTGGAACATCTATACTCATAAAACCAAATACGTTTCCAATTTCTGTCTGTCTGTATGACTAGCTCCGAGTTCATTTCTTTTCTTCCCTCTGTCTAATAGACGTTCAGCGAATGGGATTTTGCGAGGCCACTGAACACTGACATAATCTGTTTCCGTGTGAACATGACCTTCCTTCCCCAATTTGCTTTGTCTGTCCATGGTCCGGAAAATTATCCGCACCTGTTGTGAGTTTCGGCCCCGCCTGAACTCACTGGCCACTGCATAGGTAATCCGCCTGTTATGTGCAGTGTAATCGTTGCTGGACTCGGGCTGTTTAATTTCCGTTATGGGTTTACCTGTCGCGGACTTGAATAACCCTGTATAGCTGCAGTCTATAGGGACTTTTCGCGCGCGCGGCTCCCTAGTTGGTAAATAAAGCCGTTCGTTGGCCGAAGAAATGCTAGCATTTTTCTTCTGCCTCTCCACACCTACTCCGCTGTTTCGGCGGGAGCATTGATCAATCTTCAGACCTGTGCCGTCTAAAGGTGGGTCTGGAGCTTTCCTTGCCTTGCCAGTCACAACTCTGGCTTGGTCAACGGAAATGATCAAGTTGTTCTGTAATGGCCTGGCGGAGGCGACTACTTTGCTGTCCATCAGTGGGGTTGAGACCACTGGAATAATGCGATTTGAATGAGAAAACTCTGCTGCCTGAAGCAAAGAGTAATCGATCGCATTCTGGGGTTCTACTAAATCATAACAGATCTCCGTAGCTTCTATCCGTGAAGACAGATAGGTAATATCTGCGAGTTGCCTAGTTTGTTGAGTCGCTTTCCCGTTACTAGCATGACGTGAGCCAAGGCTCTCAACAATGGCTCCTTGTACAGTAGTAAGGCAGCTTTTCTCACTGTCTTCTGCCCTGAGAAGTGTGAGAGACTCAAATGGAATACCAGGGATCCCTTCGCCTGGAACCCTGTGTCCATCATAAACGTCAACTTTGCCCTCCCCTGAGGAAGTTACTGGCGTCAGTTGAACTTTGTCCTGCAATGCGAGATCCACTTCCTGGTTGACAGGCTCCGCAGTCTGCATGCAACGGACTGGACGGTTTGAGATCCCGTTAGATCGCGAAGTGCCCGAGAAAAAACTCTCGGTGTGTTTTTCCAAAGTTCCTTGGAACGGTTTGGAAAGTTTAACCCTTTTAGCAGGCGACTTATTCTTGCACCTTTTAAGCTCAGGGTGATAAGAGGAGCGGCGCCTCCATTCTACGATCGTTGAGTTGGAGGGATACGCCTCTGCATATGGTTTTTCGCTGTCCGGCCGGGAATCTAGCGAAATATAACGTGATAGGGTGTGGCTCCCTTTTCTCGACGTCACGTGTCGGTTAGGTGCTGCTTGGTCTGGAGCGTGAGAGGCTCGGGGTTCGCCGCTTGCCAGACGGGAACAATCCGTATTACAATGCTTGTTAGCACCTCTCTCCCCTTTGAGCAGTTTCCATGCCTGGGAACGTTGCGTAATTTTCCCCGTGGCCTTAGGTCTGCTATCCCGACGTAAATTTTTTCCTTGTTTGGGCTTCGGATCCAAGTCCAAAGGAAAGTCAATTTTCTGGAGTTGGGGTTCGGTTTTAGCAGGCAAGTTTTCTTTCATGGGCGCAAGGTTTGCAGGGGCGTTGACCGTTAAGGGCACAGTAGAAGGGGAAGTAGAGTGACTACATTTAGTATCTGTTTCCACCCTCCGAATTTGGCTATCCAGTTCATTCATTCTGATTTGGTGTAGCCTGCTCCTTTCTTGGCTTTCTCTGTCCCTTTCTTGGCGCTCTATTTCCCATTGCTTGTCCCGTTCTTGTTGCTCCATTTCCAGTTTCTTGTCCCGTTCTTGTCTTTGCTTTTCCCTTTGCTTCTCATCTTCTATCTATTCTTCTACATACTGTCGGGTGAATGCTTCACTCTCCCCAGTTTGTTTACAGGACCATGCCAAGATTAAACGGCTGTCAAACCAATTGTCTACCTCGTATTGATCCTGCAGGCTTACTGCAAATTCTAGAAAGGGCTGGATTTCGCTATCCTTGTACTCCATGTACTTAGCTACCTCGAGGGCAATCCTATGCACTTTATCTAGATCGGCCATTATATCAGGGTGAGCAAACACTATAGAAGAATAGAACCTAGAGATCTTAGTTACCAAGTCCACTAGGTGCTGATTAACTTAATAATCAATAAAATCTAGGCTAGCCTGGGAACTTTAAAAAACAAGAAAGTTTGTAGCTACTCTGATTGCGACAAGCAAAAACCCAAAAAACTCCAAAAAATGTAAGTGATGTAAAACTTACTATCACTTCACCCCAGTTCTGTCAGTACTAAGCTATTGAGAGGATTGGTCACTATCGTCCGAATGAACACCCTCCCTTGGTACAAATGCAAGCTAGTAACTGACTATCTGCAGCTTCTTATCTCAGATTAAAGAGCTACTCCTGAAAAAATATTAACCCTTTAAAAAAAAATTTTCCTGACTTTTACAACAATAGTCGTCAGATTTGTCAGCCAAAAACTCAGCAGTGATACCATCAACCTTTACCAGCTGTCTCATGTGTAGCATGAACAATAAATGTAACTTAATATTTATGATTGCTGTGGAGAGAAAATGCTGTTCCGACTTCCACCCAAAAGAAATAGTTCGATATGTCTAGGGGAAAGAAATTCCTATAATCTGCCGAACACTAAACTCTAAGAATCAGAATAGAATCTTGTGACAGATTCATCCTCGGATCGAGCACATATTAAATGTCGTACTAGATGGGTTCTAGAATCCCGGACGAGCCCCCATTTGTCGTGGTTGAGTTAGAGTGTAGAGTATTTGTCGAGGTGGACAACCGTAGTGAAACCGACAAGGGATAGTGGACTGACAGAGTTATAGATTACACTCACAGAAAGGTGTAAATAGGAGATGGACTTGAGACAACCTGGAAGAAGATTTATCAAAAATGATCTCTCTCTCCAAGCCTCAACTCACTTATGTCTGTCTAAGCATCTCCTGCTCTCTCTCTTTTCTCTTATCATACATAGAGATTATAGTAAAGAGCTAAAAATACAAATATGGATGGAAAGGTCGTGAACAGCGCATTAATAAATGTGTAAAATTTATTAAAGAAGAAAAGCATGAAAATAATGCATATCATCACAACAACATAAAATAACATCAATAATCAAACATTCATCAATAGTCATATACACCAACAACCACACACACAGATCACCATTCATAAAACCTGTAGAACACAAAGAGATAAATAATCGAGTGACAGTCCTTCGGTTTTCGGGGACCAGCTGAAGTAACTCCAGTAAGTGGTGTTTTCGTATATATCCTCCATCGGTGATGGAATTAACCTGAATAACATCACTGTATAGGCGCTATCGTTGGTGACCCCCCCTACTGGCGCGAGTTGGGCTGGGGGGTGCTGTTTATCTCCTGCTGACGTGCGAGGTTTTAAGTATCCAGGAAATACACCAGAAGAAGTCACTTGAGGACAACGAGACCCAGGCGCGCTTATCCGGCGCAAGGCTCCGCTTGGCTGTAAATCCTGTTTAAACTGGTTTGGCTGTGGTTTGCTGAGTGCCCCGTTTAGGCACGAAAAAGGCGGGTGAGATGGAATTCTGCTATAGGCATGCTGGGCGGGTTTGATATTCTGGAAGCCGCAATGCTCTGGCTGGTAATCCAATAGGCGAGTAGAGAACTACTACTGCGTTTGGCGATTCCAGATTTAGCGTTGGCTCCGTTGCACTGCGTGAGCTTAACTTGGCGTTGACATAAAGGGGTTTTGATTCAGGAACGGGGTTGACGATTCGTGACGCTAGCGGTATTCAGAACCCTCTAGATCGAAGAGAATATTTCGTTCTTCGCCTGACTGGAATCTGCTCTCGCGAGTCGGTCTCCCTGAAACCCGAAAAATGACTAGAACATAGGCAAACACATTCTAGTACTGTGTTAACGTTCGCCTTATCTCATGATGGTCATCTACGGGCCAGGAAAATTTACGAATGTCTTTGTCTATTAAAACCAGTCTACTCTTATAGATCACAAGGGACGCTCCCCCCGAACACCTGGCGTGCGTATTTCTACAGAAGTTCGGCGAAAGACGTAATCTAGAGTAAGACAAAAGAAATCGTGCGAAAGTTCCCCAGGTAGAGAAATGCATAACATTATGCTCTCTCTTGTCTAAGGGGCGAAAACCCAAAGACTGACCGCGGGTTGTTATCTTCCCCTGGAACAGATCACACTCGTTACCCAGGCCTTAAAGGGTACCAGCCGCTCGTCATCAAACGTTTTAAAGCGACCAGAGAAATTCCCCTGTTGGGACCACAAAGGGTACCCGCCGCTAACGAACCATTTCTGAACCGACTTTGGCTCGTTCTAACACTTAAAGCGGACCCGAGAAATGTTTCTCTGGTCGAACAGGTGCGTTTAGATAACATTACGTCTAGCGTTAGCTGACCGCAGCTGGCCAGCGTAAACAACCTCGGGTGGGGTTGAGAAGGTGAAAAAATGTAGGTAGAATATGAAAGAAACGAAAATACAAAATGTCTCGGAAAACAGAACATTTAAAGGAGTAATCAAATTATGGACAAGATGGTAAAATAAATTATCTTTCACGTGACAGTTCTCTACTTAATTCTCATTTTCTTTCTTTCCCTCCTGTCTTGTTTGTCTGTCCCTGACGAAGGCCTTGTGGCCGCAGCGTAGGTTTTTCCTGTCCTTTCTCCGTGTAAGACGTATTACTATTTGTGTGTGTGTTTTTTTCCCCCCCATTCTACATTCACTAATGCAGGGATTCTCAACCGGGCGTACCCAAACCCCTTGGGGGTACGGGACTCTATCTCTGAACAACTTGTTTTTATGTAAATGAATCTGGCGAAACGGGTATGGGGAGACATTTACCAATCCATTGGGAGGTATGTAACAGCAATAAGGTTAAGAACCTCTGCACCAATGTAACACGCATACAGAGAAACAGACATAGAGAGCGAGAGGGACAGAGAGAGACAGAGAGGGACAGAGAGAGAGAAAGAGAGAGAGAAAGAAATGAGGTAATTGCACATTTAAAATGAGTTATAACAGTTAATGCCTCATGTCATTCACAGGAGGTCTGTGAAGAAACAAAGAAAGAACTCTCTGGCATGTCGTACCAGGCGACTAATATGAGAGGTTGTGTGTGTGGGGTTGGCCATATGTAAAAAGAGTTGCCACGGAAACCACTGCTGCAAGACGATGTGGTTGTTTGGTCCAAGCTTCCTGCAAAGGGGGGGGGGGAGACCAGCAGTAGTGTTGGCTCTATGCGCCGTAATGTTGGCTCTATGCGCCGTAATGTTGGCTCTATGCGCCGTAATGTTGGCTCTATGCCCCGTAATGTTGGCTCTATGCGTCATAATGTTGGCTCTATGCGCCGTAATGTTGGCTCTATGCGCCGTAATGTTGGCTCTATGCGCCGTAATGTTGGCTCTATGCGCCGTAATGTTGCGGGAAAAAAATAATAACATTCACTAAGGTAACACATACACAAGCACACGCAAATAAGCACACGCAGATACATACACACACATATATATATATACGCAAAGAGGGAGAGAGAGGGGGAGAGAAAATTACTACACATATACAATTAAAGTTAAAGCTATAATAGTAAAAAGTAATATAAAAGCGATATATAAAAATACTGTAATGTAATAACAGAAATGGAAGACTTAGATGTACATGGTGCAGGCATAGCTAGACATACTTGACAAGATGGCAGCGGCATGAGTGGCAGGCAGAAAATAAATATAAAGAGATACGTTAATTGGACAGACCCTGTCAAGGACAGATGTATGCTACCTGAGATGTACTCAAATGCAAGGGCAACAGAGGACAGTGAAGCGACTAGTTGAAGACTGGAGAAATATCCGTTGAAAGCCCGTCAGTTTACTAGGAATTTAACACGACAATACCATACGCACGTGACTGATGAAATCCAACATATGAAGAAATAAACATCGTAATAATTGCAGAAATACCTGGTAACGATTAAAATCCCTGACATCAGCGACGCTAGTCAAAGTAAAATGACGGCTCAGTTTTCTTTTTAAAAAGTAGCAACACGATCTATACGTATCAATGGCTTGCGTGATCGCGCACGCGCGCGCTTGTGTTTTTCCCCGCAACCTGAAATCTCCTCCGACATTGTGTCTGAAGTATTTCGCGGACATAACAGTAATTTGTTTCTTCTTCTTCTTCCTCGTTCGCCCTGAAAAGGACGGTGGTTGCGTTGTGTCTGTTTACAACGTAGCTGTGATATCTGCACCTTTCGGTCGACACATCCGACTTCAGCACGGCATTTTTTGGGACCGGGTTTGCCTTCCCTCTTCGATCCGTACTCGCTCAGCCAGACTGCACTGCTGCAGACTGTTTCCAGGACCACCACGTGGAGGTGGAGTACGGTCTTGGTCAGCTCTGGTTCGCTGACCCTGATGCAAGCAGTCAAGCTATGGGTCGCAGACTGCATTCTCTATTGCTGCATCTTTTGATCCCAGTAATTTGTTTAAAAGTCGCCGCCTATGGGCGGACAGCGTCAGACATCTCAAGGGAACGGATGATAATGGGTTGTTATTCGCCGCCGGACGAATTCATTGGTAGACTTGTGAACTTTCGACCTTTCACTAATGGTGCAGGAAACATTATCATTGATACTATTAATATTCTTCTTATTTTGTTCTTTGAATTTTCTATCTCCCCTCCCCCCACCCCCTTTTTCTCACTATCTCACAGCAAATTCTGTCCTAAGAGAATGAAGTGTTACAGAGTTCAATATTCTTCGTCCAGTGTTTTTTTCTTTGTGAGGTGGGGTTGACCAGTTACCTTCCTCGTTGCATTTTGTCTTGTCTAACTCAGGAGCAGGGTCATGTACCCACTTACAACTGTGTAGACTGGAGCGTGACACTTCCTGGTTTCGATCCCGGAACCCGGTACCTTTGCCGATAGGACACTCATCTCACATTACACATTTCATTAGTTCCTCTTACATCTTTCAGCACATCTTTCAGCAGACCCCGACGTTTCACCTCGCCAGGATGTGACATGTTATATGTAGGACTACGCATCATCGCAGCACAGCAAAACTTCTACCTTATCATTAAGAACAAAGCATCCGATTGGCAGAGAGATTATTTTCTTCTTCCTCGTTCGCCCTGAAAAGGACGTTGTGTCTGTTTACACCGGAGCTGCGACATCTGCGCCTTTCGGCCGACACATCCGACTTCAGCACGGCATTTTTGGGGGACCGGGTTTGCCTTCCTTCTTCGATCCCTGCTCTCTCAGCCAGACTGCAGTGATGCAGCCTGTTTCCAGGACCACCACGTGGAGGTGGAGTAGGGTCTTGGTCAGCTCTGGTTCGCTGACCCTGACGCAAGCAGTCAAGCTATGGGTCGCTAACTGCATTCTCTATTGCTGCATCTTTGGGTCCCGGCAGAGAGATTAGACAGCGTACCTCTCGCGGCTAAGCCACGCAGCTGTAAAAGGGTACCTGACTCTGATCTTGAGTTAGGGAAGGCACAGTTTGCTGTCGCAAAAGTTGGTTCCAATACATTGCAAAATGGCTCGCGCAGTTTTACTGACCAATCATCTATCGCGAATTACGGGGCAAGCCGTCGCACACGGAAGCCTGAAGCAAAATGGAGAATGTAAATACATTGTTTGTCAAAGTCAGGCCCTCGACTGAAAGGAATTTAAGTTATGAGAATGGAATTATTGTGAAAAGGATTTCACCTTTGATTCCAGGAGAGGATTGTGTATAAATGGATATAAGGAACAACGGTAGGAGTTTATCATTTGCCTAGATAAATGCGTATTTCTGGTGTCTTCAGTTGAAGTTGAAGGCATGAAAACCCACATCTGCTATAAATAGTAAAATTAAGAAGTGACAGTTTGTGGAAAGAATGGATAGGAAGATAGAGATAAATCGGCTGTATAAAACAAGATAGGTTGGAACAGGATTGATAGTATACAAGCCGAGAATGAGAAAGGGAAAGTTTCAAGTAACGCACATATTTTAAGAAATCGCTGGGTCGGGAAGGAAATTTCAGGTCTAGTTTTAGACTGTGACGTTAGTACCTCTCTGTCGTTCGCCAAAGCCAATAAAAAGCGGAGCGCTAAATTGAAAGGACACACTGAAAAAAAGTTTGAGACAGACTGGATGCAGAGTTTGCCACTACGTCTTTACCATCTGAATTGTGAGCAGATCTCCAAAAATTTCAAGTCCAGTATCTGGTTTCTGAAGACTGAGGGTTCCATGTAATAACTCAAACCAGACTGTCAAGTATCAGAAGCCTGTGATGTTCATCAGAGGCAATCCCACAAAAGTGCAGGACCCCAACGAGTGAACTTCAACTGGTCATTGGTATCCCTATAGCTGAGTCTGCCAATGCTGATAAATACAGTGCCAGTTCAGTGTCAGCAGTATCAAGATTCACAGATAAGTGTCAATTAAGGCACTGACAATCCATATATGAACCAACAGCCAATATTTGTGATATGAAACAAACTTCTAAAACAGTATTCAAATTATTGTAGAATTCAGTCAAATGATGACAGTAATGTGTAAAGTCACAGGACTAAAAGAACAGTGATATAGTAATAGTGATTCCAGTATTCATTAACTTTATTATACAAGAGGATAGTGTTCAAGATCCTGAAGTCTAAAAGACAATACTACTTACTAAAATTGCTGAATGACTGTTTCAAGTAAATAAATTTTCCACAAGGACAGACAATCCTACCAACACATTAGTTAAGAAATAACATTAATTGTGTGAATATTTTGTGTATATTTTAATGCTCATTTCCAAATAGCAGAAAAAGAAGATTAATGTAAATAATAAAAGATTATAATTGTACCTCAGGACTTATTCACGTTTTACAATTGTGTTGAAAGTAAATGTTCATTTTAGTTATCCCCTAGAAATTAATCATAGGAAAGTCACAGGGAGGAGACACCTTAAATCCTGGTACTAATTCTTACCAACTGGGCCAGGATTTTCACAGTCTGACTATTTCTATGATATCCATACACCAGTGCTTATTTCTAAGACTCGGGTATTACTTGTAAGACCAGAACTCTTTAATGGCATACTATCCTGGTATCATCTGATACACCTGGATATCCATCTGCCATCACTATACTTACATATAAACATAACTTAATAAAACCTCCCGCTACAGTTGCGAGGACGGGAACTATTCACCCCACGCCACCTGATACAAAAACTAGGCCTAGTATTGTGAAGTCTCAAACAGTTCATTCCCCTACGGCAGTCTCTGCGGTGGAACTGCCTCTACATTTTATCTTAAGCGAGCACATCCTTCTGCAAACCCTGGCGCTACCCCTTGCGAGGAATGTGTACCTATATGCACGACTGTATGCATCATAGCAGCAGAGTCAAACGACCGCATTCCCATTTCAAACAAAAAGTATTTGTTTTTTTAAACTAGTGACAGAAGTCCAGCCGGACAGACCGTGGTCCATTTGTTTTTGAGCAAGACATTGCTGACCTCTGTTAAACACAAATAGTATGGATGAAGGAGGTAACTAACCCTTAAATGTGTTGTTGTTGTTGTTGCTGATGTTGCTGTTGTTGTTGATTAGCTAGTGCTGCTGAGCTCGTCGACCTTTAGCAGTCAATGCCAAGCTGAAGAATTTGCATGTGTTCTGCAGCTGTTGAGTTGTGCTGTATTGAGTGTTTGTGATTTTTGGGGAGCCCGGCAATAGCTATCGTCTTCCTGTGGAGAGTCCTGGGCAAGTGAGCAGCACGTGCTGAACTGTCTCATACCGATGGGTACAGTTGTGGCAATTAGGCTCATGTGTGGGGGTTTAATTTGTTTAAGTGCTTGTTGAGTCTGGTGTGTTCTGTTCTTAGTTTGAAGATTGTGCTCTGCTCTACACGTCGTAGGTTATTAAAGTTGTCATTTCTGTTGGGACGGGCCATTTCTTTATACAAGACACGTCCAGTAGACCCTTTTGCCCAGGGGTTCAGCCATTCCTCTTTGAAGTTGTTTTGGAGTATCCGTTTAGCTGTCTGCATGTTTGATGGAGAGTTTGTTTGAAGTATGTTTGCTCCTAGTTTTGCTAGTCTATCTGCTTTATCGTTGCCTGATATGTCTGTGTACTGTACCCTGGTACCCACTGGAGAGTGACTCTGATGTCGTATTTTGTTCGCAGGTTGTCAGTTGTTTCGGCCAGCTGTATTATTTCTTTATTTTCAGTTTAAAGGTATTTTTCTAAAGCCTGAAGTGTTGATTTTGAATCAGTAAAGATCATGATATCTGAGGGCATATAGATTTCTTGTTTGAATTGGCTGTCTATTGCTGGGAGGATGGTGTTTATTGCTGTAATCTCTGCTTGGTAATTAGTACAGAATTCTCCGTATGGTTCATCTATTTCTAGTGTACTGCCATTTGGGTATTTCACATACGCTCCAAGTCCAGCATTTATGGTGGCCTTGAATGCCTAAAATGTGTCGGCTGGTATGTCTGTTGCATAGTTTCTTAACCTTGTTTGTTTCTTAACCTTTGATTATCTGACGAAGGCTACGGGCCCCTATGATTGTCCGATGAAGGCTGTGGACCCCTTCTGAGATAAAAATGTACATAAAAGCATAATAATAAAATAATTAAAAAACTAAATTCTAAATTTCAGGATATGTACATGGATACCTAAAATCCACTCACAGGGGGTCTGTGGACAACAGGTTAAGAAACCCTCGCCCATAGAACAGACAACCTGGGAAATATTTCAGAAATGTCTGCACCCGCTTCTTGTATAAACAGTAAGACATTCTACAAAGGCATATGCAGCTAGAAAAGAAAAAAAAAGAAAGAAAATGAAGCGAGAAATGGAACTGGAAGGAGAAATGCAGACATCGAGACACAGAGATGGCAGGGAATGGGAGAATGGGGGTGGGAAGAGAATCAAAACGCTTGACTGTCTTTCACCATTTTGTTTAGGAAGCGGGAGGGGGCGGCACAATGATTCCACAGCTGATGCTGTAACAAATGCTTGGGCAGACGTGCATGTAAACACTTTTCTCCCACATCAATTTATTTTTTCCCCCTTAGCACAAGCCGTTAAACAACAGTTCCCAGCAGACACGTGCAAACAAACGTTTTCACGTGAATAAAAGCTCAGTCAGTATTCAACACTGTCTAAATAATTCGCTTGCCTTTATGTACCATGTGCAGTCGTTCTAACTCAAACAGCAGACGATGTAAACGTGCTTGCCGCATAAAGATTAGTTTACTAGTTCATGTGACCATCTTCCTTACTGCAGCAGACAGGATCCAGTCATCACTATCATTTTCCTTTACGCTCCTTGTGACGAAACCAGTCGTGCAATTTTTATAACTCTCATTCACTCCGGCAGTATCTCTTCATTTCTTCATTTTTCTCACTCATCGTCCTATTATTTGGCATATTTATTGCCCTTACATTATTTTATTGTGACCACTCCCCAGACGTATTTACGTTCCGCCTGGTGAACTGTGGTTTTATCGTAACAATGCCCGGTCATTATCACCGGTCAGCGGTAATACGTTTATCTCGTTGAGTCGCCGGCCACCATTGATAGGAGACGATTATAACACATAAGGAAGGGAAACCCGAGGCCTGTAAACAGTAAATAAATATTAGACAAACATAAGGGTATGTTTTCAGGAACATACCTTTATGTTTCTCTAATATCTATTTACTGTTTACAGGCCTCGAATTTCCCTTCCTTAAGTGTTATAAATGTTTATTACTTACTTAGTCGTTCCCCTTCTACCGTGAGGTGTAGAGGTTATAAATGTTTATACAATACCAAAACCTACCCTCTGTCCTGTACTTACTGCTCTTAGTTTTCTATCATTTACTAGACACAGTATTAAGGTCTTTGTCTTGTGTAAGTCTGACCTATACTGTTTGATAGGGAACAACAGAAGTGATTGCGTTATTAATAGGCTGGACTGTCCATGGTAAATTTCCGGTGTTATGTGTTGCGGGTCGCACTAATGACCGGTCATCGAAGCATCATTCTTTGATGGTGCCTGGATGGCAGGGAGGATAGTGTGATTCACTTGCATAGCTAGACGGGGTTGTCGCACGTAAGGTCCTGGGTTCGAGTCCTGGGTTAGCCAATCACGTCTGTTGTTTTTCTGTTGTCTAGTTTTCTACTTCTTTATTTCTTACGAGTGCATGAAAACATTCCTTTATGTTTGTCTAATATTTATATACAGGAGACGATCCTCGTTTGACACAATATGGTCTCGTACGAGGATGAATAGGAAGCCAATATTGTCTGTCCGAGAGAGCCGTCTGAGGTGTGCGGACACACAGGCGATAATGAGATAATCGTTTCCGCTGGGCCCGTCTCAATATCAATATTACCGATAACCTATCTGGGAAGACAATATTTGAAGGTAGCATGTGGACGTCAAATAAGTTTCCAGATTTGTTTGTGAGTGTCACAGTGACTGATAATTTATTTTACCATTCCGTTCCATATGTTATTACTTTTTAATGTCCTGGTTTCCTCGTCATTTGTATTCTTCTTTTCTTTCATTTTTTTCCCTTTCTCAGACCAACCCGCGGTTTGTTTACGTTCTGGCCAGCTGCGGTCAGCTAACGATAACGTAATGTTATCTAAACGCATCTGTGGTTCGTTTGACCAGAGAAACATTCCTCTGGTCGCTTTAAGTGTTTGATCACGATACGAGAGGCTCTTTGAAGGAAACCCGCTAGCCTAATAAAGTTGGTAGCGAGATTAAAAGGGGAGATAACGACTCACGTTCGTTCAGAGAGATTTTTTGTGGCCCCTGACCATAATATTATGCATTTCTCTACCTGAAGGAATTTTCTTGCGGTTGTTGACTTCTGATGTCTCTAGAATAACCTTGTCTTACTCCTCATTACGCATTACGCCGATACATCTGTAGAATCAGGCTATGCAGGTGTCTCAGGGTAGAGTTGGTTGTAAGCTATAAATCTGGTTAGTCTTAATAAACTAACACACTCGTGAATATTTTCCTGGCCCGAGATGGACCATCATGAGATAAGGCAGACTTTAACACAGAACTAAATGTTAAGGCCTATCTCTAGTCATTTTTCGGGTTACAGGGATACCGAATTGCTAGAGTCAAGTCTCCAGTCAGGCAAGAATGTCATATACTCTTCGTTCTAGAGGGATGCTGAATACAGCTAGCAATCACGAGTCGTCACCCCTATTCCTGAACCTAAAACCTTTGTCAACGCCAAGTTAAGCTCACGCAGTGCAACGAGCCAACGCTAAATCTGAAATCAACTCAGGCAGTAGTAGTTCTCTACTCGCCTATTGGATTACCAGTCAGAGCATTGCGGCTTCCAGAATATCAAAACCGCCCAGCATGTCTATAGCAGAATCTGATATCACCCGCCTTTGTGTGCCTAAACGGGGCACTCAGCCAAACCACAGCCAAACCAGTTTAAACCGGATTTAATGCCAAGCAACCAATAGCGCCGGATAAGAGCGCCTGGTTCTCTTCGTTCCCAAATAACTTCGTCTGGTGTAGTTCTGGGTTATGAAAACCTCGCACTTATGAGCGTCTTCCAGCCCCTCACGCAATTAGAGGTTACCAACGTTTAGCACCACCAAGGAAAAATTTGTAGGCTTTTTCCCTCGCCTTGAAGGATCTACATGTAAGACACTTTTCTGGAGCTAGCACCTTTGGTCCCACGAAAGCGGACAGGCTGTCGCTCAGTTTGTTTATTTGGTCAGCAGAAGATAAACAGCGTCTTCCAGCCCCTCACGCAATTAGAGGTCACCAACGTTTAGCACCAACAAGGAAAGTTTTGTAGGCTTATTCCCTCACCTTGAAGGATCTACATGTAAGACACTTTTCTGGAGCTGGCACATTTGGTCCCACGAAAGCGGACAGACTGACACGCAGTTTTATTCATTTGGTAAACCAGAGGTAAATAGAGTCTTCCAGCCCACCTCGCGCAACTAGAGGTCACCAATGATAGCACCAACAAGGAAAGTTTTGTAGGCTTATTCCCTCGCCTTGAAGGATCTACATGTAAGACACTTTTCTGGAACTATTACATTTGGTCCCACGAAAGCGGACGGACTGACACTCAGTTTATTCATTTCTCTGTGTTCTATAGGTTTTATTATCGGTTGTGTGTGTGTGTGTGTGTTGTCGGTGTATTTGGCATATTTTGATTATTGATGATTATTGATGAGTATTATGCTGTGTGTGATGAGATGCATTATTTTCATGCTTTTCTTCTTTAATAAAGTTTACACATTTTATTAATGCGCTGTTCACGACCCTTCCATCCATAATTAACTTGTTTTAGCTCTTTACTATAATCTCTATGTTTGATAAGAGAAAAGAGTGAGAGCAGGAGGTGCGTAGACAGTAAAAGTGAGTTGAGGCTTGGAGAGAGAGATCATTTTGATAAATCTTCTTCCAGGTTGTCTCAAGTCCATCTCCTATTTACACCTTTCTGTGTGTGTAATCTATAACTCTGTCAGTCCACTATCCCTTGTCGATTTCACTACTATTGTCCAACTCGACAAATACTCTACACTTTACTCAACCACGACAGTGAGTTGGCGGAAATATTACCGCATTATTTGAAAGAGGTCACGCGTTGGAATATTAAATGTAATATTTTAAAACACGCGCGGGAAATTATGAATTAAAACACCCCAACCCAGTGCTAAAGAGCTTACCATTTGTTTGATTTGAGAAGCCGGAATAAACAAGGAATCTCGTTGGGAAATTCGGCGGAAGTACAATCTGGGATTTGAACTGAAAAGGAGAGATATAATATAGTAAAAGCGTGTGGTTAAGTGGGATGTTATAAATATTTATAGGGGACTTAGTGTACTGACTGAGATCAGCTGTGAAAGTATCTATATCTAATAAGAGTAGTGTATTATAGATAACCTTACTTGCTGCCACATATGTATACCTCAGTCAGAATTATTCTGGAATAGTGTGATGACTACGTTATATGTCTAGGGTATGTATGTGTATGATGAAGTGTAAGTCATAACAACAACAGACAGATAAACAATTTGATTTATTCCACCACACTTGACAACACTGTGACACTCACATACATAAAACACTCTACGAGGATATCTTAAAGGAGTCACTGATAACTTTTCAAATAACAATATGTATTCAGTGCTGTCATGAATGTATATGTGTCCTGATTCAAATACAAAGGGAACCAGGAATCACAATCAATTTTAATTACAAGTTATATGTACAGAATTTATTAATATGAATCTTGTAGTGACATATATTATTAATAGTATCCTATGTGTGTCAGTTGTGTAGTAGTAATATGAGGTAATACTGGTTTTGTTTTGTTCAAGCTCTGTTGGTATTTGTCATCATGACTTCAATAGTTTGTTTCTATTGGAACTAGTATTGGAGATGTTCTCAGTTCCTGGTATTAAAACAATTAAATTCCCCTCTTAATTTTATTTTACAATGTCATTTTAAGATGGGGTACATAATGTTGAGCTCCATGGCCACACTCTCTTATCTTTCGTGATGACTGCAGTAAAAGACTCCTCTGCTCGATTACTTTAATGAGTTCTGGAGCCACCCTACTGGTTGCTATATGGACCAAGGAGTATGCTGTCCACCTCTGGCTTCAGCAAAGCTCTGACCAGGTGCTGCTCAATAACTTTAAGACCACGGTCCCACAATTCATGGAAATAATAAACAGTTTCGTTGACTGGCAATGAATATAGCACAACTCCGATCTGCCGATGTCCCAGGCTTTATTTTATAAAAAATATACACTGGTGCTCAACGCACTGCTTCTTAGTAGGTTTATTACAAGATGTGGCAAGGAACAGACGCTCTGAATTGAGTATATTCGCAGCTCTACCCAATCAAACCATGTCTACACATCTTTTCAAAAAAGTACTCCTTTTCACGTTTCCCCTGACAACACAAGATAGTATTTATAGCCCGACCAATCGTGTTTAGTCTTACATTTGTTGCGCTCCAATCAAATAGGAGTTAACATGGTAGGCTATTTCCGTAACGTAATGTTTTTTCAAACACGTTATAAAAAAAATTTTATGAGCAGAAATGATTTCATGCTGTCAGGCACCCCCACTATTTTATTTTGGCCATAACTTGGTAATTCCTAGACTATTTGCGTAACGTTTTACATATTCTTTGTCAGCAAACCCTAAGGAACCCAAATATACGAATTTAATGGAGCCAATATGCATTTTCTTCTAGGATAGTCGTGCTGTTACTACCTTCTCACTTCCAAACTTGAGGGTGTCTGAGTACTGTCATGTTTTCAAACGTAAACCGGTATAATGTCATAATTCCCAATAAGCGTTTTTCAGGATTTTAAAACCTAACTCTGGTATGGGTAGGGTTTTTATCACTGTCGATTTGAAAAAAAAAACCAGTGCTTGTGGCCTTACACGCGTGATGGCAGCAATTGTGTATCGCGCGACGCGTGTTTAGTATTGCATGCTTCCTGCCTTCATTCGCCCCTCTCTCTCTCCTGCTTTATCTGTCTTTTAGTTACGCCGTGTATGGAATGAATGAAATATTAAATCTAGGTCATTGATCAGCTTGCGTATCTCAAGGTTTTTCCAAGAAATACAGTACACGTTTCATTGAAGAAAGCGGGTAATAATACAGTAGGCTTTTACTATCAACGTGAAAGCGTTACAATTTGCCGACGAAGGAGAACACAGGGGGATTTTGCGTACAGTCATTGTGACAGCACTGTTCTTTACCATTCTTCTTTCCTTTTATTAAATTTATTTGTTAGGCTTTGCATTTACGTTTTAATTTATATATGTGGATTAGAATATTCCACGACAAAGCGGAGTCACAGATCAGACAGCTTCGCAACTTCAAGCTAGCAACCCCCAAAAGCCAGAAAAAGAAGGATCGGACCTAGAATTCCATAATTATAAGTGACAGATCGAGTATTTGGGCAACTTTGGAACTTACAGGTAAACCCGCATATATAAATACAAAGACTGGAAACTTAAAAGGACCAGGACAGCTCTAAGTATTTGGGAAACTTTAAAAATTAAAAAAGTAGGTCCACATTTATAAATACAAGACTGGAGTTCTAAGGAATTGGATCACCCGTCATAACAGAATATTTCCAGACCAAGTTATTCGCAGAACACCCGTCATAAGAGGAATTAGAATATTTCCAGACCAAGTGATTCGCAGAACACCCGTCATAAGAGGAATTAGAATATTTCCACACCAGGTGATTCACAGAGCACCCATTATAAGAGGAATTTCTCAGTCCAAGTGATTCGAGAGCATATAACCTAAATTGCTCGTGTCCATTATAGCCTATGCGAGGAGATTGTAGATTCCCAAATTTTTGGGGTAAGTGTAACATTTATTTTAGAAATGTGAATTTGACATGTTTTTCTTGCTAGTCGTGTGGAAACCGACAGCAGAGGTGACCCTAGACACCGAATGGAGCAGTAATGAGTGATGATTACATCACATGTGCCTGAAGTGTATATAGTATCATTTTGTGAGATCTATATACTTTGTTAATTGTAATTCAGGCTCACCATTATTTGCGCTGTCCAAACACATTTTCCCAGTTTAATACCCAGAAGAGTACTGGTGATTTTTAATCATCTTCCTTGCGCTACGCTGCGTACTCAAGAATATAATTCTTCTGAGAGATTAACACTGGTGGATGTACAGTGAGACTGTGCGCCTGTTAAGCTTCCAACTCAGTGTACTTAGCAGAGGCATTTGTTCTTTTTATTTTGTCTAAAAAGTTCGTGGTTACAAGCTATCAGACGGTTTGAAGTACTAACGTTACTGCGCCGCTAGTGTGAGAGGAGAGCATCAACACTGACCGCCTCCATTGGACTAGTTATGTGGAGAAGTGTACTCATCACCACAAAGAAGTGACGGAAACCACGGCGACAGGACTCACCTAGAGTTAAGTTCTTGTAAAAAAAAAAGCATCAGCAAAACAGACTTTTATCACTCCCCTATCAAGTCTCTATGAAGACGCTTTCATCTAAAATTTCACCAATCTTTCCATTTTTATTTTAACCTTTTAAAGACTAATTCACTATTACATTTTTTACATGTTTTTTTTAACTAAACAAATATAGTTGATTCAATTATTACATTATGAAAGCAAACGTAAGAGCACGACTTAAATATATATATATATATATATATAAATATATAAATATATAAATATAAATATAAATAGAAATATATATATATAAATATATAAATATAAATATAAATATATATATATATATATATATATATATATATATGCATTTAGACATATTTACCTCTAAACAGAGCTATACTATTATAAGAGGACATTCGCTGAATTAACTCACCTGGGGGCTTGAACGGGCTTAAAACCATTGCTTAAATCCTTCACAAAATGCGACGGATCAGATATAAGTTAACAATTGTTCTGCATAATGCAACATTGTTCTTGGCTTCTGAAAATATCTTGTAAATTCTCCCTATGGTAGAAGCGCCATTACCCTTCTATCTACATCTCTGCCAAGAGTAATCTTGTGCGAAGGTAGACACCTTTGACGTTGACTCACATATAATTATTTTCCGTGAAATAATCATCAGGAGCTAGACAACTAAAGTAACTACTCACATCATTTTTAGCACGAACTTATCTATACCAAAAGACTGATTAAAATGTATGCCATCAAGGCTGGGGAGTTGGCCAAAAAAATTTTCAAACTCCGACGCCAGAAATTTTAGATGTCCGACTGTGACTCTCGACTACAGTTTTTTTTACTGGTCATATGGCATAAACTTCCGAGTCGAGACATTTTTTACCGACTCCCGGCTCCACTAAAACACGACCTACTCCAACTCCCGAATCCCACATCTATGTATGCCACTGTCTTTTCTAAGTACACTTAACGAACAGTTAACTGTTTACTGCTTGCTCAATAAACGTTCTGCTTCTCCACTTGTTATTTAACTATGTGACCGCAATTTATTATTTTTGGTTTTTAGTTTTACATAGAAGTTTTGCCTCGTTTTGGTGAGTCGCGCTCGTTCAACCTAGACACACGGTCCGTCGGTTATATTAGGGCGCCAGTCCACCAAGTCCAAATATAAAAGACCTTGCGGTCTGCTACTATATTTATGTGACCGCAATGTTTGCATGACAGACAGAGACAGTGAGTGAGTGAGTGAGTGAGTGAGTGAGTGAGTGAGTGAGTGAGTGAGTGAGTGAGTGAGTGAGTGAGTGAGTGAGTGAGTGAGTGAGTGAGTGAGTGAGTGAGTGAGAGATGAATAGACATAAATATGTAGAGGACAAAGAGAAGGACACAGAGTGAACGATGAGAAAGTCGATGACTACAGACAAACGATATCATACATTTGAACAAATATGTGTATCTGGTGTTGTTTCTTAACAAAAACACAGGCTACATATTTTAGATGACAAGGTGATCTAAGAAGACTCACAGATTATGTCTGTATCAAATGCATTCATTCATTACCCTCATGCCTTCATTAACTTCATTCCTTCATTACCCTCAATAATTACCCTCATTAACCTCATTACCCTCATGCCTTCATTAACTTCATTCCTTCATTACCCTCATTACCCTCATGCCTTCATTAACTTCATTCCTTCATTACCCTCATTCATTACCCTCATTACCCTCATGCCTTCATTAACTTCATTCCTTCATTACCCTCATTCATTACCCTCATGCCTTCATTAACCTCATTCCTTCATTCCTCTCATTCATTCATTACCATCATTCATTCATTACTATCATTCACTCATTACCCTCATAAATTACTCTTATCATTATTCTCATTCATTCATAACCCTCATACATTCCTTACCCTCATTCATCATAACCCTTATTCATTCCTTACCCTTATTAATTAATTACCCCCGTTCATTAATTACCCTCCTTCATTAATTAACTTCATTCACCCATTACCCTAATTCATTCATTCATCCTTCACCCTTCAGTTCTCCAGCAGCATAGGCCTTCAACAAACGTATGCCAAGCCCACCTGTCACGCGCCATCAGTTCAAAGTTTGTCCATGTTTTCCTAATCAGTTTTATGTCTGTCCTCAGTTTTCTCTGTGTGTTTTTTCTGTCTATGCATCTCTTACCGTGAGGATTTCAGAGCATGGGCTGTCTGATAATATTTCCCGAGTGTAACCGGGGATCGAAGGGGGAGAAAAGAACAGTACCACTACTGCATGTCATGAAAAGCGATTAAGGAGCGTTAGGTATAAGCCAGCCTACTTCATCTGGTAACAAATTTAAGCCACAAAAACTTCAACTATCAAATTCAACAGATGGCTAAAATATGTAACAGTGCTTGCTTCAGACCATATCTGCCTACCTTTACAACTAACTCACGAAGGTAATGGACGTCAAACAGAAAAGAACCAATAGCAGCTGAGAAAATTTGCGGACATTTAACGGCAAAAAGCCAGTAGGATCTGATAGACCTTTCACAAGATCTATGAAGAGAAGATATCCAGAAAACAGTTACGCAGGACAATTGCAGCTGAGAACATTAACGGCTAAAAGCACAGTAGGATAATAAGATAAAAGGTTAACCGGCAACTGGTGTATTTTTGAGTAGGTCGTTGGTACTCTAAAAACAAAGAGCATTCAAATAAAATATGAAGAGGAATTAAAATATAACAGCACTTATGAGATAGGAAAATGGGCTCCACTGAAAAAGAAGTCAACTATATCCCCATGGATACCTTTCATTTAACGAGAAAGAAATACACGCAAAAAGAAGTCAACTATATCCCCATGGATGCCTTTCATTTAACGAGAAAGGAATACACACAAAAAGAAGTCAACTATATATCCCCATGGATACCATTCATTTAACGAGAAAGAAATACACACAAAAAGAAATAAAGAAAGATTACTTTGTAAAGGAATACTTTCATGTAGGGGTCAACAACCGGTGTGGTTTGGTTTTAAGGACTATCTTCATTGCACACGGACAACTCCATCAGTGCTCCGATTTCCTCCCTTAGATCACACAAGGAGGATCTCAGCACAGTGCACGAACTCTGTAACGCCGGCGAGAAATCCCGATGTGAGTATATAGGAATCACACATTTTATAAATATTTTTGATGGGTAGGGTTCTAATTTTTAAATTTTGCCATGGCAGCGGCCTTGTGGCCTACTTGTCATGAAATATTCTAATCCACATATATAAATTATTAGGTAAATATGAAGCCTAACAAATAAAATTAATAAAGAGAAGAGCAATGGTAAAATAACAGTGCTGTCACAAAGAATGTACTCGAAATCCCCCTTGTTTTCTGCTTCGTCTGCAAATTGTAACGCTTTCACGTTGATATAAAAGCTTACTGTATTATTACCCGCCTTCTTCAATGAAACGTGTGCTGTATTTCTTGGAAAAACATTAAGAGGCAGACTGCGTAATGACCTAAATTTTAAATTCCATTCATGTCTTTTTCTACATTACGTTACCAAAACGAACGAACAGATGGACAAAAGGATAGCGAGAAGGGAGAGGCAGAAAGCCGAACATTAAACACGCGTCGCGCGATACACAATTACTACTATCACGCGTGTTAGGCTACAAGCACTAACTTTTTTTTTCAGACGGACAGTGATAAAATACACTACCCTTTCCCAGAGTTAGGTTTTAAAATCATAAAAAAACGCTTATTAGGAAAGATAACAATAGATGGGTTTACGGTTGAAAACATAACAGTACCCAGACAGCATATCTTCGAAACAGGAGGTAGAAAATGCATATTTTGAATGCAGCCACGTAGCTCCTTTAAATTTGTATTTTTGGGTTCCTTAGGGCTTGCTGACAAATAATATGTAAAACGTTACGCCAATAGTCCAGGAATTAATAAATTATACCCAAAATAAAATAGTGAGGCTGCCTGACAGCATGAAATCATTTCTGCTCATAAAATTTTTTTTAACGTGTTTGAAAAAAACCTTACGTTACATAAATAGCCTACCATGTAAACTCCAAATTGATTGGAGCGCAACAAATGAAAGCCTAACCACGATTGGTCGAACTATAAATACTATCTTTCGTTGTTAGGGGAAACGGGAAAAGGTAACATTTTTTCAAACACTTGTCGAAACGTGGCTCATTGGCCAGTCTCGCTGATATACACACTTGGGAGCGTTAGTTCGAGACCACTTGTTTAAATGATCTTGATAAAGCAACAGTGCGTTGAAGCCAGCTCATAATTGTGTTAAATAAAAGCCTGGAACATAGGCAGATGGAAATTTGTGCCAGTTTGTGCCAGAATTCATTGCTAATCAACGTATCTGTGTTTATTCGTATGAATTGTGGTAAGCTTGAACCATTCAATATCTTTTAATGAAAATTGAATGTGAATTGTTGATTTATGCCTGTATATATATGTGTAGTTCAGTGGCCAACGTGAGGTAAAGCCTGTAATGCTCCAGCCTGAACAGAGGGTGTCGGAGGGTAGTAAAACGGCATGGAATGGCCAAATAGTACACTGACACCTGGATGATTGATTAGACAGAAATAATGCTGGAAGTGCAGAGGCGTAGTGACCATTAAGGATGGTAATGCTGGTATAAAGTATTTCAGATGAAGCTGACTGTTGGCCTAACGCTCTGAACGCAATGTTTGTGATGTATTGTGATCAGTGTAAAAAGAAAATATAAATTAGTTATGAAGTAGAAGGTACATCCTTCTTGATTTCAGGGACAGTGGTCTTGATGGTACTGAGCAGCACCTGGTCAGAGCTTTGCTGAATCCAGTGTCGGACAGCATACTCCTTGGTCCTTTTAGCTATCAGTGAGGTGTCTCCTGAGCCCAGAGGAGAATTCGAGCAGAGGAGTCCTTTCCTGCCGCCATCACGCCAGATAAGCTAACTTGGCCAGCTGAGCTCAACATTATGTCCCCTCATCATGAAATGACTTTATAAAATTAACATTAAGAGGGGAATTTAATTGTCTTAATATCAGGAACTGAGAACATCTCCAATACTAGTCCCAAAAGACAAACTATTGAAGTCATGATGACAAATACCAACAGAGCTTGAACAAAACAAAACCAGTATTACCTCATTTTACTACTACACAACTGACACACATAGAACATTTGTAATAATATATGTCACTACAATATTCATATTAAATACATTCTGTACATAACTTGTAATTTAAATTGATTGTGATTCCTGGTTCCCTTGTAGTTGAATCAGGACACATATTCATTCATGCCAGTAATGAATACATATTGTTATTTGAAAGTTTATCAGTGACTCTTTTAAGATATCTTTGTAGAGTGTTATATGTATGTGAGTGTCACAGTGTTGTCAAGAGTAGTGGATTAAATTAAATTGTTTATCTGTCTGTTGTTGTGACTTACACTTCATCATACACATACCCTAGACACATAACGTAGCATCACACTATTCCAGAATAATTCTGACTGAGATATATAGATATGTGGTAGCAAGTAAGGTTATCTATAATACACTACTCTTAATAGATATAGATACCTTCACAGCTGATCTCAGTCAGTACACTAAGTTCCCTATAAGTATTTATAACATCCCACTTCACCACATATATTGGGGTCTCGCTCTTGGGATTTTGAATCTTTAACTATTAAAAATATTGGGGGTAATTCACTTCAGGGAATATAAGAATTAAAAGGTATCCTTGGGTGGAATTAAATAAGGTTGAGCTCACGGTGCCTGTGTTGTCCATTAGATATATAGTTAGAAATTGAATTGTTGGGTAGACATTATAAAAATTTACCTGATAGACAATGGCGGACCTGGCCAAATTTCGATCTGCTGCGGTTCAGACTGCAAAAGAGTTAGGATTAGATGGGCAAGTTATGGTTGCCTATGTCACAACGGAATGTGACAAATTTATTGAACGCGAAGAAAGAAGATTAGAAAAAGAAGCCGAAAGAAGGTTAGAGGCTGAAAGGGAAATTAAGAAGTTACAGTTTGAAGCTGAGGCTGAGACTAAGAGGTTGCAGATTGAGGCTGAGGCTAAGAAATTGGAGGCAGAAAGAGAAGACAAAAGATTAGCTGCAGAAGAGAAGAAATTAGCTGCAGAAAGGGAAGAGAGGAGATTAGCTGCAGAAAGGGAAGCAGAAGATAAAAGATTACAAAGGGAACATGAGTTACGACTAAGGGAGTTTGAGTTTCAAGGCCATGCTCCTGAAAATGGTGCCAGTCCCTTTGCCTCTGATGCTACGGTTACTCAAGGAGCCTCAACCTCAGCTATGAATTTTCATTTAGATCATTTTGTTGAGAAAGACGATGATATTGAGAGCTACCTAAATAGGTATGAACTATTAGCTACCACGTATGGGTTAGAGAGAGAAAGGTGGAGCTTAAAGTTATCTCAGGGACTTCGTGGGGCAGCTTATGAAGTTTTTGCAAAAATGAGCAGAGGTGATCAGGAAAATTATGACATGCTAAAGCAGGCTCTTTTGTTAAGGTATGAAAAGAATGCAGAGTTTTACAGGAAAAAATTTAGGAATGCTAAACTACTGTCAGGTGAAACCTATCACCAGTTCTCTGCACGAATCGAGACATACTTGGAGAAATGGACTTCTCTGGGGAAAACCCAAGATCTTAAGGAAATGGTCCTTATAGAGCAACTAAGAGAGTCCATGGCTCCAGACCTGAGAAAGTTTCTCATGGAACAAGGTGCAGAGAGGCTGGGTGAGTTGCTAAATGTTGCTGAAAGGTATCAAGCAGCTCAAGCAGAGGTAACAGGTAATAAAAAGAAACAGGTGGATAACTTTAGGGCACCACAGAACTTTAATAAATTTGATCCTAGGGATCAAAATAAAGGTAAGCACCAATTTGATAGGCCACGGTATGACAATAAAAATAAATTCCCACAATTCGATGAAAGGAAATATAATGAAAGAAAATCTTTCAACCAAGGAAAAAGGTGGTGTAAGAATTGTCAGATGGACAATCATGACACTGACCGTTGCAGAAGGAAACCTGTGTATATGGCAACCCTTCAGGTCAGGTCGACCTCAAGACAGGAGGAGGATATTATGTTAGATACCACTCCAGAAGAGATGAGGAAGGCACAGGCTGGGGATAAAACACTCAAGCCTTGTTTCAGAAAATTGTCAACTTGTCATACAACTCCAGGCAAGGGAGATTTTTACATGAAAAACAAGTTGATGTATAGGAAGGCCGGAACTAGATCCCATGGTCACGGACAGCTGGTTCTTCCAAAAAGATATAGGACAGAATTAATAAGGAGCCTACATGTGAAACCAGATGGGGACCATGAGAAGATAGGTACCAT
The DNA here is from genome assembly GCA_024509875.1 of Oreohelix idahoensis. Lineage (NCBI taxonomy): Eukaryota > Metazoa > Mollusca > Gastropoda > Stylommatophora > Oreohelicidae > Oreohelix > Oreohelix idahoensis. Next base: position 146,252 of record JAMPIV010017778.1, on the reverse strand, counting down.
CATTCAAAAGGTGGCTCACAATTATTATTGGCCCAAAGCAAGATGGGACATTGAGAATTTTGTAGAAAGGTGTAGCATAGCACATGAGGGAACACCCACAAGTGGGAACATGGATCAGGACCTGGACACGCCCCGGAGCAAAATTAGGCCTGACAATAAAAGGAAAAATAGATTTGATAAAGTGGACCAAATGGAATGGGAAGCCCCTTTTCACGGACAAGCTTCACTTAACTGTTTTACAATGGCCACTATGCGGAGAGTGCAAAAGATGTCTTACCCCAGGATAAGCCGACAATCCCTCAATCGGACTTAAACAAACTGGGGAAGAGGATGTAGAGAGGAAATCTCTCATCAAGAATTTTAAGTGGGGAGAAAGCCCCAAAAGAAAAATTGGTAGCGGTCGTTTTGTGAATGATAATTCTGGGAGGAAAAATCATCACTATAAAGCTTCGAGTGGAAGAGACCATACCGGTGCATGGACAAATAGGTCCACACAATTAAAGGTCCATATGTAGCTTTGTTAAGAACGTGGACTGATGAAAAGGCAGAGGAAAACATTACATCTTCATACCAATATGTGAATGAGCTGACCACTCGGTTGAAAACTGGCTGGAAACTTGCCAATGAAAATTTGAAACAAGCCAGGAAGAAACATGCTGCCTATTATAACAGGAAGGCGAAAGACAGAATTTGGCTGTGGGAGAGAAAGTACTGCTTCTTTTGCCCGAGAGTCAGAATAAGTTACAAATTGGATGGCAGGGTCCATATACAGTTCTAGAGAAGGTGTCTAGAACAAATTATAAGATAGATAAGAAGGGGAAAGAAAAAATCTATCATGTGAATCTCCTGAAGAAATATTTGGAAAGAGAAGATCAGGAAGAGACACACTTGTTGACCTTGTCCATCGCCATGGAGATGAAAAAGGAACCACTTTCATCATTTGAATATCCATTACACCCCTGTGAGACAGCAGCACAGGTGAAAATCAGTACACATTTAACGAAAACTCAGAAAGAGAGAGTGCAACAGGTTCTAAATAATCATGCAGAGGTGTTAACAGACCGACCAGGGCATACAAACCTATTGGAATATGATATGAAACTCATAGACTCCACACCTGTCTGTATGAAACCATATTCGATTCCGTTTGCTAAGGAAAAAGCTTTGAAGGAAGAGATAGACTATCTATTGAAGGAAGGAATTATTTCGCACAGTGAGTCTTCGTATAGTTCCGGGGTGGTACTCTTAAGGAAGCCCTCTGGAGAACATAGACTCTGTATAGATTACAGGAGACTGAATGCTATTACAGAAGGACAGGTGGATCCATTGCCGGATACAAATCAGCTGTTTGCCAGACTAAATAAAGCTAAATATTTCTCAAAAGTGGATCTGAGTAAAGGATACTATCAGATTCCAGTAAAGCCTGAGGTTAGACCATACCTAGCTTTTAGTACCTCAGAAGGACACTATGAGTTTAATAGATTGCCATTTGGATTGAAGAATGCGCCTAGTGTCTTCTCTAGAATGATGAGAAAATTATTGGATCCTCTGAATAATCCCTGTATAACAAATTTTATGGATGATATCCTTATAGCAACAGAAACATTTGAGGAACACATTGACTCTCTGAACATGCTGTTTAATCGACTTAGGGAGGCAAATTTAACAGCCCGACCAACCAAATGTTGCGTTGGATGTAAAGAATTGGAATTTTTGGGACACACAGTTTATCAGGGAAACATGACCCCTGACCCAAAGAACTTAGAGAAACTACAGAAAGCCCCGAGACCACAAACCAAGAAGGACGTGAGATCCTTTGTCTCATTATGTGGTTTCTACCAGAAGTATATCAAAAACTTTAATTCCATATGTGCACCGTTAACTGAATTGACACGTAAAGGACATCCAGATCGCATTACATGGACACCACAATGTGAAATGACTTACCAAGAATTGAAGGAAAAGCTCACAAGTAAACCCATTTTGAAATTACCTGACTTAAGTCAAGAATTCATAGTAAGGACGGATGCAAGTAATATTGGACTGGGTGCAACTCTACTACAGAAATCAGATGCATTGGATGGGGAATTAAGCCCAGTGGCATATGCTAGCAGAAAGTTGAATAAAGCTGAAATCAACTACTCAACTAGCGAAAAAGAATGTCTTGCAGTAATATGGGCAATAAAGAAATTCAATATTTATCTATATGGGAAGGCATTTAAGTTGCAAACAGATCACAAACCTTTATCGTTTCTAGCACAGGCTAAGCATGAGAACTCTAGGTTACTCCGATGGTCTTTGCTTCTGGCTCCATATAATTTTAGCATTGAGTATATATCTGGAAAAACCAATTTGGGAGCTGATTTTTTAAGCCGCCATCCGTGTGATGAGAATCACCGTAAACCCCAGAAATAATAATAAATTTCTCTATGTGTATATAGAATAAAGGACTGACATATAATGTCTGTTTTAAGAGGGGAGGTGTCATGAAATATTCTAATCCACATATATAAATTATTAGGTAAATATGAAGCCTAACAAATAAAATTAATAAAGAGAAGAGCAATGGTAAAATAACAGTGCTGTCACAAAGAATGTACTCGAAATCCCCCTTGTTTTCTGCTTCGTCTGCAAATTGTAACGCTTTCACGTTGATATAAAAGCTTACTGTATTATTACCCGCCTTCTTCAATGAAACGTGTGCTGTATTTCTTGGAAAAACATTAAGAGGCAGACTGCGTAATGACCTAAATTTTAAATTCCATTCATGTCTTTTTCTACATTACGTTACCAAAACGAACGAACAGATGGACAAAAGGATAGCGAGAAGGGAGAGGCAGAAAGCCGAACATTAAACACGCGTCGCGCGATACACAATTACTACTATCACGCGTGTTAGGCTACAAGCACTAACTTTTTTTTTCAGACGGACAGTGATAAAATACACTACCCTTTCCCAGAGTTAGGTTTTAAAATCATAAAAAACGCTTATTAGGAAAGATAACAATAGATGGGTTTACGGTTGAAAACATAACAGTACCCAGACAGCATATCTTCGAAACAGGAGGTAGAAAATGCATATTTTGAATGCAGCCACGTAGCTCCTTTAAATTTGTATTTTTGGGTTCCTTAGGGCTTGCTGACAAATAATATGTAAAACGTTACGCCAATAGTCCAGGAATTAATAAATTATACCCAAAATAAAATAGTGAGGCTGCCTGACAGCATGAAATCATTTCTGCTCATAAAATTTTTTTTTAACGTGTTTGAAAAAAAACCTTACGTTACATAAATAGCCTACCATGTAAACTCCAAATTGATTGGAGCGCAACAAATGAAAGCCTAACCACGATTGGTCGAACTATAAATACTATCTTTCGTTGTTAGGGGAAACGGGAAAAGGTAACATTTTTTCAAACACTTGTCGAAACGTGGCTCATTGGCCAGTCTCGCTGATATACACACTTGGGAGCGTTAGTTCGAGACCACTTGTTTAAATGATCTTGATAAAGCAACAGTGCGTTGAAGCCAGCTCATAATTGTGTTAAATAAAAGCCTGGAACATAGGCAGATGGAAATTTGTGCCAGTTTGTGCCAGAATTCATTGCTAATCAACGTATCTGTGTTTATTCGTATGAATTGTGGTAAGCTTGAACCATTCAATATCTTTTAATGAAAATTGAATGTGAATTGTTGATTTATGCCTGTATATATATGTGTAGTTCAGTGGCCAACGTGAGGTAAAGCCTGTAATGCTCCAGCCTGAACAGAGGGTGTCGGAGGGTAGTAAAACGGCATGGAATGGCCAAATAGTACACTGACACCTGGATGATTGATTAGACAGAAATAATGCTGGAAGTGCAGAGGCGTAGTGACCATTAAGGATGGTAATGCTGGTATAAAGTATTTCAGATGAAGCTGACTGTTGGCCTAACGCTCTGAACGCAATGTTTGTGATGTATTGTGATCAGTGTAAAAAGAAAATATAAATTAGTTATGAAGTAGAAGGTACATCCTTCTTGATTTCAGGGACAGTGGTCTTGATGGTACTGAGCAGCACCTGGTCAGAGCTTTGCTGAATCCAGTGTCGGACAGCATACTCCTTGGTCCTTTTAGCTATCAGTGAGGTGTCTCCTGAGCCCAGAGGAGAATTCGAGCAGAGGAGTCCTTTCCTGCCGCCATCACGCCAGATAAGCTAACTTGGCCAGCTGAGCTCAACATTATGTCCCCTCATCATGAAATGACTTTATAAAATTAACATTAAGAGGGGAATTTAATTGTCTTAATATCAGGAACTGAGAACATCTCCAATACTAGTCCCAAAAGACAAACTATTGAAGTCATGATGACAAATACCAACAGAGCTTGAACAAAACAAAACCAGTATTACCTCATTTTACTACTACACAACTGACACACATAGAACATTTGTAATAATATATGTCACTACAATATTCATATTAAACACATTCTGTACATAACTTGTAATTTAAATTGATTGTGATTCCTGGTTCCCTTGTAGTTGAATCAGGACACATATTCATTCATGCCAGTAATGAATACATATTGTTATTTGAAAGTTTATCAGTGACTCTTTTAAGATATCTTTGTAGAGTGTTATATGTATGTGAGTGTCACAGTGTTGTCAAGAGTAGTGGATTAAATTAAATTGTTTATCTGTCTGTTGTTGTGACTTACACTTCATCATACACATACCCTAGACACATAACGTAGCATCACACTATTCCAGAATAATTCTGACTGAGATATATAGATATGTGGTAGCAAGTAAGGTTATCTATAATACACTACTCTTAATAGATATAGATACCTTCACAGCTGATCTCAGTCAGTACACTAAGTTCCCTATAAGTATTTATAACATCCCACTTCACCACACTACTCTTTACGGTTTCCAACTGCCGTGGGAATTGTAACGTGCGCAACTTGCACACGGGATATCCTATTTTTTCGCCCTTATCCGAGAAGGCTAGGCATCCGATCTCACTACCCATGAGACACGGGGGGAGTATGACATGACTAGGACCACTGGTTCTGAAAAACATTTCCATAAATTATATTCCCAACCGGTTATGGCGATCTACCGTTAGGTCACATAGGATGATACGGTAGATCTTCAGGTGACGGAGGGGGTAAAAGAAAAAGTTTTTAGGCTGGGAAACGTTTGGGACTAGCCTTGTCCCGACATCATAAAAAAGAGCGGTATCCGCGTGATTAAATGAAAGAGGCAACCATCACTTGTGTCAAGACAGGTAATGCTTTAGACATTTTAAACTGTTCATTGTATTACTGACACTGATTTTCCACCTGACTCTGCTGACATGATTCTATCAAGGTAGGTCTTTGGAGATCTCAGTGTTTCTAAAGTAGATCTCAACAGGTTCTGAGTTGCCTACCACTGCTTTAATGGCTTCAGAAGCAACAGCAGAGGATAAAAGAAGACAAATAGAGATCAGTAGCTCTCTAGTACTTTTGATCATGAAATAAAAAATGAAACTCTGTAGAAACTTCAATTTATACTTTCCATTATTTAATCAAATATCCCATCCATCCTCATATAAGGAGGGGAAACCCGAGGCCTGTAAACAGTAAATAAATAAACAAACAACAAACAAAGATATGTTATCAGGCACTCAGTGAGAAAATAAAGAAGTAGAAGTCAAGACAACAGAAAAACAACAGAAGTGATAAGCTTACCGGGAATCGAACCAGGACCTTCCGAAAGGCACCCACCGCCTAGCCACGGGAGCAAATTGCCACTATCCACTCTGCCAGCTACGTTGTATTTCTGTTGTCTAGTCTTCTATTTCTTTATTTCTCACTGAGTGCCTGATAACATATCTTTGTTTGTTGTGTGTTTATTTATTTACATCCATCCTCCTAGTACGGTTACTTCCCCATCTTCCCCCTCCCCCCCAAGAAGAAAGAAAAAACCAACACAAAATTTAAAAAAAACCAACAAGTATTGAGCGCACGTGTGTCAAGAACTGAGAGTACCCCACCTGTGGCGAGAGTTCAGAATGTGCGACGTTACCTACATTTCTGAAAAGGTCTATGATAATTATATATTTAACTTTTTCCTCGGATGTGTTTGGTCAGAATTAACGTTCGCTTCACCTTTCTGTGATGACAGTCTTTTAAACGAATACTCTCTCTCTCTCTCTCATACTCTCTCTCTGTTTTTATTTTATTTTTCTTCTTCATTATTTTCTTGGTTGTTTAAATAAATAAAACATACTTAAATTTGATTATGATTGCATACTGTAAATGTATGCTGTTACATCACCTTTATAATGTTGCATGCCTTTAAATTAATGCTGAAAATAACATGTGGCAATGAAAGGATATAGTATGCAAGATAAATGAGAGAGGAAGGGCAGAATGTTAGACGTGCCTGCGCGCCCAATTCTTAACCCTTCGAAAATAAAGTTCATTCGTACGTTCGTTCTCTCTCTCTCTCTCTCTCTCTCTCTCTCTCTCTCTCTCTCTCTCTCTCTCTCTCTCTCTCTCTCTCTCTCTCTCTCTCTCTGTGTATTTTTTCACGAACGTATTTTACCTCCACAGCCCTCTTATTTAATGATGAATATCTCCAGTCTTCTGCTGGACACACTTTCATTAAAAATCACAAGCAGCGCAATGTTATTCCCTACACAGCAACTGCTAATTTCTTATATGGTATTGTTATGTTTTTTCCTTATGGTGAATGTTGGAAATCCCCCGCACTAAGGAAGGTTAAAGTGCATGTCTGTGGTGATAAACGACGTTTGTCTTTCCCCTCTTCGTGTCCTGTTTTTTACCGGTAACCTGCACGTGGCGAACATTCTATTCTTTCTGCTTTTTATTTCGCGCAGTCATCTTCTTTACAGCCTATCCCATACACAAACACGCGTACCTATTTGCGTACACACACAGACAGACGTCATATTATGTTACATTTGTATCAGAATCGTTATTCTCCATAAAATGCATTGACATGTTTTGATATCCTATAGATAAAATCCCAGTTTTTACTGTCAGTGCGTAACGCTAAGGGATGCAACTTTGGTTGAAAATTAGACATTAATAGTATTGTTTCCCTTATATGTACTTTTCCGAAAATAGTAACACCTACCAAAGAACAAAGCGCAAATGACGGTGTGCACACAAATATTTATATAGAATGTGTGATTCCGTATACACACATTGGGATCCTCGCTGCTGCTACGTAGTTCGTGTACTGTGGTGATGCACAGTGGGTTTTTTAAATACTTTTGAATAAGTAAAATTGCCGTTAGGTATTGGTGCTTATAAATTACAACATAACATACAGTAAAGTTATATATATATATATATATATATATATATATATATATATATATATATATATATATATATATATATATATATATATATATATATATATATATATATATATATATATATATATATGCACAGCTTCACATAAGTCAACTTGTACGACATGCCCAATGGTGCAGTAGTCTTTTCGTTCTTTGTCTCATTAGAGACCCCGGGTACTACACAAGGCAATGTTAGCAATCAGTACCACAAATCTGTTTTTTTTTTTAAAGTGGGGGAGGTGCTATTAGAATATTGTTGTACTATTTGCTAACATCGCCTTATGTACAACAAAATTCTAATAACACACCCCCCCCCCCTTTTTTTTTTCTCCCCTCCACATTTGTTGTACCACTAAATACAAGCAGGCTATCGGGAAGTACCACCAGGAACTTAAATTACTCACAAGCACTTTCTATTTTGTTATGTTTGACTTCCCCGTAATTTATTTATTCATCGCGTTGGTTTCACTGGTGAGGCAGGAGTAATGCTTTTGTTGTTGTTGGTTAACTGGAATTTTGCTGTGTTTTTGGCGATGCGCCACGTTTAACCTAAACACAAGGTCCGTCTGTTATATTAAGCCGCATATCAAAATATAACAGACCTTGTTCTTTACTAATGACTTATATGTAATAGAATCTTAATATTTCTCGTGACTCGTTTAAGAATTATTTTAATATCTGATGTTGTTTTTAGTACTGCGCAAGTGTATTAACAATCTGAAGACTAAAATGTTGCTTAAGTGTAATCATGTTGCACGGCCAAGAAATCTCATAAACTCTGAGCGTTTATCGCTAACAAGTGAGATATGCCAACAGAGGATTGGTTTCACACAAGTACAAGTACAGAAGCTTCAACGCTACTTGATGATCGATCTTCATAGGGGGGCACGATACACAAACCCGCCACTGATCACTTATTTCTTAACTGCAACTCGGTTGTGATATAACCGACGGACCTTGGTCTGGGTTGAAAGAACGTGCCTCGCTACAAGACAGCAGAAACGTCAAGGGGGAAAAAAACAAGACTAAAATGACGAACTAGGAAACTAGTAACAAAAAAACTACTGTACCTTCTTTTGGACATTACTGTATCCAAGTAGAAACCAGGCAAATATTAATGTAAAATTTACTAGTTAGCGAATGGCGTCACCAATTCAACTCGCTAGAAAGACGACACGGCACTTCCCGATGGGTCTCACATCAGCCACCTATCCCAACAGTTTGCTCCTAGTGATTTTAAGTGTTAGTTTGGGGAGCCAGGGTTAAATCCTCCACAGTACAGTTAGTTCTATCCGTCTTGTGTCTTGTTTTTGATCCACCATGACTGAACGTTACCTCTTGGTGGTATCTGTCATGAGTAACAGGCCCAGTCAATCTCCACATACAATACAATTTAAAATGTGAACGATTCTAAACAAGTATCTTGTCATAACAAAGCAAGTATCATTTTTTTTAAAATAACTACCAAGCGATATTAAAAAACAGGATACACTGCGAACTATCGTGACTATCATAACAACACCGTCACGCTAAACCTAGGAAATAAAATGGTGAAATTTTAACTACTGAACTTAAATATCAAATGCAAACTGCCACGTGATATTTTTAACAAACAGGGCGTATTGTAAACCACAGTCGCAACGCTACAGGTGCAAACAACAACGGAAGGACCCGCGCGCATTTAGAGTACAAGCACACATGTGCAGGTTAGCTTCACACATTACAAAAAGCTATTGAATGTATTGCTTATAAATGTCCACCAAGGTATAACTTCATACATATCGATGTAACGCTAATGCTTCTCTCAGAATAAGACAGCTCTTACACAGTATTGGTTTATACACACCTAGTCTAACGAGCTGCCTACCTGACTCCGTTCTTCAGTTAGGGAAGGCAAAGGCAGCGACAAAAAGAACTGGTAACCTCACCTCTCAAAGCTGGACCTACTATGGTGAGGTCTCTTACACTTCACCACTCTACGGCAGTATCTGCTATGGGACTACCTTTACCTTTTTATCCACCCTCCCATCCTAAACAGTCGCACATACACACACATATACAGACAGGTAGGTAGGTAGGAAAGTGGGTAGGTAGGAAAGTAGGTATGTAAGTAGGTAAGCAAGCAGGTATAGACAGACAGATAGACAGACAGAAAGATAGACATACAGACGGGTGGGAAGGCAGACAGACAGACGGGCGGGCGGGAAGACAGACATACAGACGGGCGGGCGGGAAGACAGACAGACGGGCGAGCGGGATGACAGACAGACGGGCGGGCAGGAAGACAGACAGACAGACAGACGGGCGTGAAGACAGAGAGACAGACTGTGACAAAACGGGGCGGCCCCTATCGATCTTTGTTTCACTCCGGCAGTATCGGTACATTTGTGGTACTGAATTTTATTATTTGCTCTCAATTGTCGCACTTTTCATTCTTTCTTTCTTCGTTATTTTGCTGCTAAGTAGCAGATATCTGATTTTATCAAATCATTCGACACTCCCTGTAGTTGATAATAATCACATTTGCTTGGTGCTGCCTAGATTTGCTGGCTATATGCGCGGCAGATTAACACGTACATCGGCCAACGCTATCGGCTTAATCATCGATAAGACATGGGTGCACGCATCCCCAAAGCTTGGAAAAGGGGAGAAAACTTAAAGACAGACATGGATGACAAGATTACTTTAGATAAAAGTAAGATTGCTACATCTCGAACACATGGTCATTTGCGGTTACCGGAGTGTTTGTAAGTTTGTACACAGGGGCATTGGATATCGTATTACCATATATGGTAGAGTTGACCTCTGCCTTACGTTAAAAATTATCCGATGTTGGAATATTTCGAAATTGCCACATAACCCGCCTGTTTGAATATGATTGGAGTTTTTTAATAGCTCATAACAAACGAAGGCGTGGGAAGGCCGAGAATATAATCTGATCCTTTTCTCAAGCTATTTCACTTGAGAAATCACTCGCCAAGACACCAGACTGTTTCAGTGAAGAATTAGAATTCATTCTTCTTCTTCTTCTTCTTGCGATCGCATCTTTGATGATTACACCGTCAGACGAGTTCTCATGATGAATTCGACTGTTGTTTGAAGTTCCTCTTTAACTCCATATAGCTTTGAGTTTAGTGTTGAGTCATTGGGCCAGAATTCCTTCTTAAAATACCGGACACCTTTTATTGGAGTATTTATTAGGACTTACAATATAGCCCAGGAAATCTATAACATTTTAAATAAGGAAACCGGGACTGAAGGATCACACACAAAGTCAGAGAGGGAACATTAAATTAACGGCACACCAGACGCATGTAAGAGGCCGATTCAAGTCTCTTTTATTCATCTGAGCAAAAAGTATGTGAGTCAGGATTGGCGTAAGTTGTGATTTACATTTCATATTTTATTACTAACATGTGAACTAACACACACACATATATATATATATATATATATATATATATATATATATATATATATATATATATATATATATATATATATATATATATATATATATATATATATATATATATATATATATATATATATATATATATATATATGCACATTACCGTGTGAAGTTTAATATGTGAAACTCGCTGTTGGATGTCAATCATTTGAGGCTGGCAACCTCAGCGTATAGAATGATGATTGATGAACCACCACTGCACGGGTTGGTGATTGCTTTATTGCTAGTTTCGTAAAGAGAACTAAAAACATAAAGTAGTCCCAGGTTCCATAGGGAGCAGGGAGGGAAAGATGAAAGAACTGATGTACATTCTAAGTATAATAATTACATTTTTAAAGCAGTGTAAATGTCCCTAAAACATAGTCACTTTAAAATTAATGTAAGTTTTCAAGCTTTAAACCAGTGTAAATGTCTATGTGAAAATATTCATTTTCAAGTAATGGAAGTTTTAAACTTTTCAATCAGTGTAAAATGTAGTGGTTTTGATGGTATTGTATGGTTGTTATGTTACCTAGGGTACTGTATGAGGTCAGTTGTGAAGGCTCCTGAGATAAAAGTTTATGTGAATTACAGAAGGCCCTTCTTACTACCACTACGACCTCAAACAGACTATTCTACTATCATGAATGTTAGCTACGTTAAAAAGTCTAGGGTACTGAAATGTAATGTGTTGTAATATAATATACAGACACACACAGGTAATTAATAAGTCTAATAATATTAATAAAAATCTATAACACACTGAACTAACTCAGACTGTTTTAGTTTTGATTTTAACAATTTTCTCTAAATTTATTAGTTCTGAACCAATGTTTTATTTTGGTCAGAACATATAAAATGTTATGAAGTTATAAATGGAATGCATAAATATATGGCATAATAAAATGGAATTTGTGTACATAGGTATTTTATAAGACTGGTTAATATTAATAATATCTATACTGTCTCTGGGAGAACTATTACTGGATGTGCTGTTGGGGTGGTGTCATCACTCCCACTCTGTGACTACAACAAGCTTTGTCCATTGACTTATAGACTGTAGTTAAATATTATATTTCCCAAGAATTCAGTCTATATTTGATAGGGGAAATATTTGTGGTGGTTTTAAATACTGGTGAATCTTCAGCAGGCCACGTATTCACTCATCTTGTCTGTGACGATCTGATACAGGATTCCTGTGGCCCACTCCTCTCTGTAGCTGGAATACAAGGTTAGGCTGCACCGACACAAATGTTAGGCGGCACACACATCTGCTTGTGTATTCTTGCTTAAGTATGTGGCACTACCTTTAGTGCCACAACAGAAACTCACAATTCTGAAACAAAATTTGTGCCATGTGTCAGTACTCTATCCACTGCACCACTCTTACACACAGCACAACACATCAACTTTACCCAGAATGGGTCAGCTCTCTCTGACCAACATAGCACATCTTACCCAGTTGTTTTCATATAGTACCAGTTCCCCAAGACTGCATCGCATCTGAGTTATGTTCAATAGTTTCCTCTTTTATTCAATAAGATAGGTGATATGTTCCCACTGATCTCAATAATAGATCCGCCTTCCATAGTCTTAGTTAGGCGTCCATATATTTTTTGTTTGTCTCTAGACCCTGAACTTGGGCTGGGGACCTAGAGCGAGCACTTACTTGTCGTAATCATTTTATATCATATGGTAGTATCAATAACTCAAAATATTAAATTATACAAGATAAATGCTTTCATTCTTACCAGAATTCAGAATTGAGAACACAATTAATGCTAGCAAAACTCAGCTGAGCTGCTGGCTATAGTATGGCGTTCCACTAATTTGTATATAATATCTTCTGGGAAAACACCACTGGAAATAACTGACTGTGTTACTGGACAGACTTATGTCAAATGGCAAAAATGCGCGTCTCTGTCCCGCTAATATGAATACATTTGTCCAATCACAGATTTCCCCTCTAACTTTTTCAAATCTTCAAACCAAAAGTCAAATTTCAGTCAGATCTCAGTCAAGCATGTATTATTGTCTGTTGGTCCGTCTGTCTCTACTTGGTTTTTCACAAAAACACACTTGTTTCTTGGACCAACTACACGCAAAACCCTACACAAATCTGCCTCCTAAGTTATTTTTAGCCACAATTCTCCAACCTTCCCCCTCTCGTTCATTACAGCTAGATTTTTGCATTTCCGTGTCTCAAGGACGGAAAATTTTGAAACTTTAGTGAAGGTGTGCACAACAATACTGTCCGCCAGTCTGATGTGAACAATACAGTCTTTCGTCAATATCTTCCATGTTATCTGTCCGTCTGTATAAATGAAAGTATATTATTTCTCTGCTTAAGATGGGCTATCAAACTAGCTAGGTTTTATATTCGTAACTTTATTATTAAGAAAAAACATATTTTTTCTCAAGGTTAGTTTTTGAAATTTGTTATCGAGCCTTCTCCACGGCGTTTGCCGCTGAATTCAAATAAAACAACCAAGTATCGTAAAACTTCCAAGAAATGACTGTTTCGAATAAGAGCTAAGGTCTTTTCTGTCCATTTCCTTACATTGTGTTAACTAGTGGCGTGAATTTTTTTCCTTAAACTACAACTTGCGTCTTTTTGCCCTTTAGGTTCAAACACGTGTTCAGTCATATTTTTCTTTTTTTTTATATCTCCGTTTTCCTCCCGTCTACAAGGGTACCGTTTTATCTGCACGTCTAACTAGTTAGTTTGAATGGCGGTGGGAAATGCGGGCATAGGTGTTGCTGAGTTATTTGCCGGTTGAAGATCATGCACTGAGTATGGTTACTTTAGTGATCTCTTGTTCATCGTGCTGGGGTTATTATTACGCGAATTAGGGTGAAGCGTTCATACAACTCAGTAGCATGGTATGAAGAAGTAATTAATGTAACTTGAACTCAGCAACATTAATGAAGTAATTAATGCCTTCAGGTTGAGTCCGTAATATTTAATCACATGTACACACAGGATGATCATTTCAAATAGGAGCAGAACATAAGTCCGTATAAGTCATGCATAAATTAATCAATAACGTAGACTGCTGGTTTTACGTGTCAATGTCCGTTTAAGGATACAATGCAGTATTGTTGTCAGAACATCACAGCTATATGCACGCGCAGCTAGACATGGCTACCTGCCGACAGTGAGACTGCGAGTCTGAATATTCATACGAATTTTGACGATTATTCTCCTCCTTCTGAGGATTCTAGTTAAACACTAACCTCCGTAAGTTTCCTCTCATATAGAGTTCTAGGACTGACCCTGGTCCATCATAAATGCACATATAAATGGCTATATCATGCCATTGAATTGGAAGGTTAGAAAAACGCAGCTATTCAGCTTGGCGGTCAAGTAACAAAGGGTAGCGTCTCCTAGTTACCGACTGTGACCCAAACAACGCTAGACACGTCATAATCGATCGTGTATGGAGCGTTCAATAATTGAAACATCTATCGCAATATATTAAATGTCTTAACCTTTACAATTGCACGTCTGCTAACCTTTAGCAGACGGCGTTAATAGCATATACCGTAACAATTCCCTGTACACCGGGGAAAAAAAAATCGATAGATTTTTTTTTCAAGATCTATCCGACTTAACAATTTTTCAAAAAAAATTTAACACAATTGTGACATATGGCCGACGATGTTCTGAGTAGAACCGTGTCGCGGTCATGTCAACTAACTATTTGTCATAGTCATCTAACATTAATCACATTATATATCAATATTATACATATTATTATATCAACTAAATAAAATGTCCAATGTTAATAGTGAATGATAGAATTAAATTAAAGTAAGGTCTGTCGTATTAGTATGTCATATAGGAATTAATTTGACTAATTAAAATTAAATTAATTAATTAAACTAAGAGTTAAATTATTAAGATTCTAATGTAACTCGATGTTATGAGAGAAGAAAAGACAAATAAGTGAGAAGAAATAGAAAGAAATTCGAATATAAGTTTAACTTAATTGTGTGTGTTAAGTGTTAGTGAATAATAACTATCTAATTTAACTAACTAAATATCGTATAGGTACATTAAAAAAAAAATATTAATCTAATACTTGTGTGAGATTTATTTTCTCTTTTCATAATTTCTTCTTTTTATATTTCGTTCTCTCTTTTTTTTTTCTTTCATTTCATTTTTTTCTCACATTTCATTTTATTGATAATAATTCAATTAAGAAGTTAAGTTAACTAATTAATTAGTATAGGATATGATGATCCATCCGTAGTCCTGATCCTGATGAATTCTTTTAGACAAAGTGTTGAAACGTTTCCGTCGGACAGAAATGTCAATTATCCTAGGATCCAAGAATTAAGTGCACATAGGATAATAAGTTCGACTTGTCGTCAGATATTGTTCCATGATTGTTCAACGAATATTCATATATTGTGTATGGACGTTAGACGAAGTTTCAATGTCAATATGTATACCTTGATTGTCTTTAGTTCAATTCTGTGATGCATATAGTGTTTATAATTATTAACTTGAAGTCAAGGTTAGTTTCCTTATAGTTGATACTTCGTTCTATCCAATGTAGTGATGATTGACGTAGTTTAGGAATGTCAATGTTGATTATTCGTCGTCAATAGGATTACGTGACAACGCATCCGCCACAATATTTTCAGTGCCAGGAATATGTTCAATGGAGAATTCAAATGGCTGCAGGATGATCGCATATCTGGCGAGTTTTGGGCTCTTGTGATTTGATCTACGCAAAGATGCTACAGCACGTTGGTCCGTTTGTATGGTGAATGGAGCACCAAGCAAGAACTTTTCCAGTTTAGTTATTGCCCATATAACTGATAAAAGTTCCTTGTCCACTGTGGAATACTTTGTTTCTGCCGGCTTTAGCTTTCTTGAAATATATAAGGTAGGATGTAGAACGCCATCATGGTTCTGGAGCAGGCATGCACCAATGCCGTAGTTACTAGCATCTGTTCGTAAGAAAAATCTTTTGGAAGCATCGGGAAGTCTTAAAATTGGTTCATGCGAGAACAAATTTATAATTTTGTTGAAAGTTTCATTGCATATACCAGTCCATGTCACCTTCACCGGCATGTCTTTTTTTTACAATGAAGACAATACAGCCGCGATGGATGACAAGTTTGGTATGAATCTACTGTAATATTGAACAAGTCCTAACAAACTCCTGACCTGTTTCTTCGTCTGAGGAACTGCTATGTTTAGAATTTTGGAGACTGTACTAGGTAACGTTCGGATATATCCCGATCCAATGATATGTCCCAAAAAGGTTATCTCATTACACGCGATCTGCACCTTTGTAGGTTTAGCAGTTAGATGATAATTCCTTAGAGTGTCGAAAACATATCTAAGTCCCGAAACATGTTCCTCAAACGACGAACTAAACAAGCATATGTCGTCAATATATGTAATAACGTCTGGTCTACCTGATAAAATTTGTCGCATCAGGCGAATGAAGGTAGCTGGCGCATTAACAAGCCCAAAAGGCATCACATTCCACTGGTATAGACCTTGTGGAGTGGAAAATGCGGTGTAGTACTTAGCCTTTTCGGTCAGTGGTATCTGCCAATAACCTTTAGTTAAGTCTATCTTACTAAATATAGTTGCGTTGGATAGACGTGGCAGTAAGTCGTCGATAAGTGGATGTGGTTCGCTGTCAACTATAGTCTTAGCATTTAATTTTCTATAATCAACACATAGTCTGATGTTATTGTCCTTCTTCCGGACAATCACTAATGGAGAAGAGAATGGCGAATTACTAGTCTCAATGATTCCCAGAGACAACATCTGTTCAAGTTCCTTAGTAGTTTTAGCAAGGAAATGTAAAGGAACAGAATAGGGATGTACACGAATAGGTGTATCATCATTGAGAGTAATGTCATGACTGATAGCCGATGTGCGACCCGGGACGTCGGTCAACACATCTGGATAAGATTGTAATAGATTAGCAATCTGTAGACGCTGTTGCGGTGTAACCGTTGAAGAGATGGTTACATCCCGCCAAGATTCAGTAGGTTGAACTACTGGTACCGGTAACGGTAACTGTACCTCAGGAAAAGAAGATTCTTCTTCCTGGATGACGGATAAGTTGGAATAATAACAAGTAGATACTGTGTTGTCATCTAGTTCATGAAAAATTGACTGTAAGTGTTCAGGACGTGTATGAAATTGCTTGAGCATGTTAATATGAAATATCTTTTTGTGTCCCTTGATATCTAAGACGTAATCAACGTCGGAAATTTTATCAATGACTTTGTAAGGACCATTCCAAGATATCAATAATTTATTGTTATTGTGAGGAAGTAACACATAAGCCTCATCGCCTGGGAATAATTGGCGTAATCGTCGAGACCTATTTTGTAGAGATCGAGCCTTAGCTTTTGCAGCCTCAGAAGAAGCTGTTGCCAACTGGCAAGACTCAATAATGTTCTTCCGAAGATTAATCACATACTCGTAAGATGACTGAGTGTCCTGAGTCATCTCCGCGTCAATTAATAAGTCTTTTATTAGTCCCATAGGACCTCTTGGGGGAGCACCAAAAACTAATTCAAAGGGAGAGAAGCCAGTTTGTTCATGCGGTACCTCCCGATAAGCAAATAGAACAGCTGGGAGTGCTCTGTCCCAGTCATGAGGGTGCTTAACAGTAACCTTATGTAGTAGTTGTTTAAGTGTACGGTTAAGTCTTTCAACCGCACCATTACTCATAGGATGATAAATACTACTTAAATTCCTATCAATGTTCCAAGTTTTCATGACTTCCTTCATGGTGTCAGATATGAACTGTGACCCATGGTCTGATAAAAGTTTTCTAGGAAACCCTATTCTAGAAAAGATGAGATGTAGTGCATCAGCTACATCTGTGGTAGTGGTGGTCTTTAATGGGATAGCTTCTGGCCATCGTGTGCACAAATCAATGCACGTAAGGACGAATCTATGTCCTCTGGCCGATGGTAGCAATGGACCAATAATATCTATGGCCATCTTGTCAAACGGTCTTACTGAGATATCGCAAGCCTGAATAGGCGCCGTGTGAAAAGCTCCACGTGCTTTCACTTCTTGGCATGTAGTACAGGAACGTACATACTGCGAAATATCTCTTGACACTCCTGGCCAAAAGAATGAAGACAGTACTCGAGATCGTGTTCGAGTATATCCCATATGTCCAGCACAATGTGAGTCATGTGCATGTTGAAGAATGTACCGTCTAAAAGTATACGGGACCATAACTTGTTGTTTCATTTGTGATTTGTCATTAAAACATCTAATCAATATGTCATTTTTAATAACAAACCAATGTTTGTTATTATTACCTGAGGATAGATTGTCAACTTTATCAACCAGCTTAAAAATTTTTTTTAAAGATTTATCCTCTTTTTGTTTGGTTGCAAATGTTTCCCTGTCAATAGGTGAATTGACTACAAACTCCTCTTGGTTGTCTGCATCCATCTTATTATCACTAAATTTCTCCATGAGTTGAGTCTGCGCTCTAGTCGTCACGGCGTTTCCAGTGCATAGGTTATGTTTCTCCCATTCTATGATCTCATCTGGAGTACAATCTTTACTGCCGTGTATACGACCAACCATCAGATCAGCTATAGGCTTTTTTAGCATACATACTTTTACGTTCCCTGTGAAAAAAGGTGTTCTAATATGAACAATAGCTGTTGGGTAGAACTCAATAGTTCCACCAAATGTCATGCAGCGTACATATTCTCCTGTCGCACAGCTAGGATGTACCAGCGACTGACGTACACCAATCGTTGTGGATCCTGAATCTCTCAGCACTGAGACGACGGATCCATTAACTAATCCCCTGTTAAAAATTAGTAAGCCTGTTCCATCGTTGACTGCAAGACCTACCTCTGGTGTAATATGTCCGCAGTTAAGCACTGTTTCTTTTGCCTTCTGAAAAATAAGATTGCATTGTTGGCAACTATTTGCCACATTATAATTAATAGCAAAACATGCAGCAGAAGACTGTGTTGTATTATTGTCAAGTGGGACCTGAGCTATAGGGGTAGTATTATTTGTAACTGCCGCCCCTGTATTATGGTTGTAATGAGATGATCCCCGAGAATGAGATCGATTCCGAGTATAATTGTTAGAATTATCTCGTCGTCCTCTATAGTAACTATTATCTCGATGTCTCGAGCCATGATTATTACCATTCCAGTTATTGTTATTTTTCGGGGTATGTGATCGATTATAATTAGTGTTATGTTGACTATTGTGGTAGTTTGTTTGAGGTGAATAATTTCTATCTCGTGATCTACCTCTGTTGAACTCATTTTTATTGTTGAAATCATTATTATGTCCCTTCTGAAAGTTAACATTGTGATTTCTTTGGAACCTACTTCTGTCTACACTGTGATGTCTTTGTTTGTTATTATGATTGTAGGCCATATTAGACGCCACAGGTAGAGGTTCTCTTAATGAAGAGTTAGAAATGTTCGCATTCGGATGTGCCGAACAGTAGTTTAAAGAAATTTTTTCCAACTCGTCGATAGTACCTGGTTTACGCTCCTGCAAATATGCAAAGAATGGTTGGCTAACCGAAGATAATACCTTATCCCGTAGTAGTAAATCAACTAATTTGTCGTACGATTTGTTGACTTCTGCCAGTTCAACCCATCTATTAAATGTATTGCGTATGTTCGCAATGAATCCTGCAAAATCTTTTGGAGATTCAGGTAAAATTCCCTTAAATTTCAACCTACAGTGTTCCTCGTCTAGGTGAAACCTTCGTAAAAGCAAGGACTTAATAGCACCGTAGTTATTTGCTATTGATGGGTCAGCATTTTGAGAAGCCGTCAATGGTTCTCCAACCAAGAATTCATTTAACTTGAGTACCCATGACTCTTCGGGCAAATGATTTGTTTTGCAAGTCTGTTCAAAACGTGACAGGAACGATGAAAGGTCGTCCACGTTTAAGTTGAAAGTGGGTAATTTAAAGTTGTAGAAATGTTTAGTTTGGCTGGATGACGATCCATTTTGTGCGTTATTATTCTGGTTTGCATCAGCACTTTGTGCTTGTAATCTTGCTGTCTCCAATTTAATACGCGCCAATTCCATTTCTTGTTGTAAAATAATTTCCTCTCGTTTCAATTTATTCTCTTCTTCCTGTTTGGTAATTGCTCTTTGCTCTTCTCTTTCACGTTGAGCAAGCTCTCTCAATCTATTTTCCTTGGCAATTTGCTTCATCTCACGTTCCTCCTCCTCTTTCTTTAATGCAGCCTTTTGTTCCTCTTCCTCTTTCTTTAATGCAGCCTTTTTCTCTGCTTCTTTTCTTTCACGTTCCTCCATTTCTGCTTTATGTTTTTCCAGTTCTGCCTCAGCAAACTGACGAAGTTCTTGAGATTTATAACCATATTCCTTACCAATTTTAACGAAATGGTCTATAGTAAGCATTTTGACTTTTATCTGGTAAGTAATTATTGATAATTACTGATTAAAATAGTCAATAGTAGCTTCAGAGTAATTATTATACTTACTCAACTTAGGAATATTCAATATAAATAATCACAATAGTACTGAACTCTTATGTCTAAGTTCAACTAATAGACAATATTTTGTAACAATATTGTATCTAAGTACTAACTATATCATAAATAGTTATGATATCTGTTAACTATAATGTAATTACATCACACAATTAATCTCAATATCCAATAATGTTGGGTATGATTCCTAGTAATTATATTGTTCAATGTACTAAGTCACTCTCTTAGTACTAGAAAAGTATATTAAATAATATACAATGGGTCTGTCACCTCAAAGGTAGACTATAAGATTATTTTATTTGGTCAATATATATATTATATTATTATGCCCTAGGCATCTCTTATAAATTGTAGTGCTACTTTCTTGGACTATCACTGCATAATTATGCAATGTCCCATATTAACCTTAAATGTCAGAAAAAATTAATTAAATTAAATTACAAGTGTATTATTGAATATAATGTTATATTATTAATGTAGTATTTAATATATATCATGAGTACAAACAAAACAATGATGCAACTAAAGGGTACAAACAATGTCAAGACGCAAACAAGACATTTTCACAATTAAAAATGAATTTATGAACTAAATAAAACAAGCGGAAGTGTCACAAGCCAAATGAAGGGTCAAAGACTGACCCGAGGTCAACTTAATATTCAAAGTACACAAAAAAAATGACTGCAAAAAATGATGACATCACAGGACTCATAACGGACGAACATTTAACAATCATAAAATAAATTGATAGTAAGAGTAGACTGGACGAAATAGTTAACGAACATGATACAAAACTGAATAAAAATGTGAACTTAGTACAAATAAGATACACCAGTTATCTACGGAACGGTACAGCTAACACAAATCGTCAAACGACAGCAGATCTGGACAGGCAGTCCAATGGCAAACCTCAATGGGGCTTCCAAAAATGCAATCGTTTAACTGCCCTAAGAAACGACCGAAATCAATTCAGGCATCGTGAGAGCCACAGAATCTAATTTCGGTTCATCCTCCCTACCGCCCACTAATTAACAACACATTAAAACAACCCAAAATTACATGAAACACATTCAGAAAAGACATGCCTATGCAGGCAAAAGGCATGGACTCAGTATTACTGTTTGCAATGACGACAGTTTAAACAGCTAGACTTATCTTTTCCGTTGCTTAGATCAGTGCTAGAGGTCGTCAACAGCTAGGCTAATGCCCCTGACTGTCTGCTCCTGTAGTCCATATCGTGTGTTTGCTTCAATGGCTCATGTTTCCCCTGGTTAGGCTTAGAGAACGACTTTGGTTTCTCCGACAGTTCACCTACACGACTTTCGGTGACGTCACGTTGTTAGGCATTATAATGAGTAAGACGTCATCTTCGACTGGATCATGTGATCGAAACTTGATCGTAAATATTGTGATTAATCTGTGCGTAAGGAACAGAAGTTTGTTTCTTTTTTTCTGTCGTTCCCCGCATTCGGCCGCCACTTTGTTGCTGAGTTATTTGCCGGTTGAAGATCATGCACTGAGTATGGTTACTTTAGTGATCTCTTGTTCATCGTGCTGGGGTTATTATTACGCGAATTAGGGTGAAGCGTTCATACAACTCAGTAGCATGGTATGAAGAAGTAATTAATGTAACTTGAACTCAGCAACATTAATGAAGTAATTAATGCCTTCAGGTTGAGTCCGTAATATTTAATCACATGTACACACAGGATGATCATTTCAAATAGGAGCAGAACATAAGTCCGTATAAGTCATGCATAAATTAATCAATAACGTAGACTGCTGGTTTTACGTGTCAATGTCCGTTTAAGGATACAATGCAGTATTGTTGTCAGAACATCACAGCTATATGCACGCGCAGCTAGACATGGCTACCTGCCGACAGTGAGACTGCGAGTCTGAATATTCATACGAATTTTGACGATTATTCTCCTCCTTCTGAGGATTCTAGTTAAACACTAACCTTCGTAAGTTTCCTCTCATATAGAGTTCTAGGACTGACCCTGGTCCATCATAAATGCACATATAAATGGCTATATCATGCCATTGAATTGGAAGGTTAGAAAAACGCAGCTATTCAGCTTGGCGGTCAAGTAACAAAGGGTAGCGTCTCCTAGTTACCGACTGTGACCCAAACAACGCTAGACACGTCATAATCGATCGTGTATGGAGCGTTCAATAATTGAAACATCTATCGCAATATATTAAATGTCTTAACCTTTACAATTGCACGTCTGCTAACCTTTAGCAGACGGCGTTAATAGCATATACCGTAACAATAGGCGAGCATGTATCCTAGTATCTTACGCATTATTTTTATCCCTACAAGGTTCTCTTTATAATTGGAGATATTTTAACGTTGTATCACGGTAAATTCATCACATAAAACATAAATGAAAACATATTCAATTTATATTGTGAACACTTTTCAATCAGTGGAGATGTATATGTAAACAGACCATATCTGTATTATTAACCTTTTCATTTAAATATAAAGTAAATATGAAAGCTATTCTATTTAAATGTAAAGAAAGTTTTATCCCGAGGTATTAAATTTAATTCTCATTGTAGCTGGCTGATTATAGTGATGGATAGATGGAAGAAAATGAATGTATGAATAAGTACCAAGACTGTTCAAGATAATCTCACTGAAATTTTGGCTTGAGGAAAATCTGCAGAAAATGTAAGTATAAGTTCCGCAGGAAGAAAATAGAGTGAGAATCAGTGGCAGATCTATTTATAGGGATACTGGAAAGTAACTGTCTCTTAGCAGGTTGAGAATCCTTGGAGTAGACTAAGAGTTAGTAGTTATCCAGGCCTCACTTTTCCCTAAGGTTCTGAATGATTAGATAGAGCCCCCATTAATTAAATACAAATATGACATCACTGTAACACCAAAGAATAGTCAGTAAACTAATCTCGATTTTAGAAATTTACAATGAAACTTTACTAATGGAAATAAGATGTCATATATGAATATGTATTCAATCAAATATTTATAGAATTTAAGATAATCAAAAATGCAATAGTGTCTATAAAGGTACTGACACTGTCTCTAAGGAGTTATAGAATTTGACTTGAGTTTGAAAACAAAGATTATTTATCTTTCAGCATTAGGACATTGATGAAGTTGTGTTTATAGTGGTTTACCTTGTACAAAACTGTTGATAATTCATCATAGGACATTTCTTAAGTTTGATTGAAGAAGTGGTTGGTTCTTGATAGTGCCACTTATCTGGATTCCTGACAGCAATCCTGGTCACTCCCTGATTTCTCCACGTGAAAGAAAATGGTTGGGTGTTAGGTGCAGATCTATCTCAGGGGTTGGAAGTTCTCTCTCCCTGATCCAGGTTTCGGTTTCGACGTCATCGATGAAGACGGAAGCTCCTGGTGTAGTCTACCCTAAAAGAACCACTCGGTTGTACTTTTGCAAAAAAGCAAGCTTTGTCAAAAGCAAGTCTTACGCCTAAGCACAGGCTGCTTATCATTCGAGTTGAGTTCTTCCGTAACCAAAGTTGTTGGATGCAGTGCTAGACAATTGTTAATTCTCAGACTAAATACTGAGACCAGCGAAAACCCATTTTTACCAAAGACAGATTTATGGGACCACCCACCCATTTTCCATCTTAAAATAATTAGCTCCGGGACACTCTTGTCATCTGAACTCTGTCCCAAGGACATATGGTACTTTACCGTGGTGTGAAATCTAATTTCAGAGTTCTCTTATTGCGAAGCTGTCCCTGCATCTATTACCGTCCATTAAACACACAACTGTTCTGTTCATACGGAGAAGAGGTCTGAGCGGATGAGTGAAAGTTAATACACTGAGCAATTATGAGTGTAGGTGGTCTTGAGACCGGTTAGTGTGAAGTCGCTATGTGACAGAAGGAACCGTTAAGGTAAGAATAGGAATACAATGTCTACACATTTAAAGACATAAAATGAAGGAATTGAGAAGAAGAGAAAAATAAATCGAAAGAGCGAGAGAAAAAAATCTCGTCTCGTCACACTCATCGAGGGTAAAGTCTGAGTAATTGGGATGGTGGTATGGGATGATAGGAACCCATAACTACGGGGTGGAAAACGCCATACTCAGAATAGCGTTTCGTTCTTTTATTTTACCATAGTTATTGGTGGTACCAGCAGAAAGTACCATCTCTGGAACAAGACGGGAACCGTGGCCTAAGCTTTAAGACGAAGGACCCACGTAGTAGACTCTTCTTGACATTTCTGGGAAACGAGCTACCCCCGACAACCTTGATCAGAGACGAGCATGAGCAGAGTGAAAATAACCAACCCATAAGAAGGAGCAGAACCGTCATTGGCAGCTAAGTTCAAATATATGCTGCCACTTGAACTTCCAGTTTTTCAATATGGGTGGGTGTTGTTTGTTTATTTACATCGAGGTTTTAATGTACTCTATACGGCCATCCGATAATTTCACTGCCACACACACACACACGCACGCACGCACGCACGCACGCACGCACGCGCGCGCACACACACACACACACACATATATATATATATATATCCAATACCAAAAATCCCGCCTTAAGTACTTCGGTCGGTCGGTCAGTCACATTTTGCACACCGTCAATTGCCCACATTTTCTATTTTCGGGAGAGTACTTTAACTTTTCAACAACAGCTAAGGGGGTGCAACTGTGGTTGAAAGTTAGACAATAATTGTATTGTTTCCCCTTATATGTACTCTCGCGAAAATAGCAAAGTGTGACGGTGTGCATTAAATCAACAGACAATCAAGATACTCTTCTGTCCCGTTTCATTCGGGAAACGGATTTAACTCATCATTTTTCTTAAAAATAACCTTAAAATGTAAGTTTTTTAATTGCTTCTTCAAGACAAAATTTTAAATTGAAAGTATTGCAGACTCATTATTATGGATCAAAATGATAAGATGGCTAAAAAGAAGAGACGATCGCGTCATTCACAGCGAGCAAGCGAGACTATAGAAGAAGCAGCAATGTAATACGTGTAACAGAAACAACACACTATAATTAAAAACCTGCCAATTTTGGCGGGTTGTTGCTAGTATATATATATATATATTTCCATAACAAGCTGGCTTTAAATCTCCTCAGCCTCAAGGACATCAATCCACTCACACACTTTGCATGTTAGCCTACATGTACCGTACTACCAAAAATGAGTATGATGAGTATGATGACAAAGGTACGACAACCTAATTCGTTGATTTTCAGACACACGTGCATCCAAAGATATACACACGCATATGGACATACTGAATATATAGCTTACTTGTATTTACGCACATAAAATATATACACATACATACTTACATACACATACATTAAGTACACATACATACAAGCATGGATCATACATGCACGTATACTTACGTTGTAAAAATGATCCTTACAAATTCCTATGTTAGCTACACCGAATTAGCGACTGCTTGTTACTACAATCACAATACAAAATAACATTCTTACCCGCGCATCCCTGTCTCAGAAAAAAAGCCTCTACTATAAAACTGTCAAACCTTTACTATACGATACCTAACCCAATTTACAAACCATTCAACTATGAACATACACATATGGACGTAAAAGTCCCCACTTCATATTACGTCTCTGAACACAATTTACAACCGTCTCACGGAAAACACGTAAAAGGCCCTTTCATAGAATAGCGGTGGCAGAACACGTAATTTATTGTCAGTCCCGACCGACTTGTTTTCCTAGACAGAAAAGCTAAATAGACCACGTCTACGGTTAAATAGAAAGACCTTTTACTTGCATAAAGTGGGATAGCTTCTGCTGGTCTCGCTCACCTGGTCGGTTGCTTTACGGCGGGCACTCTTTCACGAACAGGACCAAATACTCGTACATGCCCTGTTGCCCGCGTGAGAGGCACTTTTACAGTTTATAAAGTGCAACACTCGGGGAAGAGGTTTTATGCGGCTTTTTTGGGGGTCCAGTCTTCTGGTTTATTGTTTATTCTTTTTGGTAACCGTGTTTGTGGATAAATAAACTTAGTAAATAGCATGGGAGTCTGAAAAAAGAGGAAAGCAACTGGGTGCCAGAGGGCCTGGATGAACTCTACGACGGGTGCTCGTAGCACGAAATGGATGTGTAACGTCATGCGTTCTCCTTAATATTTTAAATTGCTATTACGTTAATAAAACAAACACCATAATATTTATTCATTCAATGTGTAAAGTTCTTATGTTCAACCAATGTCGCGCATGTGTGACAACAGAAAAACAAGTAGCCTTCATGACTGCTTTGTCGGGGCATTAGGCAAACGCAAGTCGCTCATATTGTACGGCTGTGACGAAACACTGACAACAAACAACAACAACAACCAACATGTTGGAGACTTTCATACATAAATTAGTGCTTGCGTAGAATAGATGTACTGAAGTTGCACGACAAGATCAATAATGTGGATCTGATGACAAGAACCAGACACGTGTCAGTGAAACATGAGATGACACGACGACACTGGAGACGGGTAGGACACACACTGAGGAAACATGTTGATAGGACACACACTGAGGAAACATGTTGATAGGACACACACTGAGGAAACATGTTGATAGGACACACACTGAGGAAACATGTTGATAGGACACACACTGAGGAAACATGTTGATAGAACACACACTGAGGAAACATGTTGATAGGACACACACTGAGGAAACATGTTGATAGGACACACACTGAGGAAACATGTTGATAGGACACACACTGAGGAAACATGTTGATAGGACACACACTGAGGAAACATGTTGATAGGACACATACTGAGTAAACATGTTGATAGGACACACACTGAAGAAACATGTTGATAGGACACACACTGAGGAAACATGTTGATAGGACACACACTGAGTAAACATGTTGATAGGTCACACACTGAGTAAACATGTTGATAGGTCACACACTGAGGAAACATGTTGATAGGTCACACACTGAGGAAACATGTTGATAGGACACACACTGAGGAAACAAATTGATAGGACACACACTGAGGAAACATGTTGATAGCATTACACGACAGGCCTTGCTCTGGAATCCACCAGGGTAAAAATAGTATAAGGAGACAGAACACATGGAGAAGAGAGACAAGAGATAGACAAGAATGGGATGAGGAAGACCTGGATCTGGTGGCACTGGACAGGAACACTTGGCATACATTTCTTGAAGCCTATGCCCATTGTTGTGCTGAGGGTGATGATGATGATGATAAGACTGTCAATCTGACTCTGAACTAAAAATCAAACAAACCAGAAATGTAAGAAAAGAAAACAACTGTAGCTTCAATGAGAAGATATTGTTATCAGTAAAAAAATGATGAAAGATTGACAGCTGTGCTTAAACAAATACATAGAGCACACTGGAAATAACTTGACTTTAGTCCCAACAAAACAAGTTTTAGCTCACACTCATAAACGCGTGCGTACTTCATTTGTTTCCATTCATACCGTTGAACTGTATACCGTGATAACTTAATATCGATGTTACTAATCTGTTCCAATCTTTTGTTGCGTCTTTTTTTTTTTTTTTAAACTTTTGTTATACTGCCATTCTCCAGCTTGGCGGAATCAGAACTGTCCCTAAATCCACTCTCTCCATTTCTGTTTTCCATGTTTCATTTTCTCGCATCGGAATCCTACTTTCTCAAGGGCCATTTTTTGTCATGCAATGCTGGCTTGAATTAAATATGGGACCCAAAGATGCAGCAATAGAGAATGCAGTCAGCGACCCATACATAGCTTGACTGCTTGCATCAGGGTCAGCGAACCAGAGCTGACCACGACCCTACTCCACCTCCACGTGGTGGTCCTGGAAACAGGCTGCATCACTGCAGTCTGGCTGAGAGAGTAGGGATTGCAAAGGGAAGGCAAACCCAGTCCCAAAAACTGCCGTGCTGAAGTCGGATGTGTCGGCCGAAAGGTGCAGATATCACAGCTACGGCGTAAACAGACACAACGCAACCACCGTCCTTTTCAGGACGAACGAGGAAGAAGAAGAAGAATTAAATATGCTCTTAGTATCTGTAGCTTTCTACAGTTTAAAAGCTGATCCCACGGCCAACCTTTCTGTTCAGACTTAACGAACTGCTTGGGAGGGCAATGTCATATTATTCTTTGCTCGAGCTTCTTCTGACCCGTGGGAGCTTTCTGGACGTGCATAGGTACCAGGAACAACAATATTCAAATGAAGGTAGTCTCTGCTGCAATATACTGACGTAGGGGAGTAAAGTGTTAGAGACCACTATACTAGGTCCAGCTTCGATTGGTGGAGCGACCAGCTCCCTTCCTCGCTGCCTTTGCGTTCTCTAACTCAAGAGCTGAATCAGGTGCCCATTTGCAGCTGGAAAGACTGCCGCGTGATGTCACTGTGTTTCAAACCCGGTACCTTTGCCGCGAGAGGCCTGCGCTCTAACCATTCTGTGTCAATTGTTCCTGTTGAGCGGGTTGTATAAACGCCGAATGCATCCTCTGATGTGCCCATCCCTGCTAGAGCCCTGCGATTAAGAATACTGGAGACAGACATGAATGGTAAGCAGAAGACATAGAGAGACCCTTGAGCTGATGACACAGTGCTGGAAGACTTGGTATGTAGAAGACACAGAGAGACCCTGGGGTGATGACACAGTGCTGGAAGACTTGGTATGTAGAAGACATAGAGAGACCCTGAGCTGATGACACAGTGCTGGAAGACTTGGTATGTAGAAGACATAGAGAGACCCTGAGCTGATGACACAGTGCTGGAAGACTTGGTATGTAGAAGACATAGAGAGACCCTGAGCTGATGACACAGTGCTGGAAGACTTGGCATGCGTTTGCTCAAGACCAGTGGCTCTTGGGGAGCTGAAGGGTGAATTATTTGTATTCTCGACAGAGTAGCTTACTTTCCCTTTTTCCAGCTCCACAAAAGCCACTTAAGGGGGCATACACACCCAGAAATAGACAAAAAAGGTTATTTTTGATTTGCATATAATAATTGTGTTTTAAATATTTATAAGCCTTTTTACTTCGATATTCTTTTTGAATTATGTGTTTATCTGTAATAGTTTATGAGTTATCAATGTTCAAAGAGAATGAGTGTGTTCCAAAAATCGCTGACTTTTAGTCCCAAAATATGCTTTTTTGCTAACCTTCATGTTGGAAGGTATACCAAATAATAAACACTCCCTAGAAAAAATATACTTAATACAACGAATACAATGAATACTCCTTTTTCATCCATCATGGCGGTAAAAAAATAAAAACATAAATGTGACTGAAACTTTGAGTTAATTTGTGGAAATACGTGAATATACGAGGGGCGTTCAGAAAGTAATGCACCACATCGTTTTTCTCAGGAGCTGTTTATTCAAAAAGCATGAAATTTATAAACAATATACATGGATATGTCATGTAAACATCGGTATTATTCAACATAATCCCCATCAACATGTACGGCTTTATGCCAGCGCGAAACAAATGCATGTATTCCTAGCCCGTTCCAGAGTTTGTCTTGATCATGAAGCCATTTCTTCGCTGCATGAATCACTCCTTCATCATCTTCAAACCTTGTCCCACGGAGTGCATCTTTAAGTGGACCAAATAGATGAAAATCAGAGGGTGCCAAATCGGGTCTATAGGGTGGATGGGGTAGTACAGTCCAACCCAATTTGGTGATTGCTTCCCGTGTTGCCAGACTTGTGTGAGGGCGCGCATTGTCGTGAAGGAGAAGCAGGTCTGCTGGATTCTTGTGCGGCAGAAGTTTGCGAAAACGTTGATTGAGTTTTTTCAATGTCTTAATGTAAGCTTGCGAATTGGTTGTCTCTCCTCTTGGCATAACGTCCACAAGAATCACACCTTCAATGTCTCAAAAGACAGTGATCATCACCTTTCCAGCTGAAGGAATTGTCTTGAATTTCTTTCTTCTTGGTGATTGCGGATGATGCCACTCCATTGACTGTCTTTTTGTCTCAGGTTCAAAATGATGTGCCCAGGTTTCGTCACCTGTAACGATCTTAGCCAAAACGTTCTCGCCATCAGCATTGAAACGCTCCAACAATTCAGAAGAAATTGCTTTCCTTTGCAATCGGTGGTCATTTGTGAGACTTCGAGGAACCCATCTTGCTCAAACCTTAGAAAATCCGAGAGTTTTTATAACTGCATTTACACTGCTAATGCTGACTGACAGCTGTAAGGCCAATTGTTGAGTAGTGACTCGCCTATCAGTAAGAAGAATGCCCTCAGCGCATTTCAACATTTCTGCGTTGGTGGCTGTGGCAGGACGTCCACAGCGCGGCCGATCAAGCAGCTCCGTATCTCCACTTCCTGATTCTTTGATTCTCTGAACCCAGCGATTGACTGTACCCCTGTCGACTGCAAAACGTCCATACACATCATATAGACGCTTGTGAATATTCACAACAGTTTCCTTCTCTGCAACGAGAAATTCTATCACAATTCGCTATTTATAACGCAAGTTGCTAACACGCTCCATTTCAACGGTTTAGGGCAGCCGTATTATTTGGCCGGTTGCAGTGCAATTTGGTGCACACAATTAACACATGCCATATTTGAAATGTGCAAAATTTCATGCTTCTATCTTCATTACTAGCTGAGAAAAACGATGTGGTGCATTACTTTCTGAACGCCCCTCGTATTTGTGATAATTATGCCTTCAGACAAAAAGTTCGGTAAAGGTATATCAAAGAAGCGTAAATTTCATGGCAATCAACATACGGCTGAACGAAATGAAAGGAAAACAATCCTACAGAATGCATTGACATTCGGTACTGAGCCATGCGTTCATAGTTCAACACCATCGATGCAGACTGAATGTTTTGATATTGGAATGAAACAAAATAACTCCGCCTATGCCGGTCCCAAGCCCGGATGAAAAAGGAGGAGGACGGCCTACATGGAGGCCGTAAGGAGGCAGCCCCTCCACCATGCAAAAGCACAACAGGCCAATCACCTGTTTGCTTTAAACTATGATTACGAGTAATATAAGAGAGAAAACCGGACTGATTCTAAAAGCGACGAACTGGAACGGACTACGGACTGCGACTTATGGAACTTGGAACACAAGAAGTATAAATAGGAAAGAAGAGGAGCTGGTGGAAGAGATGAGGAAAGCCAAAGTTACAAGATCCGTTCAAAAATATTGTTTGTTTGTTTGAATTAGTTACTCGCGACTGTGTACAATAGGTGCGCACTCGTGCGGACATGCAGTCACTACACTAATTCAAACAAACAAAAAATATTTTTGAACGGATCTTGTAATTTTCCTGTAAAACTCCTAAAAATTAACCCAGACAACAGTAAGAGTTTTTTATATAACGTAAAGAAGAAAATTCGAACATGACATGAGTTTTGTAAGAGCAAAAAATATATTAATAACTGCATGGAAAATCTAAGACTGCATGCAAAAATTCATGTCCATACAACAAACAGTTTTGGAGCAAATTGACGCTTTCTGTGGGCACGAATTTCCGAACGGACTATAACACAAGAACTCAGTCTGCAAAAAATACAGTCTGCAAACTGAAACGTCGCCTTGCTCTCCAATATGCCCGCACACAACCTATATAAAGGCCAACAGCGGACTATTCAAATTTACACACACAGCAGAAGACAGATAGATTGAAGGAGGGAGTCGCGTGTCAAGGCTAAAACCTTTACCATCAGCTTGCCGTGCAGCGCTAGCTTACCAAACTGAGTCTGTTCTGTATTTTGCATCTATCCTAAGATGGTTCATTCGTGTCTTACTAAACCAGAGGTCTAGAATCATAGATCAATATTGCATTCCTGAACCAACACAGGAGCATCAGAGATTGCTATCTAGATTCAAGTCCTAGGCCCCATCGGTGCCTGGTGGTCTAGTGCAAGACCTGCAACTGACACTGCTGTGTATATTCAGAGAGAACAGTTACAGAACTTTAATGCTAAGTATTCTATGTAACAAAATTCCAGCAACCATTGTGAGTGGTCAAAGCAAAGTGACTAGTGTGATTTGATGAGAACACAGTTCTGAAATAACAGACCAGACAAGAGAAACTTTAGTGATAAAGGAACATGTGGATGAACATTTTCTGTTTTTCCCTCAAGGACTTCTTACTTAGTTATTGAATATAAATCAACTATCATTCAATTTTGTATTTAAATTCATTCATTTTTCATCATTTCATCATTCATATTTGCACAAGAAGAAACAAAGATAGATGTACATAATAAATGATTCAGTGATTGTAATTCTCTGACTTATCAATTTTATATTGTTGAATTTTGAGTTTTACTGACTTGTTGATTATCATAGGTTAGTTGCATAGCAAAGGTGGCATCTTAGGTTCTAACATGTATCTGATACTATCTGAAGTAGAGACCTTCACAGCCATGACTATCCTGTGATACCATTGCTCTTCTATGACACTGGGACTTCATTCTTGTCAGACAGAATTCTTCTTCTGTTCTTTCAGTAACTACTACTGACAACTATACTCTTATAAACCTTTCGCCACAGCATTAGTAACCTAAAGTTATATGATGTTTGCATTAGTAACCTAAAGTTATATGATGTTTGCATTAGTAACTTAAAGTTATATGATGTTTGCATTAGTAACCTAAAGTTATATTATGTTTGCATTAGTAACTTAAAGTTATATGATGTTTGCATTTGTAACCTAAAGTTATATGATGTTTGCATTAGTAACCAAAAGGTATATGATGTTTGCATTTGTTCCCTTAAGTTATATAATGCAACGTGTCATAGTTACATCGGCGTTATGGGAATGGCCAATGTGCACTCGTGTGTTCAACGTAGTGGCGTAGCTGATAGCGGAATTAAAATGTTAGAGACTTCACCATACCGGGTCAAGCTTTATGAGGTACGGTAACCAGTTCCTGTTCTCGCTGCCTCTGCCTTTCCTAACCCATGAGTAGTGGCTACGGCCTATTTAAGCTGGGTAACTGGAGCTACAAGGTTTGCTATCCAGGAACACAGTAACTGTGCCGTGATATGAAAGCGCTATAACTGTTTAGCCAGTCGGACGCTCTACTGATGTTAGACGTGTTTATTCATATCTGCTTGTAATTTTAATCAGATGTGATTGAAAAAGGGGAAGTGTAATGCCATCGTTACAAATTAGCTAACCTGAACCGAGTAAAGCCAATGTGTTTATTATGTTCAAACCGAGTGGAAAGAACTTACTGTTTAGGAGGTGACGTTAAAGCGAATCGTGTGTGTCTGCTGTGTAGCTGTTAGGCTTGGCAACCTCATATTTAAAATAAAAAGCCAGGGGAGTATTTAAAAGTAAAGTGTAACCGTCAATCAGTCAATACCCTTTAGCTCCACAAGGAGCATAGGCCATCAACAGACTGTCATGTCAAGGCCTTCTGTCGACTGCCGTCAGGCCAAGGTCTTTCTGTGTCTTCCTCATCATTTGTATGTCTGTCTCCAGCTCTCATCTCCGCGCGCGCGTGTGTTGTTGTTACTTTTTTTTTTTAATACATATGCCTCTCTTACACTAGGGATTCCAGAATAAATACTGCCTTGTATAGCTATCAACGAGGAATGGAAGACAACATGGAAGAAAAGTAGAAAAGGCAGACACGCGTTCAAACTGCTGAAAGAACCAACGAGGACGTGCCAGGTCAGAGAAGAATTAAAGATACCATCGAACAAAAAAACTGTGGCGTCTCCGTCTCGGTGCAGCATACTTTATGATAGAAGAACTACGCTGCCAAGAATGCCAGGAAGAGAATGACATAGACCACTACCTGATCCACTGTAAAAAGTATGAACAACAAAGGCTTGAATTAAAAACTTACTATAGAAATCACAATATAGACTTAACAGGTGATAAGGTTTTAAGTATAGATGCCCCAAGAGATGCCCAATCAGTACTTAAAAGATATATACATAAAACAAAGGAAAACATATAAGGTTAGTACTTCAGGAAAAACATCCAACTAAATAGAAATTAAGCAGCAAGAACTAACAAAGCATTAACAAAAAACTAACTACTCTTAGGACAAGGAAAGACAACGAGGTAATTAAAAAAAAAGGGCAACAACTCAAAAAGAACAAATACTAATACAAATTAAAACCAAGTGTAAAGGACAATAGTTATCTATAAACAATACAAAAGAGAAAATAAAATGGAAAAATACTAATATAAATAAAAATCAGCAACTGCAAAAGACTAGTTATTTTAAGCAGGAAACATGTACACACACAAATTTTATATCATCAGATTCACCATTCATTTATTTATATAAATTCCAAAAATGATAGCAATTGACCAAGAAACACAAAAACTATAGACATTACAAGTCGCCCACTATAAAAACGGGGGGTTGTGAAAAAGAATGCAGCTGCAGGGCAAGTTTTCGGGAAAAGAATGCAGCGTGCTAAAGGTAATTGAATACAAAATTAGTAAATAAAATGACACTAAATACCCCAATTATAACCAACTTTCAGGTTGATCAGGGTAGATCAAGATGGAACGAGAAGAGGCACTAACGGTCACCTGTTAAGCCAGCTCTCCCCCCATCAACTCATCAAAACAACATATCAGCAGGTTTCCTCAATGTGTGTCTTGTATCCCGTAGTCAGCGTCTTCTTTTCAGAAGTGTAAGCATAGCGTACTCTAACATATGCCATTTTATTGTCAAAACGAATAAGTCTTTCGAGTCGGATACAAGAAGCTGTCATTTCTGGTGCTGAGTCTCTTTTCGGTGGCTTTTTCAAACAAATGAGAGATAATGCCCGCAATACGTTATTTGCAGCTGTCGGCAAATATAGTTCAAAGAAGACTGAAGATAATTTCCACTGATCCGCAAAGATAGTTAAGCAGTGACAGAAAGCTATAGCGCTTCCTTCACTCTTCAAACGGGTGAATCCTTGGATACGCCAGACACTGTTCAGCAGGTAAGAATGGATTTAATAGACACAGCCACGGAGGAAATGCTGACAGCTGTACAGGTGAAAGGAGGAACAGAAGCAGAAAACATTTCAGAAGTATTTAGAAGTTTCCTTCAACAACTCATATACAGGTTTCTTACGCTATGTTCCATTTATCATCATTGTTTTTAGCGATCCTTACGGAGTATGCAGCCACATCTGTAGCTGGTCCTCTTGCAGGAGACCTGTACAAAACATTCACATGCGCTTGTAGCAGTGGTTTCTGAGGCAATTTTTTTTAACATGATGAGGGTACCAGACTCACGCACAATCTGATATTAGTCGCTTTGTACGACATGTCTGAGTGTGCAGTAGACCAATACTTTCTTTATCTACCCCCGGAACTACGTGAGGCTAACCCATGGTAACGTTTACGTAAGTTGACGTCTTACCTGTACCGACAAAAAATTATTTCCTAATTTATATAATTTTTTTCCCTCATTTCCGAAACTACAATCTTTGCAAATTAAAAAACATGGCATATGCTGTTTCTGTTAATGTCAGGTTTCATGTTACGAAATGCCTCGCTACTTTATTCATTCAACTTAATGCCGATGTTACAGGAATCCTTACTCATAAATTAATAAACACTTTTCATTCATTCTATCACAGCTCTTCAGCTCCCAGTGGAGCATACGTTCAACAACTTCACGACAAACCTTTGTGTCTGCGCCATCCGTTCCATGTCTGTCTATTCCCATCTTCATCCATCTCATGTCGGTCTCCAATTCTTTCCTCTATGTGATTTTATGTCTCCCTCTGTTTAACTTACCCTGGAGTTTTCAGAACAAGGTGTCGAATATGATATACTGCACGGGGCATCAATGGTCGCGCTCAGCGGTATGATGGGGATGGCCTACGGAAAGTTGTCAAGAAGGTATCCAGAAATTGGCTCATTAACATAAACAGAGACGTTTCGAGAAAAGGACAAGAAGAAGAGAAGGCGAATGCTCTCCAATAGATAGTGTTCTCTAATAAATCAAGGAAAATCTTCTGTTTCCCTACAACATTACTTCTACCTAAGATCTCGATAAAGAAAGAACCTCCAAGTTTCTAAATGAAGGCTTTTGCCTATATGTAAATACTTAACACAAATACTGCACGAGTGATACATTAAATAACTACGTTTTGATCAACATGGCTATACAGTTTATTAGTTAAATATATGCACATACAGAGTTAGTAGAAAGTGAAACGGGTGATGGTGAAAGATAATTCACACACATATAAAATGTAAAATTTTAGTTAAAGATAGTGAAACTAGGTAAATAATGAAATGAGGATGTGGTATACTAATTACCACACTGATGACCATTACATTGTTCATTAATCTTTCAAATTTCCTTCACTGTATGAATATGAACAGATATGCCAATGTAGATGTCAGTTTACTCCGTGTGGGTTATCTAGAATATGAGTAATTATAGCTGAAGTTCTTGCACATGCAGCAGTGAGAATTTGTAAGATGTGACCTCCCTTAACACTTGGACTCCTGTATAACGTGCAAAAACCATAATAATTTGCCTCTGGAAAATGTCAGCTGTCTGAACTTGAAAGGCACTGACTAAACAGGAGCCCTCCCCGAAATGATCTTCTGCTAACACGTGTGCTTCGTGCAATGAAACTTGAATGAATGAAGTTGTGTCGCGCAACACATGATTAGAGCAGACGAATTCACTTCATGCACTGATGCACTGAGTAACTGAGTTTGTTGATTTGAAATATATATATATATATATATATATATATATATATATATATATATATATATATATATATATATATATATATATATATATATATATATATATATGCGAATCAACTTGTGTGCACTTGATAAACAGATGAATAAAATGCTGCGCTACCGACGAATACAAACGCGGGTATGGAGATCTTCCTTGTAACTTAGGAAGTGTATGATGTCCTATCTTGTTAATTCTGCAATTAAGACGTAAGCGTTGCTAGCTTCTTTCCGATTAGACACTAAACACGTAATGAATAGACTCAGACTTCTGCAAGACTGAATACACAAAGTGGATTCGTAAGTTTAACATCTACTATCAACAATTGACTTTATTTTAATCTTTTCCTTATTACTGCTTCATCCTAACTGATCACTCCGTTTTTAGTTCTCATATTTTGATATACGAAATGAGGCGCACATGACAAGTGTTAAATATATTGAGCATAAAAGTGTGCGCCCATGTAAGTCTGCAATGATGATCTAATAATCTAGATGCAGGTGAAGTATATAGCTATGAATTACTTCCAAAATATTTGAATAACTATTAAAGAAATAAAAGTAATGAAAAAAACAGTCTTTTGCAAATTTAGCTATTAGGCTAAGTGCAAAAAGCAACCTTAAATAATGAAAAAAAAAGAATAATTATTTATAATTTTTCTCAAGTCACAGACCTCGTTTTTCCCTTTTGCGAATTCCTTAATAACACATTCTAACTTAAATTTCACTGGAATGAAATATAATCCAATAATGGAATAGGCTAAGCTCGGAAAAACACTTCCACTTACTTTCCGTGGATGTTGTAAAAAAGTACTGACTTCTGTCGAACGTGTCGTTACATTTTCTGATGGCTAACATGTGATAAGTCGTGGACTGTGCCCTATGGTTCTACCCTCTGATCCAGTAATCCGCCTTCTACATTGATAACGCTTTATCAAAACGTGCGGTTGTGAAATATCCAAAGTATATAGAAATATTAAAGTTACATTTAAGTAAAAGCCGTGATTAGGACAGATTAAAATGACGAGAGAGCAAAAACGGGAAAGAAATGAAATTTTTTTTTTTTTTTTTTCTTAACCAGCGGCACTTGGGCTTTCAGCCCTTCGGCCCAATGATATGTCATTGCGAGGCTGGGGAACCTGGGGACTTTCCTTCCAACCCGGTCAGGAGCTTCGCTCCTTCCCATCCACAGAGGGTTTATCACAGGAGCCGTTCAGGCTATTCAGTCAAATTTCCGGCCGTAAACATTTCTTCAAACGCCGACGCCCGGGTTTGAACCATGAACACCTGGTCGCCAGTACAACGCCGAAGCCATTACACCAGCGCGGCTCCCAAAAGAAATGAAATAAGAACAATGATTAAAAAAAGGTAAAGGACGAACAAAATAGGACCAATATATCACACAAGGATTGCTTTGTAATGCTAGAATGTGTCTCCTATCCAAAACCAGAGCCTTTTGCTTCATGAAACCTTCATTGTCAATTGATATTCTATAGATGTGTCTGCGCCAGCGATGGGGTTCTGAAAATTCTAATGCGCCCTGGCAACTTCCGACCGAATAAATATTGTTATACATGATATTATGAATCAAATTTAACAGTATCAACAATATAAACTATAGTGTGTACACAACAATACCGACCACCGACAAAAAAAGCGATCAACACTAACACTGGGAAAGCTAAATACCCTTCTACGAAAATAAAGCTCAGCTTAGTCATGACTCCATAACAAGTCAACAAACTAAAAGAATGAGGAAGACTATTAATCACAGGGTAACATAAAAAAGCCATTGTTATTTAGACATTCATAGGATGACAATACAGCTATATGGTGACACTGCACGATAACAGCTCATATAAATCATTTGTGGCACGTAATATGTTTTTTTGGTGTGTGAATGGCTGGCTAGTGGCCATGATGTGTTTTTCGAAATGCAAAGGCTGTGATTTAACCCTTTTTACGTCACAAGCCCTAGGCCGCTGACGATATGGTGCAGCGTTGTACCAAGGACTACCTTGGAGACAGATTCTGTCGCATGACGATTCGCCAACTCCGCCTAGGCCGGTCCAAAGCCCGGCTGAAAAAGGAGGAGGGCGGCCTGCATGGAGGCCGTAAGGAGGCAGCCCCTCCACCATGCAAGGCACAACAGGCCAATCACCTGTTTGCCTTACACTTTTGATTATGAGAACTACAAGAGAGAAAACCAGACTGATTCTAAAGGCGGCGAACTGGAACCGACTACGGACTACGACTTATGGAACTTGGAACACAAGAAGTATAAATGGGAAGGAAGAGGAGCTGGTGGAAGAGATGAAGAAAGCAAAACTAGAAATCCTGGCTATAACGGAAACAAAGAAAAAAGGACAAGGAGTCATGGATCTCGATGGCAACACGCTGCTCTACAGTGGTGTACCCACATCTGAAAGAGCTAAAGGGGGCGTGGGTTGCATTGTGGCCAAAAACCAAAAAGATAGTATCAAGGGATGGAACTTTGTCTCGGAGCGCATTATGGTTGTAAAACTAAAAGGAGAAACCATAGTCAACCTGGTCATAGTGTATGGACCAAATGAGGATGAGAGAGCAGAGGTCAAGGAAGAATTCTTCGAGCTGCTACAAAGGACAGAGGATGACTGCCTAGATGAAATTATCATGCTCGGAGATTTCAATGGCAGAGTTGGGAATTGTCGTAAATTTATTTTGAGAGAAAGAGTCTTAGAAATAGTAGTCCGGTTTAGAGTGTAGACTGATGATGAAAGGCTCAGTGATAGGAAAAGGTTAGCGAGTAAATATGATGCTCCACAGAGTGCTGGAGGAGAGTAATAATAATAATAATAATAAATTCTTTAAGCGCCAAACACGGCGCATAAGGCAGAAACCAGTGCTCTCCATGTTGTTCGTTGTGACGCCACTCCTCTTAGCTCTTGCACATTATTTAGGCCCAACGTTCTTCCTTCTCTTATTATTGTTCTTCTGAGTGTTTCTTTTGGTCTTCCTTTTTTCCGCTTACCCTCAGGAACCCAAGTGAGCACCTGTAGTGGTATTCTGTTGTTTTGCATTCGTAGGACATGACCGATATATGACCATCGTCTTTTCCTTATATAGTCGGAGACATATTTCTGCCTAGAGTCTTCTCTTATTTGTCGATTAGTCTTGAATTCTTTCCAAACTGATGTTCATGAGTTTTCTAAGACATTTGTTCTCGAATGTATTCAGCTTGTTCTCCAATGATTTTGTTATTTTCCAACTCTCACAGCCGTATGTTAACACTGAGATAACATTTGAATTAAACAGACGAAGCTTGGTATGTATATTCAATGATCGTAATTTCCAAATGTTAGATAATCTATTGAAGGCGCTAGCTGCCAAAGCAATTCTAGTATGGATTTCTCTTGTTGTGTCACCATCCTGAGTCATTTTACTGCCTAAATAATTGAAACTTTCAACTTTCTGTAGTTTTTTCCCGTTCAAGATGATATCAAAGGTCTCGTTAGAAAAGTTCATAGCTTTAGTTTTAGAGGCATTTATTTGGAGACCAATTTTAACCGAGAGATGACACAAATTATTTATTGCTTCTTGGGATTGTCTTGGTGTTGAACTTAAGAATGCTACATCATCTGCGAAATCCAGGTCCCCCAGGAATTTTCCATTTGTCCATTTTATACCCAAGGAGGAGAGTAAAGACAGACTTATTTACGACAAATCGTTTCTCTCAATCTTCTCTTCCACTCTCCTGGTCAAACAATTATTTGACAGTTTTCCAGACACACATCTGCGCTCACACCGATTTGGTGCTTCAGACACACAGACGACGTGGATACAACTATCTTAAACAAATATGAGGGATTTGGGCCTTGGTAGTCCAACACAGTACTATGTATGTTTATGCGGTTTATTAGCATTAAACTCAATCACAACAACCAACAGGTTACATAAAAATTATCATAAGTACAGAAAATACAATTAACAAGGTGAGGATGGGGTAAAGAAGATTGGTATCGACTAAGCCCTTCCCGCTTATTAGACAAAGGTAAACCCAGTCCCAAGATAGATAGTTATCAGGAACATAGGTAATGACCTCACACTCAATTTTTTTTCTTAATGAATGTAGCTATGTAAAATGTCTAGGGTAATGATATGTAATGTGGTGTGATAGTTATAGATACACCCACAGATATTTAAGCAGACTAATAATATTTAACAAATATTATAATACACTGAACTAACTCAAGAGTGTAAAATTTTTGATAGAATTATATTACATTTATTTGTTCTGGATCAAGTTTTATGTTGACCAGAACTTTTTTTTTAAAAAAAAAAGGATTTAAAAATTATGAAAGAAATGCATGGAATGTTACATAATAAATGCAAGAGTGTACATATATAAGTACTAGACTAGTTAGTTTTATTAAAATGTTCTATTAGTCATCTACTTGGGAGGATAGTTAATGCTTGTGCTGTTGGGGTGGCCTCATCACACCTGTCTATATTGACTACACAGTGTCCAGTAAATTGCAGGAATTTTATGGGGTATTAGTAACTAAAAGGCGTTGGTGAACTTCCAGCAGACCAGAGGCTCACTCAACTTGCATATGTAGCTCTGGTGCTGAAATCTGGTGGTCCCACCTCTCCGTGCTGGCGGGCAATAATAGTGGTCTCTGTCACAACGTACTGCACAGATACACTCGAGTAAAATCACCAACTGAATGGACACCGCCTTGTTGACAACTGAAACTCACAGCTCTGCAATCAAAGTATTGGCTATGTGTCAAAATTCTATTCTCTACCCACGTCTGGACACAACACGGACACAACAACCACATCATACAGACAGGTCAGATCTCTCTGACCAAACAGCACATTTACCATGGTGGTTTTACATCAGATAGGTCCTCCCAGACTATAGATTCTGAAAAATATTTATTAGTTTCCTTCCCTAAAAGTGGATAGGTAATATGTTTCATTATTCTCAACACTTGATCTGTCTTTCCTAACCCTTGCTGGAGTTTATGTATATTGTTGGTCCCTAGACCCTGACTTGGGCGGGGGGTCTAGAGCAAATCCCTACTTGTTTGTAAGGCTAGATTATGATATGGCAGTATCAAATCACTCGAACATTAAACAATATTCAAAATATACAAAGAAATAATTTCAATCTTACCAGATTATGAATAAAGAACACAGAAATGCTAGCAAAACTCAGCTGAGCTGCTGGCTATAGTATGGCGTCCCTGAACTTATTTCACTTTCTTTCATTTGGAAATCACCACACTTTAAAATACTGTGTCTATCATCGAACAACTATTGAGGAATGGCCCCACTTGCGCGTCTGAGCGCCGATAAAATGATTGTCTGTGGCCAATCACTGCCTATGTTTATTTCAAATTCAAATTTCCTACCCTAAAGTCATTTCAGTCATGCTTCAGTCAAGTATGGATGTTTATCTGTTAGTCTGTCCGTCTCTACTTTTTTTTTTTTCAAAAACGTACTTGATTTTTGAACCAACCTTTCTCTCCCCTCCAAAATTTTGTCATTAAAAGTTATATTTAGACACAGCTCCCACCAATGTCCCTTCGCTTCCCTACTAAGTAGATTTGAACACCTGCGTCTCGAGGTCGTGTTTTTTTGTGCAAATAGCGACACTTTTTATTCAATACAGTCTGTCGCTGATGTGAACAACACTGTCTTTTGTCATTATCTTCAATATTATCTATCCGTCTGTAAAATTAAGAACATATTAGTTCACTGCTCAGAATGGGCCATCCGGCCAGCTAATTTTTATATTCCTAACATTAATATTATGAAAAAGTTACTTTTTAATTTTTGTAATATTCCAAACATCTGCGTTCTGCCGCTGAATTCAAATCAAAGGCTTGGTATCGCAAAAGCGACCAATAAATGACTGTGGCGTAACATATCCAAGGTCCCTTCTGTCGAGTTCCGTACTTTATGTCAACTTGGGAAACGTGACTTTTCTCCGTTTCCCCCCCAATTGCGTCTCCTTAGCCTTTCTAGTCTCACGCAATCTTTCCAGTCATATTTTTTCCTTTTTATCCGCCGTTCCCCTCCTGTCTAGCAAGTCAATTTTTATGGAGGGTGATGACCCGCGGTCTGGGCGATCATGTACTATCAGCAGCCTACGCATTATGTTTTTATCCTTACATGTTATCTTTGGAGGTATTTTACCGTTGTATCTCTGTCAATTTCACTACAGTAGACAAAAATACTGTTATCCCAATTGTGTCTTCCCTTTACTAAGCAAAGAAAAAAAAAAGGGGGGGGGATGAAACAGAGTTAATAAATTATCCCACTTAAAGGAACAATGCCGGGTATACAGAAAAAC
Source organism: Oreohelix idahoensis (assembly GCA_024509875.1). NCBI lineage: Eukaryota > Metazoa > Mollusca > Gastropoda > Stylommatophora > Oreohelicidae > Oreohelix > Oreohelix idahoensis. The sequence goes on along the minus strand of JAMPIV010017778.1, from coordinate 102,890 downwards.
GTATTACCCGGTAGGCAAGTTAACAAATGGTTTTGCAAAAATAAATCTCCTGTCATTCATACACTCTGTGAGGATCCACACTCATATACACCACACACTTACCGATTGCAGCATCAGACAATCCATAGCATGATATACACAGTAATTAAACTCTTTACATGTGAAAACTGTCTAGTCCTTCTATGTCCCGCCCCAGATAATGCGAGGTTTCACTGAGAGCAAATATTCCCGCTTATCGCCGGACTTGAAGTTCTAAGAGTTCTTGTGTTTTATTATAAAGAAAAGAGTCTATGGGATGGCACTGACGCAGTTCGACATAGGGGTGAAAAATGAGGTGATGGTATAATCCTTCAGTGCGTGATGATAGCCACTGACCGGTTAAGTTTTTAATCCAGTGAGGAAAAACTAGGCTCGGTCACAGTCAGGTAAATCGGTATTCTCTCACATTTAGAGCCGTACATAAATTATTGCTTCTGGCACTGTTCATCTTCCAGTTTATCTCACAGATTGAAATTTAAATTTGATGATAATATTTTAAATGTTCTTGGGTAGGCTTTCTTTCATGTAATTATGACCGCTGGCCGCACCGGACCGCCACAAGATTAAATTTTTAAAAAATGTCTCATCAAACTGTCTGGAAGTTTAAGAACCGAGTATGGAAACTCTCTGTATGATTTATTAATGATGCTGGGATCGCAAAGGTGATCATTCTAGAGAAAAAGATATAAAACCCATGACAATCCTAATCATACTTCAAAAATCAAATAATATTCTTAACGCGAGATAAATTTACCGTTAAGGCTATTATATATACACTCGCGTATTTAATTATGTATTTAAGAAAACACATCACGAGTCTAATGGTTAAGATACACATCTATATATATAGGACTTAACTAAATTTATTAATTATAAATTCCTTCGCGACTTTAAAAGTTACTTTAACATTTAAACATCTATTATTTTTGGAAATGTTATAATAGATATATCATTACATTTACCACTGGAACTTTTGGGATGAGTTTAATAATTAAATAGATTAAATAAACACAAAATCCAGTGAAATAAAATGAAAGCACTAGACCACTGATCACTTTAACAAATATATTATACCGTGCACAGAAAAAGAAACACTCCAATTTGTAGCCACCAGTTTCAGATGGGAATCTAGCAACTTTCTACTAATAGCTAGTGAATCTTAAAAATCTCTGGCACTGAATGATAGCCTGGCTTTCTAGTGGTCTGTATATATTTAAAATGGAATTAAAGATGAGGGGGGCATGAGAAAGTTGACACTTTTCTTGATCTCGTGAGACTTTCGGGGATCTGACCGACAGACTAAAGAGCGATGCCGTCTCCTGGTTTCCCGTTTCCCCGTTTGTTGCATCCGACATCTTCCTCCGTTCGCTCCGTCTGCGGTCGGTTTAACGCTTAACATGGAGGTGCGGAAAATGCCGGCACGAAACTTCCCCGTTCGTTTCAGGGACCACTACTGCTTTGATCTCTCCCGCTCAACGTTCCTGAAACCACTTCCGTGTCTGTTTGATCCTGTTCCGCTCTCTCTGTTTGAAGTGGGCAACGCCCCCACTGCCCAAGTTAATGAAAATAACTTCATATCATTGCTCAGGCGATGTCCGTGGGCGTGATTTAATCTTTCTTTAAATCAATGTGATGACCAGAATGAACGGTAGATAAACTGTCCACATATTAATCAGCAAACGTGTTGGCTATCTGCGTGGAACGGTTTCATAGCAATGAGTCCAGGTGAAAATAAATTCCCGTTTGATGAAGAGTTACCAAAATATTCGGGGGCTCTGGTGCTATACGAAGGGGTCGCTACAAAGGGTCGTGCTACAACGATTCAGGGCCAGCTGAGTTCGTCTGTGACAATCGTCCCCTCTTTTGAGACATGAAAACATATTTTCATGTTTAATTTCTGACAATGAAGCTGCCCTGATCGGTAGCTTTTGGGTGATTGGTATCTTCAACTTCTTCCTCTTCGTCCGTAGTCCAGTTTCTACTCAGGAAATCCGCCCCGACATTCTGTCTTCCCGGAATGTATTCCACTTTCAAAGAATAAACGCTTAAAAGAAAGGCCAACCGCATGATCCTTGCGTTAAATTCTTTATTGGCACCAAGAAATGCTAACGGAGCGTGGTCTGTTTGCACCGTAAAAGATGTACCATAGAGAAACTCATGATGCCGTCTGATACCGTCAATCAGAGCGAGGCATTCTCTTTCGACTACGCTGTAGTTCCGTTCAGCTTTATTTAATTTCCGACTGCCATAGGCAACTGGAAATAGCATGTTTGGGTCCCTGTCATCGGCTTGAAGCAGTGTTGACCCGATGCCCTGACCTGACGCGTCGACCCGTAATACAAAAGGTTTCTTGAGGTCAGGCAACCTCAAAATGGGGTATGCAGACAACTGTCCTTTCAAAGTGCTGTACGCGTGTTCGCACTTTTGATCCCAAATGACCTTATCAGGACAACCTTTCTTTGTGAGGTCAGTCAGAGGTGCCGTCAGTCCGTTGAAGTTCTGGATGTACTTCTGATAGTATGCACATAGTGATATGAAGGAACGTACGTCTTTCTTCGTTCGGGGTCTTTTTGCTGCCACTATTTTCTCCACGTTCTTCTGAACAGGCCAACAACATCCGTGAGAAATAGTATGCCCCAGGAAGTCTAACTGTTCAAACCCGATGAGACATTTGCTAGGTCTGGCTGTGAGACCAGTTTCCTGTAGTCTCCTGAGGAGCATAGCAAGCTGAGCAATATGTTCTTTGTAGGTTTCCGATGCAATTAATATGTCATCCATAAAATTATGGATATGGGGACTTTGCAAAGGTTCTAGAAGCTTCCTCATCATCCTGGTGAACACTCCTGGTGCGTTATGCAAACCGAATGGCATCACATTAAATGTGTAATGTCCTTCACTAGTGCTGAAAGCTAACAAGGGTTTAATTTCCTCCTTGACTGGTATTTGATAGTAACCTTTACTGAGGTCAATCTTGGAGAAAATCTTTGCCTTGCTAAGCTTGGTGAACAACTCAGAAACAGTTTGGAGAGGTTCGGGCTGGAATTCCGTAACAGCGTTTAGCAGCCGGTAATCTATAAACAGCCGAACTTCCTTATTGGGCTTCTGCAACAGCACTACACTGGAACTGTAAGGAGATGTAAACTCACTGATAATTCCTGCCTGACGCAGCTTGTCTATTTCTCCGCGAAGTGCATCAGCTTTAGCGTAAGGGATGGGGTAAACTCTGGTTCGAACAGGGGTCTCGTTTGTTAATTTCATATCAAATTCGATGAGATTTGTTCGACCAGGTACATCCGTTAAGACTGAACTGTACTGTTTTAGTAGCGCCCTGGTTTCTGTTTGTTGTTCTAGTGAGAGATTGTCGCCGAACTTGACATCTTTAAAGGATTCTGTGGGTTGCAATGGATACTCCATGCAACCATCATCAGCTTCCTCGTCTTCCGTTGCTATGGCGACAGCCAGGAGATGTTCGGAGGATGGCACCGGTCTCTCCAGATATTTCTTAAGTAGATTTACGTGGAAGACCTTCTCCTTTCCTTTGATGGAGATCTTGTAATTGGTACGTGAGATCTTTTTAAGGACGGTAAACGGCCCTTGCCATCCGATGCAAAGTTTATTGCTTCCGGTTGGAAGTAGCAACAAAACTTTCTCCCCTGGTTGTAGTTCTCTCTCTTTTGCAGCTTTGTTGTATCTTTTAGCATGTTTAGCGCGGGCTTTCTTAAGGTTGGTAGTAGCTAGATCCCAACCTAGCTTTAGCCTTTCCTTGAGCTCAGATACATACTTGCTTGCAGAGACGACTGTCTCGTCAGCCTTTTGGTCTGTCAGGGACCGAAGTAAGGCTTCTAGTGGCCCCTTAATAGGTCTGCCAAATAAAAGTGTAGCTGGCGCGAATCCCGTAGACGCTTGGGGAACCTCTCGGTAGGCGAATAAGGCAGCCGATATATATAGGTCCCAGTCTTCCGGTTTCTCCTGACCCAGCTTACGTAACATGGTGGTGAGGGTGCCGTTAAAACGTTCCACGAGCCCATTTCCGGCCGGATGGTAGGGACTTGTGTGGATATGTTTGGCCCTCAAGATCTTAAAGATCTCCTCCATTAACAGGCTACGGAATTGGGATCCATTGTCCGTCAAAACTTGTTGAGGGAATCCCAACCGTGTAAAGATTTGCACGAGGGCTTCTGCGACATGCTTGGAATTTATGCATGGTAGCGGTACAGCTTCGGCCCACATTGTGCAAGTGTCGACTAAGGTCAGGATGAACCTGTTCCTTCTTTTGGTCCTTTCCAGAGGCTCAGATACATACTTGCTTGCAGAGACGACTGTCTCGTCAGCCTTTTGGTCTGTCAGGGACCGAAGTAAGGCTTCTAGTGGCCCCTTAATAGGTCTGCCAAATAAAAGTGTAGCTGGCGCGAATCCCGTAGACGCTTGGGGAACCTCTCGGTAGGCGAATAAGGCAGCCGATATATATAGGTCCCAGTCTTCCGGTTTCTCCTGACCCAGCTTACGTAACATGGTGGTGAGGGTGCCGTTAAAACGTTCCACGAGCCCATTTCCGGCCGGATGGTAGGGACTTGTGTGGATATGTTTGGCCCTCAAGATCTTAAAGATCTCCTCCATTAACAGGCTACGGAATTGGGATCCATTGTCCGTCAAAACTTGTTGAGGGAATCCCAACCGTGTAAAGATTTGCACGAGGGCTTCTGCGACATGCTTGGAATTTATGCATGGTAGCGGTACAGCTTCGGCCCACATTGTGCAAGTGTCGACTAAGGTCAGGATGAACCTGTTCCTTCTTTTGGTCCTTTCCAGGGGTCCAATGATGTCGACAGCAACCCGTTCAAATGGAGTACCCACTATTGGCATTTGCCCCATAGGTACTGGGGGTGTCAAGTGCTTTGGTGCTACCCGTTGGCACTGGGCGCAGGATTTCACATACCTGGTAATGTCAGAGTTCATTCCTGGCCACCAATAGTGGTTTTTTATTCGCTGAATAGTGGCGTTTTGTCCCATATGTCCGCTAAAGGGAAGAGAGTGCCCCATTTCTAAGATCTGGCTTCTGTACTGCGTCGGTACTAGGAGCTGGTTATTCCCCGTGTCCGGGTTGCCCGTTCTACGAAACAATACGCCGTCCTTAGAAAAGATGTCTCCGTTGTGTCTGGGGTCCTTAGCCATGGGCAGTCTTTTAAAGCAGGGCTCCAGAGTAGGGTCCTTTTGTTGCGCCTCCTTCAGTTCATTCGGCAACAAATTTGGCGCAGGCTCCCTCTCCTTCTTGGCTTGCCCTCTTGTGGTTACCGCTGCCACAATCGGCTCCTTTGGTCTCCCAATAAACACATATCTACATTCCAGGATAACTGGGTAGATCGGACCATCCATTATGGCCGCTTTAATAACACCTCTGACAAAGTCAGAGTGTATTTCTACCAGTGCGATAGGAAGCGTCCTGGGTGCATCACTCCTGAAAACTCCACTAAGTTTGACGGTTTCCTCTGTCTCCTGACCGGGTTTGACTAGGTGCCTAGCGACGATACAACTGAAGCTTAGTCCAGTGTCAAAGAGACAAGTAGTTGAGGTACCATTCAAAATTACAGTTCCTCGAGTTGAGGGTCGGTCCCCCTCAGGTTGAGAATCACTGACAATGACTCTACCTTTCGAGGCTATATGCAAACATCCAACGCGGTTTGGACCGGTTTGTTTGCCCTGATCAGACGTTCCTGGTGTAGGGGTCTTTCCTTTTCCTTGACCTTGGTGGCCACGCTGCCACGTAGGCTTGGTGGGTTGATCAGAATTGTTGTTGGGGGGAGGGGTATCGGGTTTTGTAGAATTTCGATTTTTCCTGGCGAGGTCTCTGGGTATTATTTTCTCGTTGGTTATAATTCTGAGAGGAATTAGAAGAATAGGATGACTGCTCTAGATTTTGTTTTCGAGATGGCTCATCTGTGGGTTTACGTTTAGTGCTGGGAAGTTCGGCCATTGCATTGGTATAGCGTTCGGCCTTATTGAGGATGTCCTCAAGTCTGACTGCGCCCTGTTCCGCCCAAAATCTAAGGGTTTCTTTTGACAAAGTTGACTTTATCTGCTCCACAAGAACAAGTTCAAGGAGTCCCTCATATGTAAGAGGTAGGTCCGATAATTCGATGCATTTTGTCAAATAGCCCGTGAGACGTGAAGAGAACTGTGAAAATGTTTCCGTGCTCTCTTTTCGGCTGTTCCTGAACATTTGCAGGAATTTTCGGGCGGTCATCTCAAACCGTTCTAGCAAGGCCTTTTTCAGCATGTAGTAATCATGTTGGTTCGATCCCAGCTTAGTGCATACGTCATAAGCATTAGCTTTTAGTGACGTTGAGAGCTTAAGTGCCCAGCGGGTACTCTCTAACCCATACAGATTCGCGAGCCTTTCAAATTTTTCTAGGTAGCTGTCAATTTTTTCATTAGGGCTAGGAAACGATTCTAAAGCAAAAGACATCGCCGATCATTGGGCAGACTGAGTGCTGGAGAGATCCATTGACTGAGACTGGGGCGAAGACGGCTCTCCGTTATTCGAAATAGAGGCGCCCCGACTCTCTAAAGTCTTAAGCGCCAGTTCATGCTGTCTTTCCCTGTCTCTCTCCTCACGTTGTCTCTCCTTCTCTCTTTCCCTGCGGGCTTCCATTTCTGCCTCAATTTTCTTCTGCTCCAATTGACGATAGTCCGCTTCTTTCTTCCTAGCTTCTGCCCTCTCTTCTCTCTCTTTTTCTTCCTTCCTCTCAGCTTCTGCCCTTTGTTTCTCTTCCTTCCTCTATGCTTCTGCTCTTTGTTGCTCTTCCTTCCTCTCTGCTTCTGCTCTTTGTTGCTCCGCGTCATATATTTCCAGTTCCTGGTTGATAAACAGATTCGCAGCTTCTGTGTCTAGTCCTGCCTCTTTCGCTTCCAGCCTCAGGATGGATCTCATCTTTATCCTTTCTGCCATTGTTAAAGAATAAGATGTAGTATGACTAGAGAATAGTACGAAAGAACAAGAAGGAAAAAAAATCAAAGCCGCTACGAGAAAAACCGAAAGTAAAAAACAATTTACTTAATGACCTCGTGTGTTAACTTATCGCCGCTATTATTGTCACTTAAGACTTTTAACGCAAGCAACTATGTCAATAAATTGGTAAGTTACACTAGAAAAAAATCTACTATTACTAACAGTAGAGAAAGATTTATATTAAAACAATTTAAAAGGGAAAAATATAAAAAAAATTTTCCCCGAAATTTTAATTCTCTAACAACAAACTCCGTCCCTGAAGTCAATTATGAGATGAGACGTAGTTAACTTAATTTTTTTTAAAATCAGAACAATCCGTCTTCAGCTTAGCTCAACTCAAACGCTTCAAAAACCTTTAGTGACTGTAAAACCAGTCACGCGATCCCAGCAAATCTTATAAAGAAAAAAAATTAATTTACTCCGTGTTGCGCACATATGTGACGCACAGATTACAAATGTATGATATGACTAGTTGATATGAAAAAGAGATTACTTTTGTTACAGTCAAAGTTATATCACCCATGATTTGATTTATACTTTTAATTATATGAGTGATCTCTCTTGAATATATTGATTTGGCGTATGAATCTAGATTTATGCATTTCGCATTTTGTGATAGCCAGAAAATAGATTGATCTTGTTCAATATGTTTATGGCCCGAATTTATATGTATTACTTGTCTAGTGCAAGAAGATTCGGTCTTATATTGTATATCTTTGTATGTTTAGGTCGGACTATATTCTTTGTGCTGAACTCTGGGGCAGGTATTCGTTTTTCGAGGCATGCGTAGTGAGTCTCGACGAAGCCGCCTGATAATGGCTGTGTGTGTTTTTTGGGTTGTCCTGTAAAATGGTTGAAAGTGATCTGTGAATGATCTTTCAGAAGGAGATTGTGTCTCTGCGAGATTCTATTGTCAGAGATTCTCCTCATGTATTCTATTGTGTTTAATTCGGACTCCAGGTAATACCAGACCCTTTAAAGATCTCCATTTCGTAAGATCTAGATGGACATCGTGTTATCGAGCATCTAGAATCGTTTGTATATCGACGAAGATAACAGGTTATCCTACAGCTCTTGTGCACTACATGAAGCAACCTTATTGATATAGAACTGTATGGAAATTCTATGAGAATATTTAATCCATATTACGAATTAACTTCGGCCCATCATTTATCCTTCTTCTGAGTGAGTGAGCGAAACTCAAGAAGGTGGCCATTTTGGATTACTGTCATTACAATGGATCACTGTCAAGAGAACGGAATATTTATCCTACTATCTGACAGTGGTACGGAGATCTTGCTATGATGGAAAACCCACTATCGTGATTTAACATTATTGTATAAACATCTGATATATACAGCTTAAGAACTTAACCAAGGAAAAGGGTTCGGCCAGTGAACTCTTATCCATGTCTACATATTCACCTCCACTGATGCGTTCAGTCAGTGGAAGTATAAGGCGATAATACACCCCAACATTGAGGGTTCTACTTATATCGTCTGTTGTATTTATGCTATACGAAATGATGTTTGATGTTGCCACCTACCATTCAAATACCATGATTTACTGTGTCAACATGTACCTATGACTTTATCCGTTCTGTCCAAGTGTGTGCGTCCTAATAAACAGTACGAAACGACCACAGCAGTCTGTATCGGTGACTTATAGCTATGAGTGAATGAGTGCCTTATACTGGTCAACATACGAACATTCCACCATTCGCACAACTAACACTTTACACTCTCACTCCATATCTGCATAACCCTGCGTCGGTTGAGTTGACCTTTGTTCTACCTGCAGCACCCATCATATTCACCACTGGTTTGCGTAAGGAGAAGAAGTCACATATTTCACAGTGATTGGTAGCACTTTACAGAGGTATCAATCTTTACACTCCGCCAGAGGATAATTTAGCTACCCGAATTTATGATTATCCGTACTTTCTACTGCTGTGGAAAGAAAACAACCTGTAAGTATGCTGTGTGGACGACCCAAATACTAAAAGGCGTTGTCTAGGGGTGTAATTAATTATTTATTTATTTCCCTAAATCACAAAGACAGATCACTCACACTCTATCTAGTTAGACCCAGACTTAGATCAGACTCAAAATATCTTGATCCAGGCAAGCCAGCCAAATATTGTCGTAAATTTATTTTGAGAGAAAGAGTCTTAGAAATAGTAGTCCGGTTTAGAGTGTAGACTGATGATGAAAGGCTCAGTGATAGGAAAAGGTTAGCGAGTAAATATGATGCTCCACAGAGTGCTGGAGGAGAGTAAAGACAGACTTATTTACGACAAATCGTTTCTCTCAATCTTCTCTTCCACTCTCCTGGTCAAACAATTATTTGACAGTTTTCCAGACACACATCTGCGCTCACACCGATTTGGTGCTTCAGACACACAGACGACGTGGATACAACTATCTTAAACAAATATGAGGGATTTGGGCCTTGGTAGTCCAACACAGTACTATGTATGTTTATGCGGTTTATTAGCATTAAACTCAATCACAACAACCAACAGGTTACATAAAAATTATCATAAGTACAGAAAATACAATTAACAAGGTGAGGATGGGGTAAAGAAGATTGGTATCGACTAAGCCCTTCCCGCTTATTAGACAAAGGTAAACCCAGTCCCAAGATAGGTAGTTATCAGGAACATAGGTAATGTAACCTAACAATGAAGTTAATTACTCTGAAAGAGGTGTTACAATATTAGTTATGGTGGTAGACAAAAATACTGTTATCCCAATTGTGTCTTCCCTTTACTAAGCAAAGAAAAAAAAAAGGGGGGGGGGGGGGGGAAACAGAGTTAATAAATTATCCCACTTAAAGGAACAATGCCGGGTATACAGAAAAACGTATTACCCGGTAGGCAAGTTAACAAATGGTTTTGCAAAAATAAATCTCCTGTCATTCATACACTCTGTGAGGATCCACACTCATATACACCACACACTTACCGATTGCAGCATCAGACAATCCATAGCATGATATACACAGTAATTAAACTCTTTACATGTGAAAACTGTCTAGTCCTTCTATGTCCCGCCCCAGATAATGCGAGGTTTCACTGAGAGCAAATATTCCCGCTTATCGCCGGACTTGAAGTTCTAAGAGTTCTTGTGTTTTATTATAAAGAAAAGAGTCTATGGGATGGCACTGACGCAGTTCGACATAGGGGTGAAAAATGAGGTGATGGTATAATCCTTCAGTGCGTGATGATAGCCACTGACCGGTAACGTTTTTAATCCAGTGAGGAAAAACTAGGCTCGGTCACAGTCAGGTAAATCGGTATTCTCTCACACTTAGAGCCGTACATAAATTATTGCTACTGGCACTGTTCATCTTCCAGTTTATCTCACAGATTGAAATTTAAATTTGATGATAATATTTTAAATGTTCTTGGGTAGGCTTTCTTTCATGTAATTATGACCGCTAGGCCGCACCGGACCGCCACAAGATTATATTTTTAAAAAATGTCTCATCAAACTGTCTGGAAGTTTAAGAACCGAGTATGGAAACTCTCTGTATGATTTATTAATGATGCTGGGATCGCAAAGGTGATCATTCTAGAGAAAAAGATATAAAACCCATGACAATCATAATCATACTTCAAAAATCAAATAATATTCTTAACGCGCCATAAATTTACCGTTAAGGCTATTATATATACACTCGCGTATTTAATTATGTATTTAAGAAAACACATCACGAGTCTAATGGTTAAGATACACATTTATATATATAGGACTTAACTAAATTTATTAATTATAAATTCCTTCGCGACTTTAAAAGTTACTTTAACATTTAAACATCTATTATTTTTGGAAATGTTATAATAGATATATCATTACATTTACCACTGAAACTTTTGGGATGAGTTTAATAATTAAATAGATTAAATAAACACAAAATCCAGTGAAATAAAATGAAAGTACTAGACCACTGATCACTTTAACAAATATATTATACCGTGCACAGAAAAAGAAACACTCCAATTTGTAGCCACCAATTTCAGATGAGAATCTAGCAACTTTCTACTAATAGCTAGTGAATCTTAAAAATCTCTGGCACTGAATGATAGCCTGGCTTTCTAGTGGTCTGTATATATTTAAAATGGAATTAAAGATGAGGGGGGCATGAGAAAGTTGACACTTTTCTTGATCTCGTGAGACTTTCGGGGATCTGACCGACAGACTAAAGAGCGATGCCGTCCCCTGGTTTCCCGTTTTCCCGTTCGTTGCATCCGACATCTTCCCCCGTTCGCTCCGTCTGCGGTCGGTTTAACGCTTAACATGGAGGTGCGGAAAATGCCGGCACGAAACTTCCCCGTTCGTTTCAGGGACCACTACTGCTTTGATCTCTCCCGCTCAACTTCCTGAAACCACTTCCGTGTCTGTTTGATCCTGTTCCGCTCTCTGTTTGAAGTAGGCAACGCCCCCCCCCCCCCTGCCCACGTTAATGAAAATAACTTCATATCATTGCTCAGGCGATGTCCGTGGGCGTGATTTAATCTTTCCTTAAATCAATGCGATGACCAGAATGAACGGTAGATAAACTGTCCACATATTAATCAGCCAACGTGTTGGCCATCTGCGTGGAACGGTTTCATAGCAATGAGTCCAGGTGAAAATAAATTCCCGTTTGATGAAGAGTTACCAAAATATTCGGGGGCTCTGGTGCTATACGAAGGGGTCGCTACAAAGGGTCGTGCTACAACAATTCTGGGCCAGCTGAGTTCGTCTGTGACAGAAATGACCATGCTAGATGGGGTGGAGTTATCGGAAGATATGGAGAAGATATTCTCAATGACAATGGAAAGGACTCCTTAGATTCTGCAGTGAGCAGAATCTGATCATTACAAACACAAAGTTCCCCCATAAGCGTATACATGCATACACTAGATGTGAACCAACAAAGAATGAGAAGTCATTGATCGACTATGCCATTGTAAGGAGGAGCTCATTCAAATATGTCCGGGATGCTAGAGTGTGGAGGGGGCCAGAGATTGGAAGTGATCACTACCTGCTTACAACCAAAAGAACAACTGAAAGAGTTGATCAGCCTAGGAACTGCCCATCATCACGCAAGAAACTAAGGAAACGAACGGGAGAAATGAGCATTAAGACCTACAAGCTGAGAGAGCCAGAACTTAAGACCAGATATCCAGGGCTTATTGCTGCAGCGGTGAGAAACACAGAAGAGCAACCTGATGACTTGGAAACCCTCTGGCTTAAATTCAAGGACATCATAAAGACAGCTGCTGCAAAAGCATGTGGTGAAGTCCGACTTGGGAACAAGAGAAATAGGACACCTTAGTAGACAGAGGAAGTCAAAGAGAAAATAAGAGAGAAGTTTGCTACACACATCACGGTGCACGGCGAGAAACGCTCGGTGTTAAAAACAGCTTTAAGTAAAACAAAGTCCGTGGCTAAAAACGAATATATAAAATAAATTCTTTAAAATGTGGAGCTTAAAACGTATGGTAATTAGAACATGACTGATAAATAGCAAAGATAGTACGTTGGACATTTCACGAAATAAGCAGAAAATGCAAAACTTCTGCCATTACGACAACGAGCGATAGCAGGGAGTAAAGGATAAAGATATTATAATATACAGAAAATAAAATAAAAATAAGGTTAATCAGCAGAGTGGAAGCATTTAAAAACTCAAGAAAACAGCACGGAAAGGACTGATCAGCAACTTTCAAATCAAAGACGAAAATAGAAGACAAAGATGAGTTTACAGAGCCTTCATCATCATCCTTTGCGCCCCTTACGGAGCACAGAGCCACCACTACAGCTGGTCCTCTTTGCAGTAAGCCTGCACCAAGCATTCACATGTTCTTGTATAGACGGTTTCTGTGACAATTTGTTTTACATGATGAGGCTGCCAGCCCCATGCACAACTTCATATTAGTTGCCTTGTACGACATGCGTGAGGGCGCAGTATTCATATTCTTTCTCTGCCACGTCAGAGACACCTCGGAACCACATGAAAATGATTAGGACATCTAGAAATGAAGGAAGATGAATTTCAAGCAAAATCAACCATAGAATATCAAAGTTTCTAGTGGAATTATCATCATCGTCATTATTTTCATTTGAGCTCCTTGCGTAGCAGGGGAGCCATCACCGCAGCTTGCTACCTTGCAGGAAGCCTGGTCCAAGCATTCACATGCTCTGATTGCTGTGGTTTCTATGCCTATCTGTTTTACATGATGAGGGTCCTAGCCCCATGCACAATCTCTTATTAAATCGCCGTGTACGACATACCTGTGGGTGAAGTAGTCACATTCTTTCTTTGTCTCTTCAGAGACCCCCTGGAACTACACGGGGCAGGAGAATTATAATACGAGCAAAATGTCACAACCAGCACGGGAAAGACTGGGACGTTTCAGGTATTAAAATATTAATAAGTAACTTCAATATTCTCTGCCATGCTGAGGAAGTAATTTTACTGCTTTACTATGAATGTCGTGTTGGTTACTTGAGAAGTTGTGCTGCTGACTGGCTTCAGATTAACTAGAATTCTTCAGAGGCCGAGAAGCTTGTACCTGAGAATACACTGCTGATCATCTTCAAAAACAATATCTACCTATTTTTTGTAATTGGTGTCACGAGCGATATTTTTCTCTCGTTCTCTCGATAGATTTTTCTCTCCTTCTCTCTTTTCTCTTTTCTAACTTACTTTTTAACCGTATAAAATGTGTATTCATTAAATCTTCCCTCCACACACATTCCAGTTGGCTGTCACCAGAATATTCGAAGATAGTATCATTTTTCATTCACCTGTGCAAATCGTTTACCCAGAACAGGTCGCCGGGGTCCTGCAGTCATTAATGGGATGTAATAGATATGATGACTATCTTCGCAGTAGTAGAGAATGTAAAGGGTTTTCACACGGTAAAAGTAAGGTATCTCCCTGAGACAGAAATCAGATGACAAGAGTGCCCAAGAGTTAATTAATTTAAGATGGGAAATTGTCTAGGAAAATGGGTGTGTAGGCTCCCATAAATCTGTCTCTAGTAAAATGGGATTTAGCCTTATAATTAACAATTTTCCGGCACTGCAATCCAAAAACTTTGGTCACGAAAGAACTTAACTCGAATAATAGCAGCCTAGCGCGTAAGACTTCCTTTTGACAAAAGCATAGCTTTTTTTCAAAAGTACAACCGAGTGGGTGAGTGAGAGATATATATTTATATTGATTACATTCTATTACATGTTTGTAATATCAATTTAGATGGTTATTATTCATAACTAATCTTTTTGGTGTTAAAAATGCATTTTTTAACTTAACTAGTAAGACTGAATCTTGCGTGCATTTGATAGATACATATCTCCTCTTGAGTGTCATAGCAGACTATTAACTATTTGGATGAATTATCTTCCCTTGATGTCATTGTTGACTTTAATCTAATTGGGTGGATTATCTCCCCTTTTCCCAATTGAATGGATGTTAAAGCATATATAGGCAGAGCACATTTGCTAACTTTTGGGTGTGCTGAGATAATATTGTAATGTTCAATGTTGTAAAGGAATAACTCACTTCCAACGTGTACTGAGATAAAGAAGTAAATGCAGCTGGTGCATTTTTATAATAATAATATTACAGAAGTATGAATGGCTTTGTACCATCGTACATTTCATTTCTTGATAATGAGTAGATCCAGAAACATTAAATACTGATTGTAACAAGAGATTTGATTTATTGCAATACTTTGGTATTGGTTGAAATTAAGCAGACACACCGTGTAATGAAGGACTAGTAGTGTTGATGGCTAAGTGTGGATGTAGAAGATGTTTTTAGGATATATCTGATTTATAGACTTAAGCAAGACGGTAAATAACCTTATGGCGTACATATTGGTTGTCTCACATGTATAAACTGTAGAGCCAGCAGTACAAAAGACACATATTGGTCTGTACTGAGAATTTTGATGGACAGGCGACACAAAGACTTGATAATTAATCTCTCCTAAATGGAGGATTACCGAAGTCGTGTTGTATCTTCCCCAATTCTTTAGTGTAGTCTACATCAGGAGCTTCCGTCTTCATCGATGACGAGAAACCTGGATTGAGGAAAGAGAACTTCAAACCCCTGAGATAGATCTGCACCTAACACAACACCCTTTTCTTACACCTGGAGAAATCAGGGAGTGACCGGGATTGCTGTCATAGATACAGATAAGTTACACCACCAAGAACCAACTACTGCATTCAATCGAAATGTCCTTAATGATGAATTATCTATAACAGCGGTTTTCAAATTGTGCGTCGCGGCTCCCAGGGGCGTCGCGGCCCTCGGCTAAGGGCGTCGCGGTGGCTTGGGAAAAGTGTTGGGCTCGATATTATGAGCCAAGGTCCAATTGCTTATATATAATATATAGTATAGAGAGGAGCCGCGGTGATTTATGCACATGTCAAGGGAGCCGCGGACCGAAAAAGTTTGAAAACCTCTGATCTATAGTTATGTAAACGCAATTGAAATCAACTTCTTCAAAATCCTAAAGCTGGGATATAAATAGTTTTTGTTTAGTAAACTCAAGTGAAATTCTATAAATCCTATGACAAATTGTCAGAACTTTTATAGACACTATTGCACTTTAGGCATTTTTGATTATCGTAAATTCTATACATATTTGATTGATACATATCCTATACATATGACAAATTTGTTATTTTCATCAGTAAAGTTTCATTGTAATTTTCTAAAATCAAGATTAGTTTACTAACTTTTCTTCGGTGTTACAGTGATGTCTAATACTGTAAGATTATGTCATATTTGTATTTAATCAATGGGGGCTCTTTCTAATAATTCAGTACCTTAGGGAGAAGTGGCCTGGATACCTACTACCTCTTAGTCTACTCAGAGGGTTCTCAGCATGCTAAGAGACAGTTAATTTCCAGTATCCCTATTAATACATCTGCCAGTGATTCTCACTCTATTCTCTTCCTGTGGAACTTATACTTACATTTTCCGCAGATTTTCATCGAGCCAAATTTCTGTGAGATTATCTTGGGCAGTTTTTGGTACTTATTCATACTTTCACCTTTTCCATCTATCCATTTTGCATCGGATATAGTAGCCACAACTGGTTTGCTATCAAAGATGCCAAAGTGCTTCAGAAATTGTGATCTCCTTTAAAATTATGACTTTTAAGAAGCTGTGTTGCTATTATGTTATCAATGACACCAGAGCGTTTCCAAGGTAGCATATTGACATGAATTTAAGCAATTTAACCTGCTATCGTCATAGATGTTGTGGACAGACATGATCTCCTACGCCACTAGGCATAGATCGTCATAACTTCTACCCAAATGTTCTATTTTGTGTAAGCATTTTTTAATTCAGTGACCTATTTAAATTTACGTCAATTTAGGTCAAGTAATTGCTCATTTAAATTAACATAATGTAGAAGAGAACGTCTGATTGGCAGAGTGGTTAGAGCGCTTGCCTCTCCTGGCAAAGTGACCGGGTTCCGGGATCGAAACATGGTAGCGTCACACTCCAGACTAACCAGATATAAGCAGGTATATAACTCTGATCTTGAGTTGGGGAAGGCAAAGACAGCGAGGACGGGGACTGGTCACCGAACTTCATAAAACTGAGACCAATTATTGTGGTCTCTAACACTTCACTTCCCTACAGCAATATCTACTACGGGACTACAGTACTTTTTCTTAATGTCAAGGCCATAAAGAGCTGTTTCTTCATTTGAAGTTCAACTATTTCACATGAACGAACAACGCTCCTTACCTGTACTTGTTAGGCAAATCCCAGGATCAAGGTTGTTCACCTGCTTAATTTCACTGCTAGGCACACTGTTAGGCGAATCAACGAGGACAGTTAATCCGTGTAGTTTACTCTGGTGCGATTCACAGGCGGGTTCTGTGTCAACACACGTAGAGACGGCTAGTGTGTGGTGGTCGTGTTCAGGGTGTCTAACACAAGAAATGTCAGGACAGGCGAAAGACTGCACGTGTGTTGTTGCTTTTGGTTCCGCCCGTGAACTGGACATAGGTTCACCTGAGGGCGACTCGATGGGGGTTGGGCTGAGCGCGTGACATATCCTGGATGTCAGCGACGACTGTGGTGTACAATTTGCGCCTTTGCTATCCGCAAATGTACGACCGATAGCATTATTAATTGAAAGTACGTCTGAAGAAAAGTGCTTCACGACGCCCCACTTCGAATCACGTTTTGATATGTCTGGGTCTGGAGTAACTCTCAAATCCACATCCGTAGGCTGAGGGCCATTATCGTCTTTTTTAAGAAGCGGGACAAGTGACTCGTTTCTTGCACGAATGCCGTTATTTGTCTTGTCAGACTCGTGAGTATTTTCACCAGAATGCTGCTGCTGCTTCTCACGTTGTTGATAATGATGATGAGGTACGGTTGATGAGTTTGAGGCAAAGTCATTAAGCTCTACCTGAGGTTTTAACGTGGTTAATGGTATATTTTTGTCATCTCCGCTTTCTTCAACACACAAATCGTCGACGTCCAAGGATTCATCATCTCTGCTTGAAACCAAGTGATAAACAGGAAATCGGCCACTTTGTTTTCTCAAGCCGCGCGGCTTATCTTCATTACTCGCCGCATTCATGATTGCAGAGGTAACTTCCTTTATCAACTTTTATTTTCTTCTTCCCGCTGAGTGCAGTTTTCCGGCTCTTCTCAATTCCTCTCTGACCACGCGCGTGACTTCATTAATAAACATAACACGTGATACAATCCCTGTGTAATATTCTGTAGCCGTGACGTAATGTTGCAGCGAGATAATGTTTGCAGGCTGTCATAAGCTGCGTCAAGAAATTTGTTTTGCTGCGCATGCGCGTGCGGTTTTTTTTTTTCCTTCCTTTATTTCAACACCAGGAAATGAAGTCCTCATCGAGAGTAATGTTCCACAGAGGTAACAGCGCTGGCATACACAGCGGGAGACATAGAATGAGAGGGTGCGATTGTTTCCTGCTGTGCGATGACAAGGTCAGGGTGAGTTTTGACGAATCGCTGATCTCATTACGTTTCATATCGTCTCCTGGGAAGCCTCTTCTTTGTTTCGCTTTCCCGATTCGGTAATGTTGTGTCATATCTGTAATAAAAATGTCCACACACACAAAATTAGTTGGTAGATTGAAAATAAATGCCTGGGCACGTAATAAATTCAGTGAGAACAGCGTTTTAAATGGAAGGTAAAGACAGAAGGAAGTAATATTAGTGGTAGTTAAAGCTTGCATTCATGATAATTTTTTTATAAACTATATTATAGTGCTGTAATACCCAGTTCAACCTGACTCTTTCGGGTATAACTGGGTGTATAATATGTGATTTAAAAAAAAATCTAGTGTGACGCTAGGCTGATGTTAGCATTTAAAAGGGCTGGTCCTGAAAAGGACCACTAGCTGTGATAATAATTACGATGGTGGTGGTGGTGATGCTAATAATGATGATCGAACAACAAATCCCGATGTTATCATGATCATCATGACGATCTTGTGGCGGCATTTGTTGATAAGGATTAGTTAGGGCGGCACAGAATATTCTTCCGCTTCTTCTTCTATGATCCTTAGCCGCCGACTGTCAAAGTGTGACCGCTTGACATACACTACCATTAATACGTGTTAAAAACCACATACAATAACAACGTTAAAAGCAGTTAAGACATTTGTGCACAAAACACAGTATCATGAAAAGTTCACGGCTTTGAGAGACACTGTCCCTGAACATCAAAATAGTAAATACATGTTTTTGAATGGAAAGTTTTGTGAGAAGTTGCTAATCTGGGTTTTTTCCGTTGTTAGAGTGAGAGACGTGTGGAAAAAGTCGAAAAGCTGAGGAAACGTGAGCAAATGTAGATGTTTTGTACCGTGTGAAAAAGAAAGCATCGTGTGAAAATTTGCGGGAAAAAAGAGTGGGCTGTATAAAAAGGAGAGACGAGGGCGATAGACAGGCTTTTACAGATTTGTAGGATTCATTAGGCGAGATGATTTTTACAGAACTTCGTCTTTGAGATTATCAAGACAAGTTTTTTTTTTTTTTTTAACTTGACAAGTTTTTCAAGTTAGACAAGTATTTTTAAGTAGACAAGTATGTATTTTACTCTATTGGATATATTATTCCTGTGGATTTACACTTTCATTTTTGGATACTCACTATTTTGTGTAAGCAAGAAAACAAGTACTTCACCATTGTTCCAGTAACATTGCTGTTCTTATGACGTTAATAAACTATATTTTATTTTTCTACATTGCTGAGTTTTCTTTGGAATATTACAGTGGATTACTTTGACAAACCATTATACGAGGTTGCTTTTCACTAAACCTAAAAAGGGTACGAACGAACTCTGGGAAGAAAGATAAACTAAGGTCAAGAATTTCCATCTCAGGCGGTGTAGTGGTGTTTGATGGTATTGTATGATGGTGATATTACTAAATGTAATTGTATGAGGCCAGCTGTGAAGGCTCCTGAGATAAAATGTAGTTGTGAATTGTCAGAAGGCCTTTCTTGCTACCACTACGACCTCACACTTAATTTTTTTTTTGAATGTGGCTACGTAAAGTGTCTAGGGTTATGATATGTAGTGTGGTGTAATAGGTTATAGATATACCCACAGATATTTAACAAGACTAATAATATTAATAAATGTTAAAATACACTGAACTAACTCACGTGTGTAAAATTTTTTGATAGAATTATATTACATTTATTTTGTTCTGGATCAATTTTTTTAGGTTGACCAGAACTTAAAAGGATTTAGAGATTATGAAAGAAATGCATGGAATATTATATCATAAATGCAATAGTGTACATATATATGTACTATACTAGTTAGTTTTATTAAAATGTTCTAGTAGTCATCTACTTGGGAGGATAGTTAATGTTTGTGCTGTTGGGGTGGCCTCATCACACCTGTCTATATTGACTACACAGTGTCCAGAAAATGGTGGGAATTTTTATGGGGTATTAGTAACTACAAAGCGTTGGTGAATGTCCAGCAGACCAGAGGCTCACTCATCTTGTAGTTGTAGCTCTGGTGCTGAAATCTGGTGATCCCACCTCTCCGGGCTGGCGGGCAATAATGGTGGTCTCTGTCACAAGTACTGCACAGATACACTCGAGTAAAGTCACCAACTGAATAGACACTGCTTTGTTGACAACAGAAACTCACAGCTCTGCAATCAAAGTATGGGCCATGTGTCAAAATCTATTCTCTACCCACGTCTGGACACAACACTGACACAACAACCACATCATACAGACAGGTCAGATCTCTCTGACCAAACAGCACATTTACCATGGTGGTTTTACATCAGATAGATCCTCCCAGACTATAGATTCTGAAAAATATTTATTAGTTTTCTGCCCTAAAAGAGGATAGGTAATATGTTTCATTATTCTCAACACTTGATCTGTCTTGCCTAACCCTGGCTGGAGTTTATGTATATTGTTGGTCCCTAGACCCTGACTAGGGCGGGGGGTCTAGAGCAAATCCCTACTTGTTTGTAAGGCTAGATTTCGATATGGCAGTATCAAATCACTCGAACATTAAACAATATTCATACAAAGAAATAATTTCAATCTTACCAGATTATGAATAAATAACACAGAAATGCTAGCAAAACTCAGCTGAGCTGCTGGCTATAGTATGGCGTCCCTGAATTTATTTCACTTTCTTTCATATGGAAATCACCACACTTTAAAATCTGTGTCTATCACTGAACAACTATTGAAGAATGGCCCCACTTGCGCTCTGAGCGCTAATAATATGATTGTCTGTGGCCAATCACTGCCTAGGTTTATTTTAAATTCAAATTTCCTACCCTAAAGTCATTTCAGTCATGCTTCAGTCAAGTATGGATGGTTATCTGTTAGTCTGTCCGTCTCTACTTGTGTTTCTACAAAAATGTACTCGATTTTTGAACCAACCTTTCTCTCCCCTCCAAAATTTTGTCGTTAAAAGTTATTTTTAGACACAGCCACCACAATATCCCTTCTCTTCCATACTACGTAGATTTGAACACCTGCGTCTCAAGGTCGTGTTTTTTTGTACAATTAGCGACACTTTTAGATTCAATACAGTCTGTCGATGATGTGAATAACACTGTCTTTTGTCATTATCTTCAATATTATCTATCCGTCTGTAAAATTAAGAACATATTTGTTCACTGCTCAGAATGGGCCATCCGGCCAGCTAATTTTTATATTCCTAACATTAATATTAAGAAAAAAGTACTTTTTAAATTTTGTAATATTTCGAACATCTGCGTTTAGCCGCTGAATTCAAATCAAGGGCTTGGTATCGCAAAAGCGTCCATTCCGTACCTCGTGTCAATTTGGGGGACGTGAATTTTTACTTTCCTCCATCCCCCCCAATTGCGTCTCCTTAGCCTTTCTAGTCTCACGCAATCTTTCCAGTCATATTTTTTTCCTTTTTATCCGCCGTTCCCCGCCTGTCTAGCAAGTCAATTTTTATGGAGGGTGATGACCCGCGGTCTGGGCGATCATGTACATCAGCAGCCTACGCATTATGTTTTTATCCTTAAATGTTATCTTTGGAGGTATTTTACCGTTGTATCTCTGTCAATTTCACTACACATCTCCCCACTTGAAAACATGCCTATGGCAAGTTCCAAAACCAGCGATACACATAGGTAAATTACTCCTCACGTCTGCCACTACTCTAATTTTGATCACAGGGGTGCCGACTGAGGAAATCTGCACCGACATTCAATTTGCCTGGGATATATTGGATACTGAACTGATAAGGTTGAAGCAATAAAGACCACCTCAGCAATCTTGCGTTTTCATGCTTAGCCTGAGACAAGAACACGAGAGGCTGATGGTCCGTCTCCACCACAAAAGTCCTACCATACAGATAGATTTGAAACTTCTTTATTGCCCATATTAACGCTAAACATTCTTTTTCGCTTGTGGAGTATCCTTGTTCCGCCTTATTCAATTTGCGGCTTGCATAAGCGACTGGTTTCAGTTCCCCATCAGGTGAAGATGATCTTTGCAACAAAGCCCCTCCGAGTCCTACATTACTTGCATCGGTTCTTAAGACAAAGTCCTGTGTCAAATCAGGCAGTTTGAGAATAGGCTTGCTAGTGAGTTTTTCCTTTAACTCTTGGAACGCTAGTTCACATTGTGCAGTCCAAATAATTTTATCTGGAAGTCCCTTGCGAGTCAGATCAGTCAGAGGAGCACATATAGCGTTAAAATTTTTGATGTATTTCTGATAAAATCCGCATAACGACACGAATGATCGCACGTCTTTTTTTTTTTTTGTGTGGCCTAGGTGCTCTCTGCAGTTTTTCCAAATTCTTAGGATCAGGGGTCATATTACCCTGATACACAGTGTGTCCCAAGAATTCCAACTCTTTGCATCCAATACAACATTTTGTTGGCCTAGCAGTTAAGTTCGCCTCCCGAAGTCTATCAAACAACATCTCCAGAGCTTCAATGTGTTCTTCAAATGTCTCTGTGGCGACGAGAATATCATCCATGAAATTCGTGATACACGGGTTATTCAGGGGATCCAACAATTTGCGCATCATCCTTGAAAACACACTCGGAGCATTTTTCAGTCCGAATGGTAGCATATTGAATTCATAATGTCCATCCGAAGTGCTAAAAGCCAAATAAGGTCTCACTTCAGGCTTCACTGGGATCTGGTAATAGCCTTTACTAAGATCCACCTTTGAAAAGTATTTTGCCTTGTTCAGTCTGGCAAATAACTGTTTTGTGTCTGGTAATGGATCCACTTGTCCTTCTGTGACAGCATTCAGTTTCCTGTAATCTATGCACAGTCTGTGTTCCCCAGACGGTTTTCTCAACAAAACGACACTAGAACTAAAAGATGATTCACTGTGCGAAATAATCCCCTCCTTCAACAAATACTCTATTTCTTCCTTCAATGCCTTCTCCTTCGCGAACGGAATAGAATAGGCTCTCATACAGATTGGGTTTGCGTCTACCAGTTTCATGTCATACTGTAGCAAATTTGTATGGCCTGGTTTATCTGTTAATACATCTGTATGTTCCTCCAGAACCTGTTGAACTCTCTCCCTCTGGTTTTTAGTCAGGTGCTTGCTGACTTTTACCTGTGCTGCTGTTTCACAAGGATGTAATGGGTATTCATGTGAGGTGAGTGGTTCTTTTTGCATCTGGGTTGCAATAGCCAAGGTCAATAAGGGGGTGCTTTCCTGGAGTGGTCTGTCCAGATACTTCTTTAATAAGTTTACATGATAAACTTTCTCCTTCCCCTTTTTGTCAATTTTATAGTTTGTTCTAGACACCTTCTCTAGAACCGTATATGGACCTTGCCAACCAATTTGTAATTTATTCTGGCTTCCGGGTAGTAGAAGCAGCACCTTCTCTCCGACTGCCAGTTCCCTGTCCTTTGCCTTCCTATTAAAATATGCTGCATGTTTCTTCCTGGCTTGCTTCAAATTATCATTTGCCAGTTTCCATCCAGCTTTCAAACGAGTGGTCAGTTCGTTCACGTAGTGATACGATGAGGTAACAGTCTCTTCCGCCTTCTCATCTGTCCAGGTCCTTAATAGAGCTTCTAATGGACCTTTTATTGGCCTCCCAAATAGCAGAGTTGCGGGAGCCATCCCGGTTGAACTATGTGGTACCTCCCGGTACGCAAACAATGCGGCGGGCAGGAATTGATCCCACAGATCCGGTTTTTCGTGTGCCAGCTTTCTCAGGATAGAAATGAGAGTCCCGTTGAACCTCTCTACCTGGCCGTTCCCTTGTGGATGGTACGGACTACAATGAAAGTGTCTGGCTTGAAATAGCTTAAAAACTTCTTCCGTTAGTTTCCCCTTGAACTGAGAACCATTATCCGTCAAGATTTGATGCGGGAATCCTAATCGGGTAAATATTGTAAGTAGTGCCTCTGCTACATGTTTTGAATCAATTGATGGCAGGGCTACCGCCTCTCCCCACATAGAACAAGTGTCCACCAGAGTAAGGATGTAACTGTTCCTCCTCTTGGTCCGAGTGAGAGGTCCTACAATATCCACTGCAACCCTCTCAAAAGGTGTTCCCACTATGGGCATTTCCCCTAGAGTTGCAGGAGCAGTCCAGTGCTTTGGAGCTACCCTTTGACATTCTGGGCAGGATTTGACATATCTTTTTATATCCTCCGTTATCCCTGGCCAGAAGTAATGACAAGCTATACGCTGTCCTGTGGCGCTGATCCCCATGTGACCACTGAAGGGAATCGCATGCCCGAGTTCCATCACTTTATCTCTATATGAAGTGGGAAGAACCAGCTGGTTATGACCATTTGTTCCAGTTCCGGCCTTCCTGTATAAGAGTTTGTTCTTCATGAAATATTCCCCCTTGCTCGGAGGGGTGTGGCATTTGGGCAATTTTTTAAAACAGGGCTTGAGTGTCCTATCCTCAGCCTGCGCCTTCCTCATCTCCTCTGGATGAGCATTTATAGGTTCACCTTCTTCCTCCTTCTTCTGTGACCTGGTCTGCACTGTCGCCATGATCACAGGTTTCTCGGGATTCCCCAGGAAGACGTATCTACACCCCAATATCAGAGGGTAGATTGGTTCATCTATCACTGCTGCTCTGATTTCTCCTTCCACATAGCGAGTTTTCACCGTTATCCTTGCGATGGAAGTGTCATGAGTGGTATGTCCTTAGTCGCCCCTTGTATTTCCACTGTTTCTGTGGTATACTGACTTGGGTCCACTAGGCTAGACTTCACAACTGAATCATAATCCAAACCTGTATCATAAAGGCACCTTATGGTGACCCCATTACAAATAACATCCTCACAAACTGGGGGGTGATAAGGTTCC
Source organism: Oreohelix idahoensis (assembly GCA_024509875.1). NCBI lineage: Eukaryota > Metazoa > Mollusca > Gastropoda > Stylommatophora > Oreohelicidae > Oreohelix > Oreohelix idahoensis. Next base: position 78,008 of record JAMPIV010017778.1, on the reverse strand, counting down.
TGTTGTCCCTTAGGATTAACCTTTAATCTTTGCGTCCCCGACTTCATTGCAGCAATGTTTGAAGGTTTCCTTCTACAAAATTCGGTGTTATGGTTATCCTTCTTGCACCATTTACACCATCTTTTTCCTTGGTTCAACGGTTTTCTTTCATTGAACTTTTGGTCATTGAACTGTGAGTTTCTGTCGCGATAGTCATTTCTTGGCCGCTCAAAGTTTGTCCTACCTTTATTTCCCTGCTCTCTATTATCAAATTTATTAAATTGCTGTGGAGCTTTAAAATTGTCTATGTGCTTCTTCTTAGCACCACTTACCTCTGCCTGGGCTGCCTGATACCTCTCAGCAACATTTAAAATTTCCCCCAACTTCTCTGCACCTTGTTCCATGAGAAATTTTCTCATGTCTGGAGCCATGGACTCTCTCAATTGCTCAATCATGATCATTTCTTTAAGATCTTGGGTCTTCCCCAGAGCCGTCCATTTCTCCAAATAGGTTTCTAGTCTGGCAGAGAATTGGTGGTATGTCTCCCCAGACAACAGTTTGGCATTTCTAAATTTCTTACGATAAAATTCACCATTCTTCTCGTACCTTAATAACAAAGCCTGTTTTAACATGTCATAATTGTCTTGGTCTTCCCTGTTCATTTTGGCAAATACTTCATAAGAAGTACCTCTCAATCCTTGTGATAGCTTTAAACTCCACCTCTCTCTCTCTAACCCATATGTAGTAGCTAATAACTCAAAACGTCCTAGGTACCCCTCTATGTCATCGTCTTTTTCAACAAAATGGTCTAAATGAAACCCCATAGCGGAGTTGAGGCTCCCAGACTGGGCGTAGCATCTGAGGCAAAAGGGCTGGCACCATTTTCAGGAGCCGGGCCTTGTAATTCCAGCTCCCTTAGTCGTAATTCGTGCTCCCTCTGCAACCTTCTATCTTCTGCCTCCCTTTCGGCAGTCAACCTTTTTTCTTCTGCCTCCCTTTGCTGTCGTTTTTCTTCTGCCTCAATCTGCAGCCTCTTTGTCTCAGCCTCAATTTGTAACCTCTTTTCTTCAGCTAACCTTTCAGACTCTAATTTTCTTTCAGCCTCTTTTTCTAATCTCCTTTCTTCCCGTTCAATATATTTATCACATTCAGCCGTTACGTATTGAATTAAAATCTGACCATCCATTCCCATCTCCTTCGCGGTGAGCACAGCAGCTGATCTAAATTTTGCCAGCTCCGCCATACTTTTTAGACAATATAATAATATACAAGATAAATCTCTAACCAGTAAATACACTAAGTACTTCTAATTACTATATGACTATAGTCTAACTAATTCTAACTAACCAGTTAACTAATTAATTATTACTGGCTGTGAAGATTCACCAACTTTTATCTGTAGGGACACTTTTAATGTTAAAGGGAATTTTACAATTTATTTCCCTACTTTTATTTCTCCCACCAGGAGATCCTAATATTACTGTTGGGCTAATTATCCCCGGACAAGACCCCAATATATGTAGTGGTGTTTGATGGTATTGTATGATGGTGATATTACTAAATGTAATTGTATGAGGCCAGCTGTGAAGGCTCCTGAGATAAAATGTAGTTGTGAATTGTCAGAAGGCCTTTCTTGCTACCACTACGACCTCACACTTAATTTTTTTTTTATGAATGTGGCTACGTAAAGTGTCTAGGGTTATGATATGTAGTGTGGTGTAATAGGTTATAGATATACCCACAGATATTTAACAAGACTAATAATATTAATAAATGTTAAAATACACTGAACTAACTCACGTGTGTAAAATTTTTTGATAGAATTATATTACATTTATTTTGTTCTGGATCAATTTTTTTAGGTTGACCAGAACTTAAAAGGATTTAGAGATTATGAAAGAAATGCATGGAATATTATATCATAAATGCAATAGTGTACATATATATGTACTATACTAGTTAGTTTTATTAAAATGTTCTAGTAGTCATCTACTTGGGAGGATAGTTAATGTTTGTGCTGTTGGGGTGGCCTCATCACACCTGTCTATATTGACTACACAGTGTCCAGAAAATGGTGGGAATTTTTATGGGGTATTAGTAACTACAAAGCGTTGGTGAATGTCCAGCAGACCAGAGGCTCACTCATCTTGTAGTTGTAGCTCTGGTGCTGAAATCTGGTGATCCCACCTCTCCGGGCTGGCGGGCAATAATGGTGGTCTCTGTCACAAGTACTGCACAGATACACTCGAGTAAAGTCACCAACTGAATAGACACTGCTTTGTTGACAACAGAAACTCACAGCTCTGCAATCAAAGTATGGGCCATGTGTCAAAATCTATTCTCTACCCACGTCTGGACACAACACTGACACAACAACCACATCATACAGACAGGTCAGATCTCTCTGACCAAACAGCACATTTACCATGGTGGTTTTACATCAGATAGATCCTCCCAGACTATAGATTCTGAAAAATATTTATTAGTTTTCTGCCCTAAAAGAGGATAGGTAATATGTTTCATTATTCTCAACACTTGATCTGTCTTGCCTAACCCTGGCTGGAGTTTATGTATATTGTTGGTCCCTAGACCCTGACTAGGGCGGGGGGTCTAGAGCAAATCCCTACTTGTTTGTAAGGCTAGATTTCGATATGGCAGTATCAAATCACTCGAACATTAAACAATATTCATACAAAGAAATAATTTCAATCTTACCAGATTATGAATAAATAACACAGAAATGCTAGCAAAACTCAGCTGAGCTGCTGGCTATAGTATGGCGTCCCTGAATTTATTTCACTTTCTTTCATATGGAAATCACCACACTTTAAAATCTGTGTCTATCACTGAACAACTATTGAAGAATGGCCCCACTTGCGCTCTGAGCGCTAATAATATGATTGTCTGTGGCCAATCACTGCCTAGGTTTATTTTAAATTCAAATTTCCTACCCTAAAGTCATTTCAGTCATGCTTCAGTCAAGTATGGATGGTTATCTGTTAGTCTGTCCGTCTCTACTTGTGTTTCTACAAAAATGTACTCGATTTTTGAACCAACCTTTCTCTCCCCTCCAAAATTTTGTCGTTAAAAGTTATTTTTAGACACAGCCACCACAATATCCCTTCTCTTCCATACTACGTAGATTTGAACACCTGCGTCTCAAGGTCGTGTTTTTTTGTACAATTAGCGACACTTTTAGATTCAATACAGTCTGTCGATGATGTGAATAACACTGTCTTTTGTCATTATCTTCAATATTATCTATCCGTCTGTAAAATTAAGAACATATTTGTTCACTGCTCAGAATGGGCCATCCGGCCAGCTAATTTTTATATTCCTAACATTAATATTAAGAAAAAAGTACTTTTTAAATTTTGTAATATTTCGAACATCTGCGTTTAGCCGCTGAATTCAAATCAAGGGCTTGGTATCGCAAAAGCGTCCATTCCGTACCTCGTGTCAATTTGGGGGACGTGAATTTTTACTTTCCTCCATCCCCCCCAATTGCGTCTCCTTAGCCTTTCTAGTCTCACGCAATCTTTCCAGTCATATTTTTTCCTTTTTATCCGCCGTTCCCCGCCTGTCTAGCAAGTCAATTTTTATGGAGGGTGATGACCCGCGGTCTGGGCGATCATGTACATCAGCAGCCTACGCATTATGTTTTTATCCTTAAATGTTATCTTTGGAGGTATTTTACCGTTGTATCTCTGTCAATTTCACTACAGGCGGAAAGGCCTGTAACGACTTGAACCAAAACGTACAAGGGTTAGCTCACGTCAAAATATTTACCTGCGCACAACACCATTAACTGAACTGACCCCGGCCACACACGTATTATATTGATGCCGTAACCAGCCCGGTTACAAAAGCAGTCAGTGGCCATCACGCCTGGTAGCGTCTTGTAGGGCAGCAACAAACTGTTTCCACTTTGCTCGGTCGGCGGGTATTCTTTGTGCAGTGCCCCAGCTCTGGTTCATTCTTTGCATCTCGGCCCTTACAGTTCTCCACCAATAAATAAATATTAGACAAACACAAAGGTATGTTTTCAAGCACTCGTAAGAAATAAAGAAGTAGAACACTAGACAACAGAAAAACAATAGACGTGAGTGGCTTACCCAGGACTCGAACCCAGGACCTTCTGTGCGACAACCCCGCCTAGCTATTATGTGACACCGATGACACTCGAATCTGCAATTGCCAGTTCTGAGTCTGAAAATCATCACTTGATCTCTTCTTGGTACTTTATCGCACGGTTCTGTAGTATCGGACCCTTAAGTGTTCCTGGAGCCATGTTTCTTTAAAGTTATTGATTTATTATTGATTTGATCTTTTCAAATGTTTTCCCGTCTTCAGTTTGTATTTTTCTTCCTCATTCTTTTGCAAATCTACCTGCCTTCTCATTTCCATATATCTTTCAGTGGGCAGGGGTCCACTGTCTTTTTACTGTTTTTAATTAACAACTGGCTTCCATTAGTGTTTCTGCCAGGCTGTCTAATTCCTTGTTTTTATTATTACTGGGGAGAGTAATGACTGATAGTGACTCGGTGATGAGCTGTATCTTGTCTTGAGTCAAATCGTTATTTTTGCATGATGGTAATTGCAGTTGTTTTTTTTTTAGTTCTGCCTCCGCTTTAAAGTTGTTTGAGGATTTTCCAGTGGACATTGAGAAATGGATTTTATGTCTATTCTTCAATTCTTGTATATACACCTCCGCCTCCATTTTTTGTAGCCTTTGTTGCTGATATATATATATATATATATATATATATATATATATATATATATATATATATATATATATATATATATATATATATATATATATATTTGTACGAGTATATCTGTTCATTCTGTTGTTAGATTCGTCTTTCTGATGCTTTCCATAGCCAGTGTTTCCTCTCTGAATCTATTTGACTGTTTTTTTTCCCTCACTTTTGGTATGTCATCGATAAGCTCTGGAAACCTTGTTCTCTTCCATGGTGGGACCCCTGCTAGTCGTTATGGGCTTTATTGTGTCTGTACAAGGTGTGGTAGAGTGGGGGCAAGCTCTTTTATCTTTTGTGCAAAGCAGCTTCTCGTGAATCTGCCTCGACCACATACTTTCAGTCTGTCATTTACTGAGTGATTTGTGAGCCTTTATCATTTTTCTGTCTCCTGTAGAGCTCTGTAATCTCTTCTGTCACTCATTAGATTGTAGTTTTGTTATCTTGGTCATTTCATTTATGGGTGCTGATTTCACTGCTCCGGTAATGATTCTCTTTGCCTAGTTTTGTATTCTAGGCGTTCTTTGGAAGTTGAATTTTGAGTCACTTGCCCTGGCTGGCATTCCATATTCCAGCGCCGGCCAGGCAGTCCATGTTTTCAGTATTTGGTGGTCTGCATCCCAAGCAGTTCGTGCTGGTTTTTGAACTAGTCATTCTCTGCCTAGCCTTTTGCTAGAATTTATCAGTTAGATTGTTCCACGTTATTCTGCTATCCATTGTGATTACAAGGCATGCGGGATTCTTTACTTCTGGCAACTCGTGTCTATTTAGTTTCAGTGTGGCTTTTTGCGGAGTATGTGGGCGTATGTCCAACTGGGTAAACCACTTCCTCGAAAATAGACATGCCAGAGTGCAATTACAATGACACATATGTCACAGATTGAAATTAGAACAAGGGGTACCTCAGGGGAGTGTGGACTGAAAATCACCAGGAAAGAAAAGTCACAAGGCCAAGAAAAAGAACATGCAGATGAACGGTATAAGAGGAAGCAAAATTATCGATGTCTCTCACTGGGAACTCTGAAGAAAACGGTCAAAAATTGAAACACGTGGCTAACAACCACTGGCGGCACACGCTCAACTGGGAACGAAAAAGATTGCTGACGATGACGACAATGATGATGCACACAAGAACTGAGCATAACGGTAACACATATAGGTACATTTCCAGATCTAAAAGTTAGTAACATTTCATTATCATCATCAAGTGTCACGCAGAATGGCGAGTGACTATGTCTCTCCACAGGCAACTGTTTCTAGTATTTGCTAGCACTGTTGTAATATTTGTGCTAAAACACAGTTACATTAAATGAATTGTATTTGTGTGAAAGAGATTGATATTTTCTTAACGAGATGCATGGGAAAACCTTAAAACGTTACATTAGAAAAAGAGTGAGAAAAGACGAAATAGGAAGTTCCTCAGACGAACAACATCATATTGGTCTGTACACTTCTCAGACTGCAGACATTCCGCCAACATAACAAGCAGAACGGTAACCATCGGGGCAAGTGGGTATACAGAGAGGAAGATGGACAGACGTATTCAACAATAATCCTGAGACAACATGGTATGGACGTTAGCCCAAAGGAACACATCTTCCACAAAGAACACAAACTGTGTCTGCCTATGCATAATGGCACATGTAGAAGGATGTGTTGGTTATGTTGATAAAGCTATACGTTTACAAGAATAATTAATGCTAGCTGTGCTACTCAGCGCTGAGTGGGTTATGTTATTGTAAAACGCGCAGTCTTCCTGCACACGGTACATTTATCCTAACTAAAGAACAACCCGTAATTAACAAAACAACCAAAAATCAACGAACAAAACGAAACAACCACACAAGAACATTACAAGCAACATAACGAACGAAGCTAACCAAAACAACCGAACCAATCAAACAAACCAACACGACCCAAAACAAAACAAAAAATAAACTAACGCAATGAGCCAAATAATCAAATGAACACGAACAAAAGCACTAACAATCATTTCCACACGCACAAACACACACCCAGAGCGACATATACCCACTGCCATACACAGATTTTTACACATATACAAAGAGACATAAACACATAGATAAACAGATACATACATATGTATAGAGCCATACACAAAGACATACATACACACACAAAGACCCACACAGACACACACAAAGAGACACACACACAGACACACATACACACACAGACATACACAGAAACACACACACAGAGGCTTGCACACAGAGACACGCACACTGAGACACACACACACAGAGACAGACATACATAGACACACACATACATACATGTACACAGAGACATATACACCGAGATTTTTACACACAGACATTTCCACAGACATACACATTCACAAAGAAAACACAGTTAACAAACAAGTGAGGTGATGTTTACAGTGTCGCAGACAAAGCAGACAACAAACAAGTGATGCAATGTTTGTAGCTGTCGAGGAAAAGTGCAGAATGCAGTTAAACAAGTGACGCCATGTTTACAGCCACAGTATAACAAACAGTTAGTTTCGTGCTGTACAGCATAGATAGAGCGTCCGAGTGGCAGAGAGGTTAACGAGCGTGCCACTCCAGCCAAAGGGCCCGGGTTCTAAATGAGGTCTTGTAATGCTCCAATCTACTCAGTTGTAAAAATTGGTACTTGGCAGATCTTGAGTTAGGGACGGTTAAGGCAGCAAGAAGAGGACAGGTCACCCCACCTCACAAAACTGAGTGCGGTGAAACCTTTAACACAGAGCTTCTGAAACCTGTGGTCCATGGAAACCTTGGATACAGTTTCTTCTAAGAAGGAGTCCGTAGCCTTGACCAGAAACTCCTCTTCTTCGTTCACTTTCAGATGTCAACTTGAGTATGTTTACAGAAAGCAGCGGCCAGCTTGAGGTGGTTGATATCTCCGTAGAGTTTTTCCAGGAATAATACTGGTGATGGCCATATGCGCTTTCTCTGTTCCTCATATGTTGGGCACCTTTGTAGGAGATGTTCATCTGTCATTATATCGGTGCCACAGTTACATCCATCAGTAGTTCCTATCTTAAGCTTGTTGAATAGAAGGTATCCCAATCTGCTGTGGTCTGTGCGGAGTTTGAAGATAACCTCTTGTTCACTTCACAGCTGGTAATAAGAATCATCATTTTTGTTTTTTATTGTTTTGTTTGTGTGTGTATGGCCTGGGGCTGTTTCCCATTTTGTTCATGTATCTGTTTTTGATACATTTTCAACTCGAAAATAAAAGGGGTCCATCGCACAAGAAAATCTACGAAGCCCTATTTCAACACCTCACACCCCTATCCCCCCTCTCCTCTAAGGGCCTTTTACCTTGTTTACAGTATAACTAAAGTTACACAGGTTGTGCCAGTGTCACAAATGAACAAGTACGAATCACAGACAGTTACGAAAATAAAATGGTCGTTAACCACTGCTATACAAGACAGCCATTGAAACAAAACAGTACACATGAAAAATACTTACTACAAATATATATATCGATATTTATAAATAATATACATCAATATAATAGTAAATAGATTTAGTAAAAAGGGATACAGCATGGTAAGTGATGGCAATGGCCTAAACAGTAGTAGACGGTTGTTGATGTCTGATAAACAGAATATTTTAATGATCATAACAGATTATGAAACTTACCATTACTCAACGCAACAACATACCACTTCCATTTAACACGAATTAGAGATCTGCTGACAGATAGCCTTGATAGCAGTAACTTAACAAATTCTACCAGGTGTGTATCCTAATCTTTAGCCTAACTAGCACACCGTGTATATCGGTCAAGATGGTCCGACCTGTTGTTAAGGGGAGGAGCTATCGTGAAATGCTATTTTCGTTATTAGTCACACGATTTCAATGAAAATGCACAGACTTAACCTTCACCTACTACAGATACGCATAATGAAGAGTTTTATGTTATTACATAATTGGTTGCCATGGAAACGGCGGCCATATTGGATTATATTGTTCTATTTGTGACGAAATCAGTCGTGCAATTTTATAACTCTCATTCACTCCGGCAGTATCTCTACATTTCTTCATTTTTCTCACTCATCGTCCTATTATTAGGCATATTTATTGCCCTTACATTCATCTTTTCTGCGACCACTCCCAGACGTATTTACGTTCCGCCAGGTGAACTGTGGTATTATCGTAACAATACCCGGTCATTATCACCGGTAATATGTTTATCTCTTTGAGTCGCCGGCCACCTTTGATAGAAGACGATCCTCGTTTGACAATATGGTCTCTGTAGTAAAATCTGGGAGAACAAACGCTAAATTCCCGGAAATTTTACTCCCAATGCTAATATATAGAACCAGCCCGTGTGTGTCTGACTGGCTTCTTCCCATACGCCAGCAGCACGCTCAAATTGTATACCGAAGTAATGCCAAAACGATTTTCCGCAGTCTAACATTATACGCTTTGCTAGCGTTGGTTTTGGGACTAAATATTTTCTTGTAGAACGAAACTGCAACAAGAATTAACACATACTACCTATACCTTGCAAGACCCCCTTTTTCTCGACACGCGTTCTGGACATATATTCACACGGTTGGACTTGGCAGACGATACACATACACACGCAAGTTGTTAAAATTTTGCGACGTAGCGTAGTGTTCGTTCTACATAAGGTAGTTTGAAAATAAAAGGAAAAATTAAGGTTAACGTGAGATTTTTTGAATATGCCGTACTGAATGGGGGGGATGAGTCGGAGTATCGGAAGGAGTGTCACGGTTCGTGTTTACATATTTGAATAAAAGAGGAAATGTTTTATTTGAAGCATTGTAGGGTGTAATTGATAACAGCAGGATTAATAAGTAGGTATGAGTATTTAAAACTATTAAGAAATAAAGAAGTTGGACAGAAGACAGATAGACAGATGGACTTGAAAATCTTTCTCAGTTTCGCCCGTAGGTGGGGTTAAAGGGGAAGGAGTCCTTATTTTGAATATTTGAGGTCAGTTTTATTTGAAAAGGAACGCTATTCACTAAACAGTCTCTGATTGGCTGTAGTATAATAGACAACCGGTTGTATAAAACCAATTAGTATTGAGTATAGGGGGCCACTAGATGAAAAATTTCTTACACTAAAGACGTTGTTGTTATAGACAAGGCAAGAGTACTGTCTTGTTTGCTAATTCTGCACAAGCAGCGATCTGGATTTGTTACCATATATCGCAATATTCAACTAATTGGTGTTTAAAATTTTCTTTGATTGCGGTAAGAATTGAAACCTTTATATTAACATTTATATTGTCAATTTTATCATGTATGCATTATCGACTCTGTATGAACCTTAAAGGGGAAACATTTATCTGGAGGGAAGGCAACCTCAAACTCTGTGTTGTTTCACAGCGTTGTTAGGAACTGTATTAACCTGGTATAGAAAAGCCAGACAGGCTTTCGGCCATATGGGGAGAAAAGAAAATTAAATATTTATGATGAAAAGAAAAAGTTGTGTTATGACATAAGACCAGGAAGATCACTAGCCGTCTTCTTCAGCAAGTCACCGTGATTGTACATGACTTGATAGTATTAATGTAAAATGTTTCCTTTATCAAGGAAAATGTCAAACGGTGGTTTGAAAGTTATTTATCCAGAAGGGGGTACCAACCAAATTGAGAACGTTAACTAATTGTTTAGTTACCATACTGATGTCTGATGATATTGCCATGTTAGAATAATGAAAGAGAGAGATTATTAGATGCTGAGTGGGACACATTTGTATTGTTCCAGAGTTTCATCTACGAGTGAAAGTGAGCCCAGGTGATCTAACACCTGTCCCTAAGTTCTGCAGTGAGGCCTAACTACTGATTGCCTACACAGTGATTTACCTATAGAAGCAGAATCGTGTCTTGGCAGTGGATGCTGGCGTTTTGTACATACTTCAACCAGCCTGGTTCCAGAGACCTCAGATAAGACTTGTCTGGGAAATTGATATCACAAACAATCCACTCTCTCAGTTTTCACAAAAGATAGTGTATCAGACAGTGAGGAACAAAAACGTTCAATAAACTTGTACCCTTTTCTAGGAGCAAGAAATACTTGACATTTTCCCAGTTTGAGACATATAAATAATTGTGGGATAACACCGACTCAATGACAGTTGTAAAATAATTGGTTGTAAATAATTTCATTATCATGTTGAGTTGATTATTCCTGTGTCAGAAGAATAACTAGATACAGGAAAATAAATTGAAAAAAAAAATAAGTTACATTCCAAACTTTACCCAGTGACTTGTTTAATCATTGTTTATTAGTAATAGGTGTAGTTGTTGTCCTGTTCATACACTTCATCACATTGCATATACCCTAGACACTTGCTAGACAACATACACACACCAATACACTTCAGTAGGGGAAGATATATAATCGGGTGAGGTCGTGGTGGAAGCAGACAGGTACCCTGTAAACATATTTGTATTTAATAAACCTCAGGGACTTGCATAGCTGACCTCACACCAGATACCATTAATATAATATTTAAACCAAATATAACAACTAATTCACCACAGTCTCGTACGAGAATGAATAGGAAGCCAATATTGTCTGTCTGATAGAGCCGTCTGAGGCGTGCGAAAACACAGGCGATAATGAGATAATCGTTTCCGCTGGACCGTCTCGGTATCAATATTACAAATAACCAGTCTGGGGAAGACAATATTTGAATGTAGCATCTGGCTGTGGTGGGTTTTGATGTTAAGAAGAATGGTGTGCGTATAGTTGTACTTAAGTGAGATCAACTGTGAAGGTCTCTGAGGTAAACAATGGACAACTGTGTTACAGAGTACCTTTCTTGTTACCACCCTACGATCTCACTCTGTTATACTCTTTATTGACCAGCGTGACTGAAAGCTACATAAAGTGTATAGGGTATTGTAAGAGTGTTGTTAAAGAATCTCAATACAAAAAACATATACAAACATATTCTAATTACTATGACAAACTCAACCAACTCCAGCTGTTAAATTTTATATTTAAAAATTCTTTTGTTAAACTTTATTGGTCCTGAGCCTAAAGTTGTTTTGGTCAGGACTACAGTTCAATGAGAATCAATGTAGATGGGTAGATATATTTACAAATATATATAAAGATATTTACATACAACAGAGTACATTGTTACAAATTTTCAAGTTGATATTAATTACTCTATTTAACACTGGTACTAGAAGGCAGGTTGGGGAATTATCATCATCCCAATGTTCTTTTGTTTTACTAGGATTGTTTATGTTAGTCTTTTGGAGGAACGTTTTTGTCTATACAGGAGATTTTTCTTTAGTCATGATAAGTTGTCCCAGGCCAGATATTGCACTTATCTGGTTCCTGGAATCACAGCAGTTGTAGTTGGTTTGGCCAAACACTTCAGTCTCCTCTGGTCTTGAACTTCTTTAATACCAACAGGTACCAGAGACTCTTAGAAATCGTGCTGAATTTCTCTATCATCGAGTACCAGCACCAGACAAGTGCCAGCAGGAACCCCTGTCGATGCAAGTTATAGTTCTGTCTTAATATCAAACTAATTCCCCCTAATTTACATGTAAACATACATTCAATACAAAAGAACATGGTCAACTCTCTCTGACAACCCTGCTTCTCCACTTTAGTTTGATGGAACAAATGGTACCAGTTTTCTTTTCTCTTCCCTAATGGATGCTACGCCTCTGTCATTCCTGCAGTAATCTTTTCCATGCAATAAGATAGGTGTAATGTTCCTGTATGACCATCATATAGTCCTGTAGTTTTAAACTTCTTAGATAGTCCCTTATATGATGGATCAACATCTAGGCTATGCCTAAGTCTGCCATGGAACCATTTAATTATAATCTTTTACATGGCCTATTCTTTATTCACACCACCCTTTTTTAATTAAAAAGTCAATAAAATCAATCTTACCACATATCAAGGAAATATAAACAAGTAACGATGAATTAGGCAATAGAATATGGCACACTTTCATCACTGCCTCTGTTCAGACTGCTTTCTGTTGTTAGTTATTTAAAAACAAAGCACAAGTCTGCTCATCGCTGCTTGTTCCTCAGAATATTTTGAAAAAATGGCAGCGAGCAGCCTACTATTTCGTTAAAGTAAAAGGCTTTGGCCAATGAGACCAAGCATCTCTTTCATTGAATGAAACTTTATTTTTAAAAAAATATCTCAAACCTCTATGTGTTACTATTACCAACTAGATTTGTATATTTAGGTTAGCCAATAATATTTCGGCTTCCTTCAAATTTCATCCAATCCACTTCATCGTACTATCTTAGCCTTTCTTTCACCTAATTTCCCCCCCCCCCAAAAAAAAAATGCTATCCAATCTAAGCAGACATGACTTGACCTGACAGTATCTCCGATTCTCTATGTATTATTACCAATATTTGATTATTTAATGGACTATTTAGATAACTAACAACATATTCTTGGTCAACAAGTCTTCAGGTACACGAATATATGATTTTTATGGGGCTAAGTGGCTTGGTTCAAAATTCTATCTTTTTTTCTATGTTAGTTGTTTATTTTTAAACTACCTCCTGTTCAATTCTTTTTCCATGTACTTTCAAGCTAATTACGAGAGTCTCTCGTAATACGCGAGAATTACGTCATTCGCAACAAGAGCTAAGCGTGTTTTCATGACCGTAGTGTCCACATTTTCTAACGTTTACATCGTAATTTGAAAACCGCCTAAGGGCAAGGCTAGCAAGTTGGTTTTATTTTTAGAAACAATGTGAGACCTGATTTGCGTTGGTTATCTATCCGTCCCCCTCCCTTCCACAATGTATTTAAGGCAAATACTTCATTGAATTTGGAAAAGTGGTACGTTTGTCTCAAGGACGAATTTGAAAAATAGGGTACCCTTTTTGGTTCGACCAAAGCGTTATCAAATAATACGCTGAAGGCGTAGACGACGACTACAATTCTCGCCGAAATTTTGTAGTACTATCCTATCTTGACTTTATGCACTAAACTGTTATATTCTAATTTAGATATTGTATTTAGAAGTTCACCACACTGGCTATCAAAGGCGTTCACAGATTTGTTTGTGAGTTGGTGGAAATATTACGTCTTATTTTAAGAGGTCGCGCGTTGAAATATTAAATGTAATATTTTTCAACACGTGGGGGATATTTTGAATTAAAACACCCCCAACCCATATAGTGCTAAAGAGCTCGCCATTGGTTTGATTTGAGAGCCAGAATATGCTTTGGTTTTCATTGGCAAGTTTGATGGGAAGTATAATCTGGGATTTGAACTGAGAATGAGAGATATTATATAGCGAAATTGGAGACACAGATCACAGACTGCATCGCATCGTCAAATGAGCAAACTCCCAGAAGCCAGTGAGACATCGGACTTAGAATTCCGTAATTATAAGTGACAGATAGAAAGTATTTGGGCAACTTAAAACTTAAAAAAGTAAACCCGCAATTTTAATACGAAGTCTGGATACCTAAGGAATCATATCACCCGTCATAAGAAGAATTAGAAAGTTTCCCAGACCAAGTGATTAACAGAAAACCCGTCATAAGAGGAATTATTAAAATTTCCAGGCCAAGTGATTCGAGAGCATATAACCTAAATTGCTCGTGTCCATTCTAACCTGTGTGAGGAGATAGTAGATTCCAAAATTTTTGGGGTAAGTGTAACATTTATTTTACAAATGTGAATTTGACATATTTTCTTGCTAGGTGGTTAATAATGAGGTTGGCAACCTCAACATATGAAAATAGTTTATTCATGAACCACTGCAGCAAGCGCTGGTGATTGTTTCTGGCTAGTCGTGCGGAAAACCGACAGCAGAGGTGACCCAGACTCCGACTGAAGCAGTGATGAGTGATGATTATATCACATGTGCCTGAAGTGTATCATATCATTTTGTGAGATATATGTAACTTGTTAATGTTAGTTCAGGCACAAATCATTATTCCAGCTGTCCAGACAAATTTTCCCAGTTTAATACCCAGAAGAGTACTGGTGATTTTTTAATCATCTTCATTGAGCTACGCTGTGTACTCAAGAATGTAATTCTTCTGAGAAACTAACATTGGTGGGTACACAGCAAGAGGATGCGCCTCTTAAGCTTTCAACTCAGTGTACTTAGCAGAGACATTTGTTATTTCTATTTTGTCTAAAAAGTTCGTGGTTACAAGTTAGCAGACGGTTTGTGGTACTAACGTTCTACGCCACTAAGGGTGAGAGAAGACCATCAACCCTAACCACTTACACTGAGGAAATTGTGTGGAGAAAGGCCTTCATCTTAAAAGTAATGACGGACCCACGGCGACAGGACTCACCTTTAGCTAAGTTCTTGTAAAAAAAGGGCACCAGCAAAAGGACTATTATACATACCCTATCAAGTCTCGATGACGAGAAACTTTATACCCATTTAAATTTCACCCATGATTCATATTTATTTTAACTGTTAAAGAGTAATTGATTATTAAACTTGTTACCTGTTATTTTAAAACTAAAACAATAATCGTTTATTCAGTTATGTAAGTATGAAAGTAAACGTATGAGCATTATTCTTTAATAAATATATAAATATATATAAATATAAATATAAATATAAATATATATATATATATATATATATATATATATATATATATATGTATATATATATTTATATATAGACATATAGAGATATATATATATATATATATATATATATATATATAGACATCTAGAGATATATTTACATATATAGAGCAATTACTTATAAGAGGAAATTTGCTGAATTAACTCAGCTGGGGGCTTGAACGGGCTAAAAACCATTGCTTAAATTCTTCACAAAAGGCGACGGATCAGATATAAGTTAACAATTGTTCAGCATAATGCAGCATTGTTCTTGACTTCTGAAAATATCTTGTGAATTCTCCCTAAGGTAGAAGCGTCTTTACCCTTCTATCTACAACTCTGCCAAGAGTAATCTTGTGCGGAGGTAGACACCTTTGACGACCCATTTTAGATACTCTTGAGTTTCGGCCATTGTTGGACCACTACTGCAAAGCAGGGGAGGCAATCCGTGACACTATTTAATTTTGCTAAGGCTTTTTTTTTATTTATTTTGCTATCAATACTAAATTTAAACCAAATATTTATCATTATATTTTTAAACTTTTGAAAGATTGGATTTTTGATAACTTGAGTAGATCCTGGGATCTAGAACTTTAAAATTTGTATATATAAAAAATAACACTTTTTTTCAGAATTTTACAACATTATTTGCAATTGGTCAACATTTTGATAAAATATCAGTAATCGGATCCGAAAAAATAATTTATTATTCAGTGGCGAGTATTTGTTCCAAATTTCATATTGATTGACTAAAAACTATGCAAGTTATCTTCTTCTTCTTCTTCGTACACTCTCAGACGTCCACTTGAATGTTCTCAAAGAAAGCAGTAGTCAGTTTGAGGCTATTTGAATCCCCGTAAAGCTTTTCCACGAAAGGAGCTGGCGTCGGCCATATGCACTTTCTCTGTACCACATATAAGGGGCAACTTTGAAGCAGATGTTCAGCAGTCATTTTATCAGTGCCACAATTACACTGGTCGGTAGTTCCTATCTTTAGCTTGTTGAATAGATGGTATCTCAATCTGTTGTGGCCAGTGCGGATTCTGAAGATTACCACTTGTTCTCTTCTGTGGAGCTGGTAGTAAGTATCATTCTGTGTGTGCCCTGGATGTTCTACATTCCATTTGTTTCTGTAACTGATAAAACTCTTTGCCTCCTCAAAAGTTATGCTTGCATCAGGCTGAGGTAGATGTGAACCTTCTTTTGCCATTCTGTCAGCCTCTTCATTGCCGGCGATATTACAATGAGATGGGATCCATTGGATCACAACACTTTTGAATCGTTGACAAAGTTTGTGGAGCACTACTCTGAGATCATCCAGGTCTGTATTATTTTGGCTTTTCAACGTTGCAATTACTGACTGTGCATCAGTAAAGAAAGCAGCTTGTCTCTCTGCCGTTTCTTCTGTCAATATAACCTCTGCTGCAAGTTATAAGAACATTATTAACAAAAAACAAAGTTCTGAGAAAATCATGATTTTCTTCATAGGAAAAACACAATTTCTGAAGAAAATACTATTTATAAAATCAAAATACACCTACTTATCATGTAGTCTGTGTCATTTAAGGTCTGAACATGCTCTTTTGTGTGATCTCTCACACCTTCAGCCCTCCAGCAGTATCATTTCTTCTTCATTTTTCTCTCCGATCGCTTATTCTATGGCAATTGTGTTGCCCTTTCATTCATTATTCTGCTCTATGCTGAATCTAGGAGGGTGAAGTCTCTAACACTCCACTCCCCTACGAAAGTATCTGCTATGGGATTATCTTTATCTCTTACACTGTTGCTGTGACCACTCCTCAGATTTATTTACGTTCCGCTAGGTGAACTGTTACAGAGAAGGAAATGTCGAAATTGTCCTCTTTTCACACAACATGCCTAAGAAAAATTCACCGAATCTTTTGGCCGAATACCATCACTAACCAAGATCTGCTTACTCGTAGCAAGCAAGAGGACATGCACACCATCATAGCTGGCAGACGCTGGAGCTGGGTTGGTCATGTCCTCAGAAGAGACCCCGGTGCCATCACAAGAACAGCTATGCTTTGGACCCCTGAAGGAAAACGAAAGAGAGGCCGACCAAAAACAACCTGGCGGAGGACTGTGGAGGCTGAGATGCAAGGAATGAACCAGAGTTGGGGCACTGTACGAAGGATGGCCACCGACCGAGCAAAGTGGAATCAATTTGTTGTTGCCCTACAAGACGCCACTAGGCGTGATGGCCACTGACTGCTTTGACGGTCGGCGGCTAAGGATCAAAGAAGGATCAAGGTGAACTGTGGTATTATCGTAACAATACCCGGTCATTATCACCAGTCAACGGTAATACGTTTGTCGCTTTGAGTCGCCAAGCCAACCTTTGATAATAGACGATCCTCGTTGGACAACCATATTGTTTGTCTGAGCGGCCGGCGAACATTTTGTTTGACTGTCTGAAGAAGGCACGAACACACAGGCGATAATGAGATAATAGTTTCAGGGGTCCATCCCTGTGTGTGATTAGCGCAGATAATCTATCTGGGTAGATATCTTGACGGAAGGCACTTAGACAGGTAAATGAGTTCACACATTTGTTTGTGAGAGTGCACAAGATGTCACCGGAAATATTACGTCTTATTATAAAGAGGTCACGCGTGGGAATATTAAATTGAATATTTTAAACTCGCGGGGGAGATTATGAATTAAACATCCTAACCCACGTAGTGCGAAAAAGAGATTACGATTGGATTGAAGTGAGAGCCGGAATATACAATGAATCTCATTGGCAAGTTTGCCGGGAAGTACAATCTGTGATGTGAACTGGAAACTGAAAATAAAATCTAGCGAACTCAGAGACACAGAACAGACAGCTTCGCAACTTCAAACAAACAACTCCCAAAAAGCCAGAAAGAGAAGGATTGGACCTGGAATTCCATACTTATAAGTGACACATCGAAGTATTTGGGAAACTTAAAACCTTAAAAAGTAAGCCCGCCTTTATAAATACAGAGACTGGAAACCTAGGAATGGGATCATCAGTCATAAGAGAAATAATATCAAAGACCAAGTAATTCATCACCCGTGTGTTACCGGGGCCCGAAAGGGGAGCAAAGAATAGTAACACTGCACCCTACAACGCATGTCGTAAAAAGCGACTAAGGAGGGTTGGGCATGGGGCTGTTTACCCCATCCCGTAAAAACTTCGCACAGTGGGCTGATCACCTGCTTGCCAACCAATCTGATTACGGAAACAATGATAGATTGTTTGGTCTGTTTTTGTTCAACAAAGACGCCACTAGGCGTGGTGGAAACAGCAATAGATTGATCAATTTGTTGTTGCCCTAAGACGCCACTAGGCGTACTGGCCACACACTGCTTTGCCGGTTGGTGGCTAAGGATGGAAGAAGAAGAAGAGAAGAAGAAGTAATTCATAGAACACCGTCATAAGAGGAATTTCTCAGACGAAATTGATTCGAGAGCATGTGCACCGAAATTGCTCGTGTCCATCCGAAACCTGTGCAAGGAGATTGTGTTTAACCCAAAATTTTGGGGTAAGTGTAACATTTATTTTACAATAGTGAATTTGACATGTTTTTCTTGCTTAGTGGTTATATATAAGGCTGGCAACCTCAACATATGAAAATAGTATATAAATGAACCACTACAGCAAGCGCTGGTGATTGTTTCTGGCTAGTCGTGCAGAAAACCCGACAGCAGAGGTGACCACAGACTCCGACTGGAGAGGTGATGAGTGCTGATTACATCATACGTGCCTCAAGTGTATCATATCATTTTGTGAGATATATGTAGATTGTTAATGTTAGTTCAGGGACAAATCATTATTCGCGCTGTCCAGACACATTTTCCCAGTTAATACCCAGAGGAATAGTTTGATTTCTATTCATCTTTCCTGAGTTACACTATGTCCTCAAGAATTTAATTCTTCTGAGAGATTAACATTGGTTGGTGGACATCGAGAGGATGCGCCTGTTAAGCTTCTAACTCAGGGTACTTAGCAGAGGCATTTGTCTTTCTATTTTTTCTAAAAGTACGTGGTTACACGTTATCAGACGGTTCGAAGTACTGAAGTTTCAACGCGACTCGTGTGAGAGAAGTACACTCATCACCAAGAAGTGACGAAAACCACAGCTACAGGACTCCCTTATAAAAGTTAAGTGCTTATAAAAAGGCACCACCATCGGACTCTTTGATAAACCTTCACCTACGTCTCAGTGACGAAAACTTGTATTTACAGCAAAATTTCACCAATCTTTCCATATTTATTTTAACTGTTAAAGACTAATTCATTATTAAAATTGCTACATGTTGTTTTAAGACTAAACAATATATATATACACACACATACACACATACACACATACACACATACATACATACATACATACATACATACATATATATATATATATATATATATATATATATATATATATATATATATATATATATATATATATATATATATATATATATATATATATTCTTCTTCCTCGTTCGTCCTGAAAAGGACGTTGGTTGCGTTGTGTCTGTTTACACCGGAGCTGCGATGTCTGCGCCTTTCGGCCGACACATCCGACTTCAGCATGGCATTTTTTGGGACCGGGTTTGCCTTCCCTCTTCGATCCCTACTCTCTCAGCCAGACTGCAGTGATGCAGCCTGTTTCCAGGACCACCACGTGGAAGTGTAGTAGGGTCTTCGTCAGCTCTGGTTCGCTGACCCTGACGCAAGCAGTCAAGCTATGGGTCGCTGACTGCATTCTCTATTGCTGCATCTTTGGGTCCGTTTTATATGTATGAAAACAAACGTATGAGCCAGAATATTATATATATATATATATATATATATATATATATATATATATATATATATATATATATATATATATATATATATATATATATATATATATATATATATATATATATATATATATATATATATATATATATATATATATATATATATATATATATATATATATATTTACCTGTAAACAGAGCTATACCATTATAAGAGGAATTCGCTGAATTAACTCAGCTGGGGGCTTAAACGGGCTGAAAACCATTGCTTATATCCTTCTCAAAAGGCGACGGACAGATATAAGTTAACCATTGCTCAGCGCTATACCGCATGGTTCTTGACTTCTGATTTATCTTGTGAATGCTCCTTTCGGATAGAAGCGTCATTACACTTCTATCTACATCTCTGCCAAGAGTAATCTTGTGCAAAAGTAAACACCTTTGACGACCCAGTTTAGATACTCTTTAGTTTTGGCCACTGTTGGACCACTACTGCAAAGCAGGGGAGGCAATCTGTGACATTATGACAAATGATTTTCACATATTTAGATTCAGGATAATATAAATTATGTGAATACAGACAAATCTAAATTTTTATGTTTGGGCTATTTTGACTTAAAATGTGGTGTAGCTCCTCCCCTTAACAAGGGTAAAGGCTCCTGTTACACGCCCATTGAGGCATATTTGGAATATGGTGTTAGGCCCATATTTTCTCGATCATCGGCACACTAGGGGTGATGTGGTCAACATTACGCCGGCCGCCTTAACCTTCCCAGAGTTCCTCTGGTACCCAATGTATGAGGCTGGGTCGACCCCGGAGCCGTTTGCGGTCTAAAAAATCCCACCTCAACTGGGGATCGAACCATGGACCACCGAGCTAGGAAGCGAATGCACTAACCACTGTGCTACCGCGGCTCCAACCTGCTGTTAACTAAAATGAATTACCGCACTTAGTGAGGCATTGACTGTATACATAAGAAAAGCCATTTACGTTACAAGGAGAGACAAACAGAAAGATTATTACATCTGCAAAATTATAGGAGCCGCATCCTGCATCAACTATATAAGAGAGACAGAAAATTAAGTGGTTTGGCCATCAGATGAGAATGGAGACCAACAAATGTACAACTACACGCCTATTATAAAAGATCTGGTATCAGGGTACTGAAAGACCAAGCGGCAACTGCATTGACATCACAGAAATCCTACAACAACACGGGCTGACAGCAGCCAATGAAACACACTTGGCACAAGTACACAAACTTGAGTTCTTCACTACACTTCATGACGTCAGTAGAACTAAACAGTTAAATAGTAAAGTGAAGTCATCGTATACGAACACAGTAAAAATGTAAGTTACACCTGTCCGTAACACAGTCTCACGACTAACTATGTGATCCACGATGAACTGTATTCCTTAAAACAAAACCAACTACATACTCACCGAGACCTCCTATTATCTACAGGCTAAGAACTTCATTTCAGTGTTATAGCTGTATAATTCATTTGTCTTTTTACTCATTATGGGGCATGCAACCATCACTGTAGCTCATCTCCCTGCGTGAAGCCTGCACAAAGAATTCACGCGATGTTGTAGTGGTGAGTTCTGTGGCAATATGTTTAACATGTTTCAACAAATTCATGCCAAGCTTTCCTGTCTCTTGATCTCAGTTCAAGGGTTTTCTATGTCTCTTTTTACAGTCAATATTCCCCTTTGTTAATTCACCCTCAGCCCCGTGTAGTCCCGAGGGTCTCTGATGAGACCCCAAAAAAATAGGATTACAGCACTTTCAGGCATGTCGTACATGGCGACTAACGGCCTTCTGCACAGGGATGACAACATGGTCGTGTAAAACATAATGCCAGAATAAACAGTGCTACAAGAGCACGCGACTGTAACGTGCAGGCCTCGTGCAGGTCCAGTTGTACTAGTGGCCAAATGCTACGGCAGGGGCGCAAAGGAAAATAATGATGATGATGATGCTCGGCGAAAATGATAAGGACTATGATTACGACGAAATGATGATGATAAGGACTATGATGACGACGAAATGATGATGATGATGAGGACTATGATGACGACGAAATGATGATGATGATGAGGACTATGATGACGACAAAATGATGATGATGATGAGGACTATGATGACGACGAAATGATGATGATGATCAGGACTATGATGACGACCAAATGATGATGATGATGAGGACTATGATGACGACGAAATGATGATGATGATGAGGACTATGATGACGACGAAATAATGATGATGATCAGGACTATGATGACGACCAAATGATGATGATGATGAGGACTATGATGACGACGAAATGATGATGATGATGAGGACTATGATGACGACGAAATGATGATGATGAGGACTATGATTACGACGAAATGATGATGATGACGAGGACTATGATGACGACGAAATGATGATGATGATGAGGACTATGATGACGACGAAATGATGATGATGATGAGGACTATGATGACGACGAAATGATGATGATGATCAGGACTATGATGACGACCAAATGATGATGATGATGAGGACTATGATGACGACGAAATGATGATCAGGACTATGATGACGACCAAATGATGATGATGATGAGGACTATGATGACGACGAAATGATGATGATGATCAGGACTATGATGACGACCAAATGATGATGATGACGAGGACTATGATTACGACGAAATGATGATGATGACGAGGACTATGATGACGACGAAATGATGATGATGATGAGGACTATGATGACGACGAAATGATGATGATGATGAGGACTATGATGACGACGAAATGATGATGATGATCAGGACTATGATGACGACCAAATGATGATGATGATGAGGACTATGATGACGACGAAATGATGATGATGATGAGGACTATGATGACGACGAAATAATGATGATGATCAGGACTATGATGACGACCAAATGATGATGATGATGAGGACTATGATGACGACCAAATGATGATGATGATGAGGACTATGATGACGACGAAATGATGATGATGATGAGGACTATGATTACGACGAAATGATGATGATGACGAGGACTATGATGACGACGAAATGATGATGATGATGAGGACTATGATGACGACGAAATGATGATGATGATGAGGACTATGATGACGACGAAATGATGATGATGATCAGGACTATGATGACGACCAAATGATGATGATGATGAGGACTATGATGACGACGAAATGATGATCAGGACTATGATGACGACCAAATGATGATGATGATGAGGACTATGATGACGACGAAATGATGATGATGATCAGGACTATGATGACGACCAAATGATGATGATGACGAGGACTATGATTACGACGAAATGATGATGATGATGAGGACTATGATGACGACCAAATGATGATGATGATGAGGACTATGATGACGACGAAATGATGATGATGATGAGGACTATGATTACGACGAAATGATGATGATGACGAGGACTATGATGACGACGAAATGATGATGATGATGAGGACTATGATGACGACGAAATGATGATGATGATGAGGACTATGATGACGACGAAATGATGATGATGATCAGGACTATGATGACGACCAAATGATGATGATGATGAGGACTATGATGACGACGAAATGATGATCAGGACTATGATGACGACCAAATGATGATGATGATGAGGACTATGATGACGACCAAATGATGATGATGATGAGGACTATGATGACGACGAAATGATGATGATGATGAGGACTATGATGACGACGAAATGATGATGATGACGAGGACTATGATGACGACGAAATGATGAGGACTATGATGACGACAAAATGATGATGATGATGAGGACTATGATGACGACGAAATGATGATGATGATCAGGACTATGATGACGACCAAATGATGATGATGATGAGGACTATGATGACGACGAAATGATGATGATGAGGACTATAATGACGACGAAATGGTGATGATGATGAGGACTATGATGACGACCAAATGATGATAATGATGAGGACTACGATGACGACGAAATGATGATGATGATCATGACTATGATGACGACCAAATGATGATGATGATCAGGACTATGATGACGACCAAATGATGATGATGATGAGGACTATGATGACGACGAAATGATGATGATGATGAGGACTATGATGACGACGAAATGATGATGATGATCAGGACTATGATGACGACCAAATGATGATGATGATGAGGACTATGATGACGACCAAATGATGATGATGATGAGGACTCTGATTACGACGAAATGATGATGATGACGAGGACTATGATGACGACCAAATGATGATGATGAGGACGATAATAACGATATCGAGATGATGATGGTGATGAAAACTTAACATAAAACACATACATATGGTCCTACTGAGGTGTGGAAAAACAACCCACAGCGTTTCCATTTAAACACTACATCGTGAACCGAAGAACGCACGCAATATTACTGACAACCATTGCACTGTTGATAGATGTGTCTGCTGCCAGCACTGCAACAAACATGACACAACACATACTGTGTGAACCGCAATAAACATGTTCAGCTGCCTCAATTGCTGATTACCTAGGGTACTTGAGACCACGATAAACCTGTGTTTAGAGAACCCGAACCACTTATCCAAGTTTCACAAGAATAGGAACACGTTATACAGAGTTCTCGAGCACCAGAAGCAATCGACGTTCTAAAGTACAATGGATACCCAGTTTTTAATTTTATTTTTAAGAATAAGAGACAAACACGGCTTGTGAGAACAACAGCTAATATTCTGAGAACAAGGAGTAAGTTTTTGAGAACAAACACTAACCAGTTTGTGAGGAACAGAAAATAACCAGTTTTTTGTCTTGTTTAAGAACAAGAACTAACCACAGTTTTTTTAGAACAAGAAAATACCACAGTTCTTTAGAACTAGGTTTTTGAGAAATAGAGCTAAGTTTCTGAGAAGAAAAACCATACATTTTAATAAGAAAAATTCTCATTTTAAAAAAAAACCTAAACCAGTTTTTGAAAGACATAAAATATCCACATTTTGTTTGTTTAAGAACAAGAACTATCGACAGTTTTTCATTCATTCATTCATAACCCTCCACTCCCAAAGGAGCATAGGCCTTCAACAAACACCTGCCAAGTCCTCCTGTCACGTGCCATCATCTCAAGTTCTTTCCACGTTCTCCTCGTCATTTTCACCTCTGTTTCCAGCTCTCTTCTCCATGTGCTTCTTGGTCTACCTCTGCCTCTCTTGCCCTGGGGGTTCCAGAACAAGGACTGCCTTATAATGCTATCAACAGGTTTCCTCAGTGTGTATCCTATCCATCGCTATCGTCTTCTTCTCATCTCTTGTTCCACTGGCACTTGTCTAGTTCTTGTCCTCAGTTCCACGTTGGTAACCTTGTCATACCATTTTAATCTCTCTATTCTACGCAAGCACCCATTTATGAAAGTCTGTAGCTTTTTGGTTGTTGTTCTCCATTTCTCAGGGCCATACAATAGGACTGACTTCACATTTGAGTTGAAGATTCTTATCCGCAGTTTTTATAAAGGAGAAAATACTCCAAATTTTAGTTTTTTTTTTTTTTTTTTTTAGAACAAGACCTAAGATTTTGAGAACACGAAATACCTTTTCGAGAAAAAAAATTAAGTTTTTGAGAACACGAACTACAGTTTTTGTGAATAAGAAAATACCCCAGTATTTTTTTAGAATAAGATCTACGCTGCGGAGAACAAGAGCTAGCTTTTTGAGAACAAGATAATACCACAGTTTTGTAACAGCACAAACTAAGTTTCTGAGAACGATGACTAAGTTTCTGAGAACAACAAATAAGTTTCTGAGAACAACAAATAAGTTTCTCAAAACAAAAACTACTCTGTTATTTTTTTTTTTTTTAAACCAGGAAATGCTCCTTACTTTTGAGAATAAGAAATGCCCACGAGATGAAGGGAAGAAGACGTACTTACCAAGAACTTAAGAAAAAGAAAAATTTCCAAATATAATGAAAACAAAAATGGACATCGGCCCACGTCTCCACCATTTTTTACATCTTTCACATTACCACTTTTCTTCTTTGTACTCTATGTCATGCTATAGACAGCGAAGACACAACAACAGCGCGTCAGACTGGAAAAGCTGTCTAGGTAGAATATAACAACAGAACGGCTGGACGTGTTACCAGTTCTAATTTATTAAATTATTCATGATTTATTTAAAAAACAAAACAATTTACAATCTTTCTATTCCCTGTATTTTCAGGAAACCATCTGCGCTGAAGCCAATGCAGGTAGGCCGAGCTTGTGTAATGGGAAATTAACTGTATGTCAAAACACATGATTACGCGCGTCACTCATTAAGAATGATGCCAAACACTCAGAAAAAAGGTTACATGCATATTTGTTATTGGTCGGTCTGTGATACATGCAGTTCTTATCCTACATGTCATCTGACAGGCGGTATCAGAAACTGATCCCATCTGCACACCATAATCTGTGACTCGTAGGCCGGGCTGCTGAATTTTCAGCACGGACAGCGGTCTCAAACAGTACTACCTACAGTAACTTCTGCTTCTGTAGTCAATACAGCCGCCCACAAGATCAGATATTTTAAGATAAAACTACAATGTGATACTGCTGGTAGGAAGTATCGACTGCAAAGTAGTCATTGCTTTTAGCATCGGGGAAAAGAAAGGAGTGTTACAAAGAAAATACAGATATTTTAAGATAAAACTACAATGTGATACTGCTGGTAGGAAGTATCGACTGCAAAGTAGTCATTGCTTTTAGCATCGGGGAAAAGAAAGGAGTGTTACAAAGAGAATTCAGATATTTTAAGATAAAACTACAATGTGATACTGCTGGTAGGAAGTATTGACTGAAAAGTAGGTCATTGCTTTTAGCATCCACAATCTCTGTAGTGCCTCGAGCAGTTTCTGGGAGTCTCTGAGAAGACGAAACAAGAAAAGGACGAGGCGGCCAATATCAGGTTGCGCATGGGGCTGGCAACCTCATCATGTCAAATACAATGCCACAGAAACCACAAGTACACGGACATTTGACTGCTCGATGCAGGCTTCCTGTAAGGGGATCAGCTGAAGTGGTGGATCCATGCCCCGTAAGGACCGCAACGGAAAACGAATGTCTGTGATACAGTAGTGCAATGAGTGGATCTGAAGGTGAATAAGGTTATCGTTCTTTAGCACAACTGACGCGGTAATGAGCACATATGTAGTCAGTCAGTCAAGACATCTTCAACGGTTGAAATGGAAAATTGTGGGACGTGTTCGAAGCCATCCAAATACCGTGTAGCTCGTCCAGGTCGTTGGAGTTATGATTAATGTTAGGGTTTTAGAGGTAAGTTTAGGATTCCTAACGCTAATCCTAACCCCGTATTACTGCAACTCTGAATTCTTTTTTAAGTGTAACCGGGAGTTGAGCTTTGGAGTCAGTAGAGTGGTTAAGTATGAAACTACGCTTACTTTATGAAATTTGACTGGGAAATTATGTGCGGTTATATTTTGCTGACATGGGAAATAATAAAGTGAGACTTTGTGATTTTTGACTAAGGGAGTTTACTCTGTAAGTTGCACCCCTTAAGAAAAGTATTAGATTGTGAGTATGAAAACTGAGCAGGTAACTAATTATGCTTTACGATTGTTGAATAACGTTATAGAATGGTACTAAGGGGAATAATGATATATGGAGTAGGGAATTAATTAGCGAAGGGAGGTTAAAAAAAAAAATTACTGTGTCCCTTGTCTCGGTGAATGTTGTTTTGGATAAGAGTGTGTGAACGAAGTAAGATGCACGAGATTATGAAGTCCGTGACAATGAATGATTGTGAGTTTATGAAATTGTAATAGGAAATCGAGGAAAATAAGTTAGTTGGATCTGAGATGTCAAACGTAGCAGTAGCAAAGGTTTGGGAATGCTTTCTCCCATGTGTTTAAAATGTTAGAAAGGTAAGCACCACAAGGAAGATCGTAGACAACAAGCCAGTTTTGGTTGGCTCTTGTGTTCACAAGAGATGTACGGTTGTCTAGTTCCTTGGAGCCTCAAATACCATCTTTGTAGAGATAATTGCTGCTTGAAGCAAATTAGGTATAGTTTTGATGATGTGTGTTTTTCCATTCCCACGAAGTTCAAGACAAGTATGTTTTTTCAAGCACAGAGACAGAAGGTATGAACGGTTAGTTTAGTAGTGTGCAGCAAGAACAATTGGTAGAAATAGTCATACCCTGGCGGTTTAGGCCAGTCTTCGTCATACGAGATAAACCAACCAGCTCACACAGAAATAGTCCAGGAAATTGTATCGTCAGAAAAGAATAAAATAAACCAGTAACTAGAAAAGTTCAACGTTCTAGACTCAGAAATGAAACAAAAAACAGTTTGGGCAGAAAAAGTAATGACAGAGAAGAAAAAATAGAAACAGGGACAGTTTAACCGGAACCCATGGTACGAGGAATGAAAGGTCGACTTTGTAAATAATCAACACTATTGAAATGACTGTATGAAAAGTTTGATTACTGCAGTGGCAAGGCAGGATAGATTGAATCCCTGTCGTACAGATAAGTTGTGAGTTATTTTTGTCCCGTCTGAGTTGAGTGGATGGTGATAGATACGGGAGAAAAAGGTGTGAGAAATAGATTTCACGGGTGATAGCTTAAGGAGAAGATATGTCTCTGGAATGAGTAAGTTTCTCTATTCCAGCCTATCAATACGACTTTAATTTAGTACAAGACAACCTTGCCCTCCTCATACATATAAATATAAGTTTAACTACACACACACAGCTATGTGACAACAAGACACACAAACGTGAAGAAACTACGGTTAATTGGGTATAGGTCTGACCAACACACAGTTACGTTTCTTTTGTTGTTTATTATCAGTTAAACTTGACAACATCAAATATCTAAAGAAAGATCAAATAAAAAAAGATGTAATAGCAGAAGGTTAAAAAAAATCTAATGTTGGTAAAGTCCCTGTAAGAAAGAAAAATTTTCACTCTCTCTTTCATACAGTGGCCACTCAATCACTCTTACCTATTCTTGGTGATATCCCTTGGAATTACAATGTTTCCTGAATATATAAAATGTAAGGTTTATTTCCCAAATTGGCCCCAGTCCATCCTCTAACAAACAAAGACTAGTAAGGTGAACGCCGAATCTGGTGTGGGTTTTTTCCTGGATGAACACAATGTCACAGCCAATAGCTGGTGCAAGAGCGTGATCTTGGGGTTTACAGTTAAAAGAGGAAAATACTTCCAGGATTGGGAAACATCTGGTTGCTAAAAATGTTACAATTGATAAATGATGATAATCCTATCGGCGGACTCTATGGTAGAGTGCCGATTCTGAAACAGCGTAAATTCTGGATAGCATCCAGAATACGACTAAATACGCTTGAATACGACTGTCAGAAATCGGGAATAAAGGTTATTTTAGCACACCCCAGTGGTCTGATCAAATTGGAAAAATATTGCTGGGTTTGGTAAGTCCAGTTAATTTTACAAGTTAAAATGTTTCTCATGTATTGTTGGCAAATACTTGCTCACAAATGAAATTGGTGACACACAAGCCAAGAAAAGACAACATTAACCAATCAGTAAAAAGAAAAGAAAGACCGCTAGACGCCCTTGATCAGGTCTGTTAGGAATATATAAGAAACATTTATGGAAAAATGCAACTATTCTATATACGAGTAGCTACATATATGCACACAGACGGGGCAAGACGATCTCTTATCCATTCCGTCAGTCCTGATCAAATTTAAAAGGTACATGGTGTCTTTAGCCTACCCTATCGCCCGTCGCTAGCGTTGAGTTTTCAGGTCGGAGGGAGGTATGCAACTCTCCCAGCCCCTTGCTCGCGCTTAACGATCAGCGGACAAGTCAGTTATTATTTAATGATCTATCTGCGCACTTACACAAAGTATCGCCTGTCTTTAATAACTATTAAATTGGTCGGCGTCTGATAGTTTAGTCGTATGATATTAAATAATAGGGACTTACAATAAATACGCACAATGAAATAAAACGTGAATTCTTTTATGCCACTATCAGTCGCGCCTAGCATTTAAACCAGCCATCTCAAACCGTCTCTTCTTGTGTGAGAAAACGTTTGGTGAAAATTAACATGATAACTGAACATCTGGTATGAAATAGCTACGCGTTATTTTATTTAACTAGTTCTAACAGCTAGGACTCTAAGTGAATTATACTGGTAAAAGCTTAACACTTTTAATTGGTAAAAGGTAACACTTTTAAACACGTAAACACTAATTTATATTACCAGAAAATCAGAATGAAAATCCCCACGAATGCTATTAACACATTTAGCGAAATGGTTCTAGAACTGCGCGTTCAGACTTTCAAAAAAATTCTGAGTGACAACTGATAGCAGGTTTAACTCTCTTCAGACCTGATATTTTGTATCATTTTCTCATACTCTGACATATCTGACTTCTAATGTTCCTTGATACATTATAATTTGAAGTCTACCCAAGAGTGTTATACATCAAATTGTTAGTAATTGAACAGACTACCATATTTAGATGTAAAATTAATATTTAAAAAATTTATATTAATGTGAGTTTTAAAAAATTGAAGGAAAGTCAACAGGAAAAATACACAAAAATTATAAACATTTATTTCACAAAGAAGAACAAAATAAAGTATTATCAGAACAATTAACAACTTTGATAGTTTCATTTGATTCTCAACCCAGATTCTTTTGCTTGTGTGATTGTTGTTATGTTGACCCTTGTGTATGTTCTCAACTTAATGATGACCGTAATGTCCTTGTCTTATGTTCACAGGCCGTAATTGTAGGCGCAGTACCTTTGTGGCCTACCTTGTTCCTATGACTGCTGAATGAGATTAAATTATCTGCCAATTATAATACTTGAAAGGACTTGACGACTCAGAGCTGACAACCAAAGTTCTTTAT
Organism: Oreohelix idahoensis; assembly: GCA_024509875.1. Lineage (NCBI taxonomy): Eukaryota > Metazoa > Mollusca > Gastropoda > Stylommatophora > Oreohelicidae > Oreohelix > Oreohelix idahoensis. Next base: position 46,890 of record JAMPIV010017778.1, on the reverse strand, counting down.
TTGTTGTCAAGGAACATATTCACAACTTGGCTACCTCCGAGCCTGATTATCAAATAATATACATATGAAACTTCATTGATGACACTCCTACATCACTTACTGCACTGGTCAGGAACTAATGTTATTATATCTCTTGATTAGCTCAGGATCTCTGCTAAATTCTTTGTTATTCTATCTACCCATCACTACTACACATCTCTACTGATTAATGGGCTGTTCTCAATCTATTAAAGTAAGCTTCGAAGTATTGTCTGGGTAAACCTCCAGTTAGTTGCTTATCCTTTACAGGACGTGGCAATCAACCCCAGCTTTTATTGGCTGTTTGTGATTTTTCTAGGCAATTTTTTTCATTCAGTAGTTTGCCATTGCTTTCTGAACGGTACGGCGCTTATACCATTGTTAAAAATCCACACAAAGCGATCTGCTACCAAACCGCCCGCAGCAGGTTTCGAACCTGGTATATCTGGATTATGAAACTGCGTTCATATCCATTAGGCCACAGACGCTGGTAACTTATTCTTAGCTATAAACTGTTCCTAGTACATTGTCTACACGTCCGACACTGGACTACAGTTCTACCACTTTTCGTTGTCTATCCACGCTCGTTAAATATGCGAGTGTTTACATACCAGGATAAAACTGCTGGCGATATCTGCTGGACACAGCTCGACATGAAAAACTATTTGTTATGGAAATATCTTGCATCAGTCTTCTTCTCTTCTTCTCTGCACACTGCAGCAGTACCATAAGTAACATGGCACTTCAGCTGTCCATAACATAGTCGATGGTCGTACGGTTAGTCTAATTTCTAACCTGTTCTCAGCTGACGACCATTGAAGAGTGATCTCTGCTCTTCCCTTAGCCCACTTATTTCTCGTGCTCCAGTGACGTCAGAGCTAAGTCTTACAACTCATAAATTATTCTTACTTAGTCATATCTCAGTTCTTTCCCTTTCCTATCACACAACAATCATATTTTATTGTAGTCTGACCATTTCTGCATTATACGTTACATTTCCAAAATAATTCAACATTAAATAATAAAGTTATGCAAATTTTTGAAATGTTACATAACTAGGCTTTTAAAAAAAATATTTTAAAAAAATATTCCACTGAATACATTACAGTTATTATAGGTAGCTGCAACATCTTAGCTAAAATAATGAAATATGACTTCAGTAGACATATTTCTAGTGTAACACTGTATGATCACTAACACATAAGTAAAATCAGTTATGAGGGTGACATAATAAAGACTCAACACAGCTTTATATATTTCCTACTAAGGCTTGTGGTATTCTGACAGACAATTCCTACCTGCATGAAAACATTTAAAAAAATATCACAAACTTTACATTTAACTTTTGTTTTTCTTTCAATCTTTACAGTCTGATATCAAAGCTTACAATTTCTTTTTGTCTCTGTAAACTTGGGGTCCATGGTGTGCCGAGAAAAAAAACTGGTGGCTTTGAAGCAAGTAGTGCATCATCATACAAACTTATGTTCCCCAATTCCGGATTAGTTCTTCTGTAAAATCTAGCTGACCATATCTAGCTGGTCTTCTACATCTGGGTGTTTTTTCTGCTAGTCTTGAAATAAAATGTAAGCATCTACCATAGCAATATCCAGAGAGTGAAAAAAAAGAGTTTTCCAATATTTATTGGTCTTTCTCAAAACATTGTACTTGTTAATCGGCTGGTCACTCTTGTCCACTACTTTCACGTATATATTGTAATCCCGTACAAGATTTGGCTGTCTAACATTAAGTTCTTGAAAATTCCAATTAACCTTAGTTCTACACTTAGCAAACCTATGGCCATTTGCATTGTAAATGCTTGAAACCAGTGTTATAGTTTTGTTACCTCTCCACTGCAGTGCTAGTAATTCTTTATCTCTAACCCACCTCATTGCACCTCTGATACTATATTTTTCAAATTCCTTTACATTTGAAAGTGCAGCTGGAAATCTCTTTCTGTTTCTAAGAAATGTGCCCGAAGCTCCAATCCCCTAACTTCACAAGTCCTTCAGTGACTAACTACAGTATAAGCTAAACCAAATGGTTAATTTGTAGTGTTCCTACCTAAATGAACATCAAAGTATATCCAATCACAGCATCAGCAAGAGCCCATAACTTCATCCTCCATTTTGTTGGCTTGTCTCTAATATACTGTCAAAAAGAAAACACCCTTTTCTTATAACCATTCTTTCATAAAATTACAGTTTGAAGAAGTCAATGGGTCTCAAAAACTGCTTTGTATTTTCTCTGGTGCTTACCTCTGACAGTTGCAGACCCTCTAAGGCAAAAAAGGTGGAGTGTTGGAAGGTGGGCCTTCATCAAGTCCATCATAACCAAAACATCTGCAAGAAGAACAATTTAAAATTAATTTTTACAGATCAACAATAGAATTCAAAGTTACAGTTTAGTGTACACAGGAAAATTGACACACATTATATTTTCCGTACAAAGGAATACTGTCAATCATAAAGTCATATGATATAAATAATAATTTTTAAAAGCAGAGACACAGGGCAAATGAGGTCATAAAAATCAGCTGATTCAGAAGTTACGTCCGATCCACTTTATATTTATTTCCTGGCGCAATGAGTTCTTTGTTAATTGTTTGAAAGGTGAAATATTTGTTTCTTTTTTTCAAAAACAAACAGAAAGCAGCTATACTGGCTACAATAGTCAACTAAAACGACTGTTTTACTGCTTTTTAAAATCAGCTGTTATCATTTCGTTAACGAAGTAACATTACCTGTGCATGTACGGCTGGTGATCTGAGTTGTTCTGAGCTGTATTTTCACTATCCAACTCATCAGACGTTTCCAAATCCTCTGAATAATCACCAGAACAGGAATCTACATCACTAGATGCATTGTAGTCATTATCAGACTGCATTTTGTTTACGATCTGTTAAGTCGAGTTGTTCGGAAAATATCCAAAATGGCTGACGGACAAATACGGTGTTTACGTTTTTCTGCGTGTAATTTCAAAGTCAACATAAGTGAAAGCTGTATATTTTTTAGCACAGATATAATTGTTAACATGTATTCTTAATATAAAACATAGAATTAAAGTCAAAATTAAAAAATAAATGTGCTTTTTTTACTTCAAAAGTCATCGTTCCGTTTGGAACGATTATATATTTCCGGTCCGAAGAGTGTTTTAAGAAAGCACAGTTTATATATTATATTTATTTGATCTATAGATGATGTTCATTTTCGCACTATTGTGTGTACCGAGGAACAGAAACAGAGTTCCCAGATAAAGCTTTACGGCCACTCTGTCGGGCGTTGCTAATCGAGATCAGACGAATTCTTACGTCTAACGGGTCTCTCGAAGATTTTGCCCGTGAGTCTACTTCAAAGCGTACTCGGGGAAACATTTTGCCCGTGAGTCTACTTCAAAGCATATTCGGGGAACCCTTCGTAGACTTCAAAAGATTCTGTGTTATTCACGTGCGATCTGTCAGGTATCGTATGACTGACAGATAAGCTCGCGTGAGGAGCCGATGTAAACAAACCTAATTCGTTACCTGTTATGACGGGCAGGTCACGAAAGTAGTAAACACTTCGTTTGCTTATGTTCGAAGAAAAGAGGCGTGAATGAAAAATAAGCTTGTGTGAGTAAGACAGGCAGAAAAATGCATGGTTTTGCTAGCAAATCATAGAACGCTAACGGGATTACAAAGACTGTCGGATTACTGTAGGCTCTATTTCCATTATACGTCACAATCCCCTTCCACTTGATGTATCATTACATTCCTGAAAACATCATGTAAATAAACTTGACTACTTTTGTTTACTTCACCGCTGTTCTAGTGAAGTCCATTACCATCGAGTTCATCATCCTGCATCAGTTCTTCGTGTTAAATGTATGTACTCGTACGTGAAACATCATCATGTGCAACCACCCACTGTTAGAATAGTGATCGGACTTACCACTAAACAACAACAACACACACCAGCACACACAAGGTCGTAATGAGCACACGTCCCACTGTTTTTCATTTCAAACATCAACTTTGTTTATAATAAAAGTTTGCCTCGTTTTGGCGAGGCCTGTCTTGCTCAACCAGTCGGTTATATTAGGGCGCATGTTCAAATATAAAAGACCTTCAGGTCTGGCATCGATATCTTCAGCTGTCAATCTCCTGACATTACAGACAGAAAATGATCATTAAGCTTTCTTGGTAGAACCTGCGAACAAAATAGTCCATCTATGTCTAAGACTGCTCCAAACACACTTAACCACCTGACATCGGTCACGGCATACAACCAAACTAGACCCAACTTATAAGCACTAAATATACAGTTCTAAAGACTGAACGATACGCCATGGCCTCAAAACCCAGCCCCTGCAGACCCAAGTTGAACAGCCCAACTACAATGGTTCGGTCATGTCTGCAGAATGGGAGAAGATCGGCTACCACGGCAAATATGGGAAACCAAGAGCCAGGGGTTTAAACCTCCAGGACGACCCACAGTTCGCTTGGAGAACAACATTAGACAAACTATGAAGGGCCGAGGACTAAATTGGAGTTATGCCAGGAGGAAGACAGCCGATAGGATAGTATGGCGCTCTCTCTCTCTCTCTCTCTCTCTCTCTCTCTCTCTCTCTCTCTCTCTCTCTCTCTCTCTGTGAAATCTCTAAAGTCTAGACTAGAAGAGGAACGACTAAGTAAGCAAGTAAAGACTGAGAACTAAAAAGTGACCCTTTTTTTAAATTAACTCCTCTTGCTCTTGTAGCCGGGGCATGTGTTCCTTAGGACTGGAACAGGACCATATTACATTCATGTGGCAGTGCCGGTATATGCAGTATTTTCAGTTTACTTTACAGAGAGCAGATGTTTAACTGGCCTAATCACCAGAGATTTAGATTTCTCTCTTAAATTTGTGTTACCAGGTTCGATTTTCTTCTCTTAGGTGTTGATGTAGCGAATTTAATTGAAATAGACAGATTTCTTATCTAGATCTCAAAACTGTAGTAATTCACCTTTTCAACAGCGTTCGATTTCATGCAAAACTTTTAATATCTTTCAGCATGAAACTTAAAATTTCAACAAAGTCTGGAATTCAGAACATTTATACAATAATAAGCATAATAAAGTTTTATCATCTCATCAGATGCTTTCATCGATGCAAAAATCCCTTTTTGCATCTTTGTCTCGTAGGCCTACTCAATTGTCAAATATGGCGAACCTTCTCATTCCACCGTGTTCCTTCCTTTAAGTTACAGTCTTATTTTAGGTTCGACTACATTTACCCATCTCCTCAGATTTGTCCTTGATTTCTATATTGTCATAAGCATTCCTGGAGTTAAATGCTTTCCAACACAAGAATAGTCTACTCTACCTGATTTGAGGTGTAAGACATTGTTTTGTTGCAAATTGACTCAAAATCCTCAAACCTAGTTCTGCTGCGACTAGGGTTCGGAGCTCTATTTAAAATGCAATTGTCACTTTTCACTACTTACGTCAGTAAGAATAATAATATATATAATCACTCAATGTCCTGAATTACACATTTTATAATAAATGTTGTAGTTTGATTTCCTCAAAACTAAGAAATATGTAGAGCTAGATCAGATACGACCTCTTGAGTTGCGCTCTTTCATTCTACTGCCAAAAATGGCGTCCTGTTCCACTTTCCCCGGGGTAAATCTGAGCTATCCGATTGGTCAGGGGAAATCACCCAATTATTAGAAATGGCGTGTGGAAGCGACTCTTTGTCCTAAATATGTGACACTATTTATTATTTTCTGTTTCTCATAAAATATAAAATTATGGGGTGTGCTTCCTCTGTCCTGTAAGAATATAGTCTGTTTCCAAAGGAACAACTATGTACACGGCCACATATAGATCCCGGGGCTCCGCAAATGTATCCCGTAGGGAGACATTTGAGTACTATCAATAACAAAAACCCATCCCCAAAAATTTCTAAGTTCAAAAAATTTTTCAGAAAAATGTAAAGTTCAAAAATTTTTTCTAAGTCCAAAAATATTTCCAAAAAATTTAATCTAATTCCTATACTGGGGTCCTATGTCTATATGAGGTCGTCTGCTATGTAAAAAAACCTAGTAGTGGACATCAACTTCAAAAAGTGTAACTTATTCATCACATCATAATATTTTTCACCAAATTTACAAATTGGCAACACTGCCCAACAAAATCTGCAAAACACTCATAAGGTCATCACTAAAAAAAATGTGACGAGTGGCAACACTGGGGAATGAACAATAAACTATCTTATTTGCAGAACTTGGCTGGATTATCATAATCTATTACATTTCATTCAAAAATATAGTTGATTACATTCTCTTGGATGTGGTAGGGGTGTTATCTCTTTTCTGTACTGTTATTTGCTCCATATTAAAAGCCTGCAAGTACTAAAAAAAATCTTTTTTTTTTTTTTTTTTTTTTTTGGCGTACTTATTTATTCTATTTCCCAAGTACTCTGCAATATTCCAAGAAATGTCCAAAATCTCTAATTCCTATGGTAATGGCAATCCACTTTCATAAAATAGCCAATGTTTTCATGGGTACTCATCATCTTCTTCTTCTTTTTTTTTTTCTAGTGAATGAGCCACTTGCTCATTATTACATGTAGAAAACATCTCTAAACATAATATGCATATTTATCAGACGATAATACAACCAGCATCATTTTTATAAGTAATCATTTTTCACAATAAAAGCATTAAAACTTCATGGCTTATCCTTATTTATCTATCTGAATGTTTCCTTGTTATTGACATTTTCCAAATGGTAAGTGTATAAATTCGTTCTAAGTCCGTCACTGTAGAAAATGTTCTATATTACATTTTTTTTTTTTTTTTTTCTTCAAAATATGTGATGTTTGTCTCTAATATCCGTACGTCTGGTGGTGATCCTGTCCATTAGTCAGTTATTTCTAATCATTCCTTCTTTTCTGTCAATACAGTATTTTTTTTTTTTTTTGAACTCTTTCCTAGAAATATTATTTTATATATATATTTATTCTTCAAAGATCTTCTTTGACTTCCCATACATCAATTTTCAAACATCACATTAATCAGCAACCAACAGACGAATGTGTTACTATCATATTATGAAATGTAAGGGAAAAGAAAAATATAGTTTCCAAATCATCATGAATTTTCTACATTGGGTTCCGTATTACTTTATTTTCTCTTTTAAGACAACTGCTTATACTCTTGACAATATGTATCCATGTTGTCACTCTCGAGGCATCCTTGTATACAATTTATATTTGTCTCCTTTTTTTTTCCATAACACCAATGTATCATTTATGGTGTTCCAATATCATTGTGTCTATTCTAGTCCTCCTGTTATCTTGAGAATTCATCCTTAGTAACTCCCTATGTACCTTATCTAGCAATACCTTTATGCAAAACACATCAAACAATTATTTATGGAACTATCAACTGAGATGTAAGAACTTTTGACAATATGAGATGAAAAAAAATTTTGGGGTCATCACTCAAAAAAATGTGACATAGAAAGGAAGAAAATAATCAATTGATCGTGAGGAATCTACAATATTCTCGTAAGACAAAGTTCCTGGCACTCTGACTACTATTTCTGGTTATCCTTGCATACAGTGTACCATTTCCATTTTCTTTAAAAGTCCAATTCCTCGCTCATGGTGCTCCAATATTTAAAATGTGTATCCTTCCTATTCCTCTTATTCTGTACTGGAAATATATCCTTATTAATTGTCCATGTACTATATCTGCAAATATTTATCATCAATATATCAACTAATCATTTATAGAACTATTTACATAAATGTCTAGACTTTACCAAAACATGACTTTTTACATATGTGCAAAATTTCGACACCAACTCTGCCTTCGCTGGTCGAGGGTTAGTCAGAGTTATGTGGTGCTTGTAACCTCCGCTGACTACAGCCAGATGGGTGACTTATGGTACTTATAATTCAAAAATCTCATCCGTCAGTTATCTTAAGTGTGGGGCGGGGGTCTATTTCATGGTGTCCTTGACCAAGTTTGCTGCATTTCCAATCTCCATGATATATCTGTGACATGTCTGTCCTTGGGATAACATTATTATTTTTTTTTTTTTTTATCCAATATCCTCGGGGTGAGCAAATCTCAGTGTGTCCACTTTCATCAATCATTTATTTATTTTCTCTCCTGTAATTCTGGGTATATTATGAGTATAGTAAATTGTCAATTTATTCCAACTATCTTACCACATTCTGTAATTCGTGATAAGGAATAGTCATTTGTTATACAACAATGTTCATATTACAAAGGCAATGAGCAAAAATCAAAAAAAAGATATCTTCTCCAAAAATGCGGATGTATCTCTATTTCCTTTACCTCTGGGCGTAGCAATTATTCAGTCATTATTTTTTTTCTCCATTATTTAATCTCCATTTTGTGTCCTTAGTACCTGTGGTTCCATGGGATTATCATGATTCATTTGGTCCTTGTCTACTGATAATCCTTCAATAATAACTTCAAATATGGTCCTCATATGTGCAACAATCATCTGCTCTGATTTGTTCCATGGGTATTCATCAAATATTCTATTATATCCTTGTCTTATCTCGTAAACACGAAAGACTAAGATTATTCCTCCTCCAATGTTAATGTGGGGGATTTTGTGCATAAACATTTCAACAAAATCTCAGTTGTGACAATATAAAGTTTCACCTTAATATAAAATGGCATTTTCATCATACATAACCAGCTGCTTCTTCATCTCATGTGTCATTAGTGGTTATCATGCGGTAATGGGGTATTTCATTTGCTAGGTCAGCATGTGCAAATGCTATTTCTTTAACATGGGCAAAGGCATCATCAACAAATAGGTGTAATGTGTTCAATCTGGGGTTAGCATATACTAATGCTCTCAAGGGATTCTTCATTTGCAGAAATTCAGCATGCGCAAATGTCATTGGGGTATTTGTGATAGGCAGTATCAACAAAAATTGTTGGAGTATCAGAGATCATGCTGGTGAATGGAGCGTGGAATATGATCAGTTACAAAAGTGGAGATGGATGTTACAACAGAATAGTGTGACACATGTGTTATAGGTAAAGTTGTGTAGCATTCTAAATATTAAGAAAATGTATGTAACTAAATAAGGGTGTCTGTGAACTCGTAACACCGTGTGTTATCAATTGTTTTAACATTTTTATTTCATAATTATGCTATCTAAAGAAAATCCTCCGTGTGCTGGTCTTGATTTCTTTCTGTTCATCCGTATTCTAAGGCTGGAAAAAATAACTTTCTCAGTGAGGCTTTGACATCTTAGTCTGTAAGCAAGTCATTTGAACTATCAACAGCTGAAAATAGAGTACATGGGGAGAGTTAGTACATTGTTAAAAAGGTTTGTTCACATATGCGATGACCGTGTTCGGATATGCGAACACATAAAACACCTGGGCGTGTTTTTTCAGAACAGCTTCGCTAGTTCCTTCACCATCTCTAACCTTGCAATGTCCCGACTGCTTAGGCGAGCATCATACTGAGTAGCAGTGGTGACGGGTGTGATAGGCGACGACACTGCATTTGCTGATTGTTGGGACACTGAGGACATTGACGAATGCGGTGATGGCTTAACATCATTTGATTGCGGTGATGGTTTTACTGTGGTTAGAGTTTGTATGGCTGGAACATCTGTTGGTTTTGAGGCAGGTATATGTTTCGCCTTGATTTTTCTTCTGACCTGGTTGTGCTGAACGTTAGCACTGGTTACAATGGGCACAGTAATTTGCACACTGTTGTTTTTGACTAGTTGAGATGAGGCTAACACTTCTCGGCTTGGTTTTGGAACATGATTGCGTTTCTTCAGAATCTTTCGTCTGATATAGTTGTGCTGTATACGCGGAATTTTGTTGCTAGGGATTGAGTCATCAGATTCTGTTTTATAGGCGCGTTTGACGCTGGAGCTGACTGGTACAAATAATGTACTATCCGCATCACTGGTTTCAATGGAACTAGCTGTATCAATGTCTGTTTCTTGTTGGTATAATTCTACTATTTTTCTGTCATTATGTTCGTTGGGGTCTGACAAAGCTGTGCTGGGGTTGACACTGTCTTCTTGTTCTGTTTCGTCTCCATAAAGATCGCTGGTATATGGTTCAACAATCTGCTTGGGTATAGTTTCTTCAGGATCTGATTGTTTTGAACGAGCAATCTTGTTCTTGTGGTATAGCAGTGTTTGGTTTTCACTAGTGTTAAAACTAGAACTGCCTGAACTGGGGTTGTGATAGGTATCAGCTGACGATTTATCACTGTGGGAGTAAGTTTGAGTGTGGATATAAGGTGTTTTCGTGTTGTCATCGTGTGGCGTCTGTGGCATGATTTCTTCATTTCTAATGCGCAGGTCTCTGTCTTGTAGTCTATTACGTAATTCAAGTGGTGGGATATCTTCTTCGCTTTCGGACGAGTCTCGTTGTTGTCTTGCTCGATGTATTTCATCTGTGGGTGGTCTGGGTATGTGGTAGTCTTGGTAAAATTCAGAGTCTGTCGTCTCTGACTCTGATATGTCAGACGAATCTGTGCTGGATGGATTATAATTTAGGGTGGCTTTTCTGACTGGTCTTGTATTTGTCGTCAAAGGCGGAATGGGCCGGTGATTGTCGATTTTTATTTGTTTTACGTGAGCTTTTGTTTGGTGTTGTTTCTCTTCATTCCAAATAATGAAGTTTACAGGCGTAGTTTGTTTCATGATTTTGTAGCCATCTAACCATCGGTCATCGAATTTTGAACTGCGTACATGTTTCTTGTAGTATACTCTGTCTCCTATTTTGTACGTTGGTAGCTTGGCTGATTTATCATGTTGTTTTTGTTTCTTGTGAAATGCCTTCTGCGTATTTCGTTGTGCAATCTGGTGAGCTTTATACTTTTCTTGAAGGATTATTTCGATGGGGTCTTCTCCCATGTATTTTCTTTGTGGGCGAAGTAGGTTGTCTAACGGAAAGTTTGGTTCTCTTCCGTATAGCATGAGAAAGGGTGACATTCCTGTGGTATCGTTCACGTTTACTCGGATGGCTTCAAGAGCTTGGTTAATGTATAGGTCCCAGTATTGGTGGTTCCCCTTGATATATTTGCTAATAATATCATGTAGGGTGGCGTGCATGCGTTCATTTCTGCCATTTGCATTTGGGCAATAATAAGTGGTTGTAGTATGCTCAATATTCAGCTGGTGTAAGGTGGCTTTAAATGGGTTACCTATAAACTGTTTACCGTTGTCTGAAATGATTCGTTTTGGACAGCCATGCCTGGGAATGAATTCTTGTAAAAAAATTTGCGTGATGGACTGCGATGTGGCATCACTGAGTGGGTAACTTTCTGGCCAAACAGAGTATTGGTCAACTATGTGCAGGAGGTATTTGTTGCCTGATTGGGTGAGTGGGTAAGGACCTGATAAGTCAATGCTCACTGTTTGCATGGGATAATGGGAAGGTTGCATTTCTTGAAGGGGAATTAAATGTGGCTTCATGTTTCTCAATTTACATGTTCTACAGGTGGCTACATATTCTGTAATGTCCTTGTAGAAAGTTTGCCAATAATACCTTTTCTTTATGACATCAATTGTTTTGTCTCTTCCCATGTGCCCGTTGTTATCATGAAACTGTAGCAATACTTCTGGGACTAGATGTGCTGGAATGACTTTTCTTAGTGTCCCTTCTTGTTTCTGATCAATATAGTATAGAGTTCCATCCGTTGGGTGTACTGTAAAATCTTTACTTTTTGTTGGGTTTTCTTTCACGTATGTGAGCAGCTTGACAATTTCTGCATCTTTCGCTTGTTCTACTCTCATGTCAAACATCTCTTGGCTTTCTTCTTCTACTTGAGTGGCAGAATCTGAGGTACTTCTTCGACTTGATGAAGTAATTTCATTAATTTCTTTAGCATTATCGTCAATCTCTGAGGATGTGCCATCATTTTTGACTCTATTTGTTTTCACTTCAGTTTCATCATCATATTTAATCCTGGATAAGAGGTCTGCACAGGTGTTCATTTCGCCTGGGATATGTTCGATAGTGGTGTCGTAGGACTGTAAATTCATTGCCCATGTCTGTAACTTCTTTGGCTGTTCTTGTGTTTTGGTGAGCCAGTTAACCAAAGGTTGATGATCAGTTCTTATAATGAGTTTAGTTCCTCTGACGTAAAAGTCAAACTTTTGTACTGCATAGTGAATAGCATATGCTTCTTTCTCAGTGGTGGTCCACCGTTTTTGTGACTTTGACAATGCGTGGGATAGGAATGCAATGGGTTTCTCATTTGGAATGTTTGGTAGGATGGGTGTTTCATCTTCTAGTACAGGTTGGACCAAACAAGCACCAATTGCGTTATCTGAGGCATCAGCGTATAGTATCATGGGCTGAGAAATATCTGGATGTCCAAGCAGTGGGATGGTGGTTAGGGCATTTTTTAGATACTCAAAGGATCTCTGGCAGTCTTCTGTCCATTTGAAGCGTGCATACTTGCGGGTAAGGGCTATCAAAGGCTCTGCTGCTCTGGAGAAATTGATGATGTGGCGCCTATAGTACCCTATTGTACCAATAAACGAGCGTGTTTGTCTCACCGTCTTGGGGCTAGGCATTTCTCTTATGGCTTTGACTTTATCTTCATCAGGTCTGACGCCATGTCTATTGATGACAAAGCCTAAATATTTTGTTTCTGTCTTTAGAAACTCACACTTCGACAGTTTTAACTTTATTTGGTGATGCCTGAGTCTATCAAACACTGTTTCAACCTTGCGGAGGTGGTCTTCCATCGTGCCTGCGGTATGTATCAGGATATCGTCTATGTATGCCAGGGCAAATGGATGCAGACCCTTTAACACTTCATCCATGAGTGACATATATGTTGCTGGAGATCCTTTTAGACCAAATGGCATAACATTCCAAAAAAAGCTTCCCATATGTGAACAGAATGTGGATTTCTGTTTTGCCTCAGGTGTCATGGGGATGCACCAAAAGCCTGACCTTGCATCAAGTGTGGTAAAGTATGTAGACTTTCCTAACGTAGCAAGTAGATCGTCTATCCTGGGGAGGGGGTAGGAAATGACTTTTGTGATTTTGTTAAGGGCACGGTAGTCGCAGCAAAAGCGACTGGAGCCGTCTTTCTTTGTTACGATCACTATGGGTGAGGACCATTGGGAACTGGATCTTTCGATGATTCCTGCCTGTAGCATTTCATTTATAGACCTTTCCACGAGTTCTCTGTTTTTCAAGGGCGTATGATAGGGTTTCATATGTATTGGCTCCTCTGTGGTTGTTTGAATGTCCATTTTGACAGTGTTAGTTCTGCCTAATTCCATGTCATTGAGTGCGAATACATCCTGGTGCTTTTCTACAAACGTTTTCAAACGTTGCTTATTATCTTCTGTGGCATTCAGGGTTGCAAGTAACTGAGCTATTCTCTCTCTGTATTTATGATCTGCTATGATATCTCTGGTCTGTCTTGATGCCTCCGTTTCATTCCCATAATTTTGGGACATTTTTCTTGCATCCTGTGAAAATCTCTGCTCCTGGTATGTGGCTTTCTTTTGCGTAGTTCTTTGCCGTTCATTGGGCTGTGCTTGGTACTGTCTCCTCTGCCATGTACTGTGTGCATTTCCATTTGTCACTGCATTTATTGTATATTCATTTCTTATTATTTTTCTGGGGTAGTCGTTGTTGTGCCATTTTTTCTGATTATTTCTGCCGTAACTGCGCTTATCCGCGTACGTTACTGTATTTCTTCTGTTTGTGCTATAGGGCTGTCTTCTTTCCCTGGGCGAAAATTTTTCATTCTTTCTGTTTCCAACTTTGCTGCTATAGTATCCTCCTGTGGTATAGTCATATAAGAATTCTTCCTTTTCTTTGGAAATTTCAATTGGTTTTGGGACTTTATCATATCCACCTGTTTTTGAGTTATATTGATACTCCATGGGGCATGTATCACTGTCTTGTCGCTTTGGATATCCTCCTGGCAAGACAATTTCTGTTTCTCTGTTACTCTGTGATATTGTTGCGTGGATGTGTTTGCTCTGAACAATGTTCCACGTGTTATGAATAAAACAATTATAAAATTCTGGCCATTGTTTTCTTCCTTGATATGTTAGTTTTAGTGCATCGTGCCTTTGATGGAAGATTAAACGAATGCGGGGGTGGAAGATTCCAAACAATACTTGAACTTTGGAATACGATTGATTTGATAAGTCATTTCATCGAGTCCGTACATTTAATTCACATGTACACATTTCAAATAGGGACAGAACATGAGTCATGCATAAATTAATCAATGGCGTAGACTGCTGGTTATGTGTCAATGTCCGTTTAAGGATACAATGCAGTATTGTCGTCAGAACATCACAGCTATATGCACGAGCAGATAGACATGGCTACCTGCCGACAGTGAGACTGCGAGTCTGAAATATATTAATACGAATTTGACGATTATTCTCATCCTTCTGAGGATTCTAGTTAAGTACTAACCTCCATATATTTCCTTCTCATATCGAGTTCTAGGACTGACCCTGGTCCATCAAAAATACACATAAAATGGCTATATCCTGCCATTACATTGGAAGGTTAGAACAACGCAGCTATTCAGCTTGGCGGTCAAGTAACAAAGGGGTCACGTTTCTTAGTTACCGACTGTGTCCTAAACAACGCTATACACGTCATAATCGATCGTGTATGAAGCGTTCAGTAATTGAAACATCTATCGCAATATATTAAATGTCTTAACCTTTACAATTGCACGTCTGGTAACCTTTAGCAGACGGCGTTAATATCATATACCGTAACAATTCCCTGTACACCGGGGAAAAAAAAAAATCGATAGATTTTTTTTCAATATCTATCCGACTTAACAATTTTTCAAAAAAAATTTAACACAATTGTGACATATGGCCGACGATGTTCTGAGTAGAACCGTGTTGCGGTCGTGTCAACTAACTATTTGTCATAGTCATCTAACATAAGTCACATTATATATCAATATTATACATATTATTATATCAACTAAATAAATGTCCAATGTTAATAGTGAATGATAAAATTAAATTAAAGTAAGGTCTGTCGTATTAGTATGTCATATAGGAATTAATTTGACTAATTAAAATTAAATTAATTAATTAAACTAAGAGTTAAATTATTAAGGTTCTAATGTATCGCGATGTTATGAGAGAAGAAAAAACAAAGTGAGAAGAAATAGAAAGAAATTCGAATATAAGTTTTAACTTAATTGTGTGTGTTAAGTGTTAGTGAATAATAACTATCTAATTTAACTAACTAAATAATGTATAGGTACATTAAAAAAAAATTATTAATCTAATACTTGTGTGAGATTTATTTTCTCTTTTCATAATTTCTTCTTTTAGTATTTCGTTCTCTTTTTTGTTCTTTCATTTCATTTTTTTCTCACATTTCATTTTATTGATAATAATTCAATTAAGAAGTTAAGTTAACTAATTAATTAGTATAGGATATGATGATCCATCCGTAGTCTTGATCCTGATGAATTCTTTTAGGCAAAAATGTTCAAACGTTTACGTTGGAAAGAAATGTCATTTATCCTAGCATCCAAGAATTAAGTGCATCTAGGATAATAAGTTCGACTTGTCGTCAGATATTGTTCCATGATTGTTCAATGATATTCGTATATCGTGTATGGACATTAGACGAAGTTCGAATGTAAGTATATATACCTTGATTGTCTTGTAGTTCAATTCTGTGATGCATATAGTATATATAAAGTTTAAATTGAAGGCAAGGTTAGTTCCTTTATAGTTGATACTTCGTTCAATCCAATGTAGTTCTGATTGATGTAGTTTAAGAATGTCAATGTTGATTATTCGTCGTCAATAGGATTACGTGACAATGCATCTGCCACACAATTTTCAGTGCCAGGAATATGTTCAATGGAGAACTCGAATGGCTGTAGGATGATTGAATATCTGGCAAGTTTCTGGCTTGTATGATTTGATCGACGCAAGGATGCTACAGCACGTTGGTCCGTCTGTATGGTAAAGAGAGCACCGAGTAGGAACTTTTCAAGTTTCGTTATTGCCCAGATCACAGACAAAAGTTCCTTGTCGACTGTTGAATACTTCGTTTCTGCCGGCTTTAGCTTTCTTGAGATATACAAGGTAGGATGTAGAATGCCGTCATGGTTCTGGAGCAGGCATGCATCAATGCCGTAGTTACTAGCATCTGTTCGTAAGAAAAATCTTTTGGAAGCATCGGGAAGTCTTAAAATTGGTTCATGCGAGAACAAATTTATAATTTTGTTGAAAGTTTCATTGCATGTACCAGTCCATGTCACCTTCACCGGCATATCTTTTTTTAACAAGGAAGACAATACAGCCGTGATGGATGACAAGTTTGGTATGAATCTACTGTAATATTGAACAAGTCCTAACAAACTCCTGACCTGTTTCTTCGTCTGAGGAACTGCTATGTTTAGAATTTTGGAGACTGTACTAGGTAACGTTCGGATATATCCCGATCCAATGATATGTCCCAAAAAGGTTATCTCATTACACGCGATTTGCACCTTTGTAGGTTTAGCAGTTAGATGATAATTCCTTAGAGTGTCAAAAACATATCTAAGTCCCGAAACATGTTCCTCAAACGACGAACTAAACAAGCATATGTCGTCAATATATGTAATAACGTCTGGTCTACCTGATAAAATTTGTCTCATCAGGCGAATGAAGGTAGCTGGCGCATTAACAAGCCCAAAAGGCATCACATTCCACTGGTATAGACCTTGTGGAGTGGAAAATGCGGTGTAGTACTTAGCCTTTTCGGTCAGTGGTATCTGCCAATAACCTTTAGTTAAGTCTGTCTTACTAAATATAGTTGCGTTGGATAGACGTGGTAGTAAGTCGTCAATAAGTGGATGTGGTTCGCTGTCAACTATAGTCTTAGCATTTAATTTTCTATAATCAACACATAGTCTGATGTTATTGTCCTTCTTCCGGACAATCACTAATGGAGAAGAGAATGGCGAATTACTAGTCTCAATGATTCCCAGAGACAACATCTGTTCAAGTTCCTTAGTAGTTTTAGCAAGGAAATGTAAAGGAACAGAATAGGGATGTACACGAATAGGTGTATCATCATTGAGAGTAATGTCATGACTGATAGCCGATGTGCGACCCGGGACGTCGGTCAACACATCTGGATAAGATTGTAATAGATTAGCAATCTGTAGACGCTGTTGCGGTGTAACCGTTGAAGAGATGGTTACATCCCGCCAAGATTCAGTAGGTTGAACTACTGGTACAGGTAACGGTAACTGTACCTCAGGAAAAGAAGATTCTTCTTCCTGGATGACAGATAAGTTAGAATAATGACAAGTGGATACTGTGTTGTCATCTAGTTCATGAAAAATTGACTGTAAGTGTTCAGGACGTGTATGAAATTGCTTGAGCATGTTAATATGAAATATCTTTTTTGTGTCCCTTGATATCTAAGACGTAATCAACGTCGGAAATTTTATCAATGACTTTGTAAGGACCATTCCAAGATATCAGTAATTTATTGTTATTGTGAGGAAGTAACACATAAGCCTCGTCGCCTGGGAATAATTGGCGTAATCGTCGAGACCTATTTTGTAGAGATCGAGCCTTAGCTTTTGCAGCCTCAGAAGAAGCTGTTGCCAACTGGCAAGACTCAATAATGTTCTTCCGAAGATTAATCACATATTCGTAAGATGACTGAGTGTCCTGAGTCATCTCCTCGTCAATTAATAAGTCTTTTATTAGTCCCATAGGACCTCTTGGGGGAGCACCAAAAACTAATTCAAAGGGAGAGAAGCCAGTTTGTTCATGCGGTACCTCCCGATAAGCAAATAGAACAGCTGGGAGTGCTCTGTCCCAGTCATGAGGGTGCTTAGCAGTAACCTTATGTAGTAGTTGTTTAAGTGTACGGTTAAGTCTTTCAACCGCACCATTACT
Source organism: Oreohelix idahoensis (assembly GCA_024509875.1). Classification (NCBI taxonomy): domain Eukaryota; kingdom Metazoa; phylum Mollusca; class Gastropoda; order Stylommatophora; family Oreohelicidae; genus Oreohelix; species Oreohelix idahoensis. The sequence goes on along the minus strand of JAMPIV010017778.1, from coordinate 28,948 downwards.
CATCGGATGATAAATACTACTTAAATTCCTATCAATGTCCCAAGTTTTCATGACTTCCTTCATGGTGTCAGATATAAACTGTGACCCATGGTCTGATAAAAGTTTTCTAGGAAACCCTATTCTAGAAAAGATGAGATGTAGTGCATCAGCTACATCTGTGGTAGTGGTGGTCTTTAATGGGATAGCTTCTGGCCATCGTGTGCACAAATCAATGCACGTAAGGACGAATCTATGTCCTCTGGCCGATGGTAGCAATGGACCAATAATGTCTATTGCCATCTTGTCAAAAGGTCTCACTGAGATATCGCAAGCCTGAATAGGCGCCGTGTGAAAAGCTCCACGTGCTTTCACTTCTTGGCATGTAGTACAGGAACGTACATACTGCGAAATATCTCTTGACACCCCTGGCCAAAAGAATGAAGACAGTACTCGAGATCGTGTTCGAGTATATCCCATATGTCCAGCACAATGTGAGTCATGTGCATGTTGAAGAATGTACCGTCTAAAAGTATATGGGACCATAACTTGTTGTTTCATTTGTGATTTGTCATTAAAACATCTAATCAATATGTCATTTTTAATAACAAAACAATGTTTGTTATTCTTACCTGAGGATAGATTGTCAACTTTATCAACCAACTTAAAAAATTTTTTTAAAGATTTATCCTCTTTTTTGTTTGGTTGCAAATGTTTCCCTGTCAATAGGTGAATTGACTACAAATTCCTCTTGGTTGTCTGCATCCATCTTATTATCATCAACTTTCTCCATGAGTTGAGTCTGCGCTCTAGTCGTCACTTCGTTTCCAGTGCATAGGTTATGTTTCTCCCATTCTATAATCTCATCTGGAGTACAATTTTTACTGCCGTGTATACAACCAACCATCAAATCAGCTATAGGCTTCTTTAGCATACATACTTTTACGTTTCCTGTGAAAAAAGGAGTGTTAACATGAATAATAGCTGTGGGGTAAAACTCTATTGTTCCACCAAAAGTCATGCAACGGACATATTCCCCCGTTGCACAGCTAGGATGTATCAGCGACTGTCGTACACCAATCGTTGTGGATCCTGAATCCCTCAACACTGAGACGACGGATCCATTAACTAATCCTCTGTTAAAAATTAGTAGGCCTGTTCCATCGTTGACTGCAAGACCTACCTGTGGTATAATATGTCCGCAGTTAAGCACTGTTTCTTTCGCCTTCTGAAAAATAAGATTGCATTGCTGGCAACTATTTGCCACATTATAATTAATAGCAAAACATGCAGCAGAAGACTGTGTTGTATTATTGTCAAGTGGGACCTGAGCTATAGGGGTAGTATTATTTGTAACTGCCGCGCCTGTATTATGGTTGTAATGAGATGATCCCCGAGAATGAGATCGATTCCGAGTATAATTGTTAGAATTATCTCGTCGTCCTCTATAGTAACTATTATCTCGATGTCTCGAGCCATGATTATTACCATTCCAGTTATTATTATTATTATTGGGAGTATGTGATCGATTATAATGAGTGTTATGTTGACCATTGTGGTAGTTTGTTTGAGGTGAATAATTTCTATCTCGTGATCTACCTCTGTTGAACTCATTTTTTATTGTTGAAATCATTATTATGTCCCTTCTGAAAGTTAACATTGTGATTTCTTTGGAACCTGCTTCTGTCTACACTGTGATGTCTTTGTTTGTTATTGTGATTGTAGGCCATATTGGACGCCACAGGTAGAGGTTCTCTTAATGAGGAGTTAGAAATGGTTGCATTCGGATGTGCCGAACAGTAGTTTAAAGAAATTTTTTCTAACTCATCCATAGTACCTGGTTTACGCTCCTGCAAATATGCAAAAAATGGCTGGCTAACCGAAGATAATACCTTATCTCGTAGTAGTAAATCAACTAGTTTGTCGTATGATTTGACTTCTGCCAGTTCAACCCATCTATTAAATGTATTGCGTATGTTCGCAATGAATCCTGCAAAATCCTTTGGAGATTCAGGTACAATTCCCTTAAATTTTAACCTACAGTGTTCCTCGTCCAGGTGAAACCTTCGTAAAAGCAAGGACTTAATAGCACCGTAGTTATTAGCTATTGATGGGTTAGCATTTTGAGAAGCTGTCAGTGGTTCTCCAACCAAGAATTCATTTAATTTGAGTACCCATGACTCTTCAGGCAAATGGTTAGATTTGCAAGTCTGTTCAAAACGTGCCAGGAACGATGAAAGGTCGTCGACGTTCAAGTTGAAAATGGGTAATTTAAAGTTGTAGAAATGTTTAGGTTGGCTGGCTGATGATCCATTTTGTGCGTTATTATTCTGGTTTGCATCAGCACTTTGTGCTTGTAATCTTGCTGTCTCCAATTTAATACGCGCCAATTCCATTTCTTGTTGTAAAATAATTTCCTCTCGTTTCAATTTATTCTCTTCTTCCTGTTTGGCGATTGTTCTTTGTTTTTTTTTTTCTCGTTGTGCNATCTCTTTCAGTCTATTTTCCTTGTCTATTTGCTTCATCTTACGTTCTGCTTCCTCTTTCTTTATGCAGCTTTTTTTCTCTTCCTCTTTTCTTTCATATTTTTCCAGTTCTGATTCAGCAAACTGACGAAGTTCTTGAGATTTCATAAACCATATTCACGACCAATTTTAACAAAATGGTCTATAGTAAGCATTTTGACTTTTATCTGTAAGTAATTATTGATAATTACTGATTAAAATAGTCAATAGTAGCTTCAGAGTAATTATTATACTTACTCAACTTAGAAATATTCAATATAAGTAATCACAATAGTACTGAACTTAATGTCTAAGTTCAACTAATAGACAATATTTTGTAACAATATTGTATCTAAATAATACTATATCATAAATAGTTATGATATCTGTTAAATATAAATGTAATTATATCAGGTGAAGGGGGGTTATGTGTAGACACATTTTAATTTCAATGTCCAATAATGTTGGGTATAATTCCTAGTAATTATATTGTTCAATGTACTAAGTCACTCTCTTAGTACCAGAAAAGTATATTAAATAATATACAATGGGTCTATTACCTCAAAGGTAGCTATAAGATTATTTTATTTTGTCAATATATATATTATATTATTATGCCCTAGGCATCTATGATAAATTGTAGTGCTACTTTCTTGGACTATCACTGCATAATTATGCAATGTCCCATATTAACCTTAATTATCAGAAAAAATTAATTAAATTAAATTACAAGTGTATTATTGCATATAATAGCATATTATTAATGTAATATTAATATATATCATGAGGACAAACAAAACAATGATGCAACTAAGGGGTACAAACAATGTCAAGACGCAAACAAGACATTTTCACAATTAAAAATGAATTTATGAACTAAATAAAATAAGCGGAAATGTCACAGACCAAATGAAGGGCAAGGTCTGACCGGAGGTCAACTGAATATTCAAGTACACCAAAAAAAATGACTGCAGAAAATGATGACGTCACAGGACTCATAACGGACAAAAATTTAACAATCATCAAATAAATGATAGTCAGAGGAGAATGGACGAAATAGTAACGAACATGGTACAGAACTGAATAAAATTATTAACTGAATACGAATACAATACACCAATGATAGACGGGACAGTACAGCTAACGCAAATCGCCAAACGATAGCAGATTTGGACAACAAGTCCAATGTCAAACCTCAATGGGGTTTCCAAAGGTGCAATCGTTTAACTGCCCTAAGAAACGACCGAAATTAATTCAGGCATCGTGAGAGCCGCAGAATTTAATTTCAGTTCATCCTCCCTACCTCCCACGAATTAATAACAAATACATACGATTACGAATTTTGACATTATAAATACATGAAAATACATAGACATGCCTGATCAAACCAAACTGGCCTCAGCACCGTTATTTATCGACCGACTAAGGTCACTCCTAAATGACTTATCTTTTGTGTTGCTTAGCTCAGTGCTAGAGGTCGTCAACAGCTAGGCTAACGCCCCTGACTGTCTGCTCCGTAGTCCATATCATGTATTTGCTTCAAATGGCTCATGTTAGTCTTGGTTAGACTTAGAAACGGCTGGTTTCTTCGACAGATCACCTACACGATTTTCAGTGACGTCACGTTGTTAGGCATATAATGAGTACTGCACGTCAACGTCAGCCTCGTACTAGGTCATGTGATCGAAACTTGATCGTAAACATTTCATTCGAAAGTCATGAAGAAATTTTTTTGTTTTTTTGTTGTTTTTCTTTCGTCCCCACACTGGCCACCACTGTTGCGTGGATGTGTTTGCTCTGAACAATGTTCCACGTGTTATGAATAAAACAATTATAAAATTCTGGCCATTGTTTTCTTCCTTGATATGTTAGTTTTAGTGCGTCGTGCCTTTGATGGAAGATTAAACGAATGCGGGGGTGGAAGATTCCAAACAATACTTGAACTTTGGAATACGATTGATTTGATAAGTCATTTCATCGAGTCCGTACATTTAATTCACATGTACACATTTCAAATAGGGACAGAACATGAGTCATGCATAAATTAATCAATGGCGTAGACTGCTGGTTATGTGTCAATGTCCGTTTAAGGATACAATGCAGTATTGTCGTCAGAACATCACAGCTATATGCACGAGCAGATAGACATGGCTACCTGCCGACAGTGAGACTGCGAGTCTGAAATATATTAATACGAATTTGACGATTATTCTCATCCTTCTGAGGATTCTAGTTAAGTACTAACCTCCATATATTTCCTTCTCATATCGAGTTCTAGGACTGACCCTGGTCCATCAAAAATACACATAAAATGGCTATATCCTGCCATTACATTGGAAGGTTAGAACAACGCAGCTATTCAGCTTGGCGGTCAAGTAACAAAGGGGTCACGTTTCTTAGTTACCGACTGTGTCCTAAACAACGCTATACACGTCATAATCGATCGTGTATGAAGCGTTCAGTAATTGAAACATCTATCGCAATATATTAAATGTCTTAACCTTTACAATTGCACGTCTGGTAACCTTTAGCAGACGGCGTTAATATCATATACCGTAACAGATATACAGCACTTCATCTTTTCTCTTGGTGTGCTGGGGCGCAAGAATGAGTAATTATAGTCATTTTCATACTGTGGCCTTTCTCTTCTTATGTATGGACTGGTTCGTTTCTGCCATCTGGGTAGGGTATGCTGTGGTGTAACATAGCTGTGACTGATGTTGCTGCCTTTTTCTGCATAAGCCTTATAACTGTTTACTTTCCATGTACTATGGTTATTTGTACTGTGATTTCGTGCATTATGTCCAGTGGGAGTGGTTGAGACAATTTGTGGATGGTCTCTATTGGTTTTGGTTTGTCTTATTGTTGACGTATCCACTTGCGCTACAACTGTGCCTCTTTTTATAGTGGTAGTTTTTCCTGACATATTCAATATCATGATGGGGAAATCTCTGGACTTCGAGACTTCAGCGATTCCCTCTGTAATTTGCAACAATGGGTCATCAATAATGCTTTCTTCTGCTAGGGGCTGTACTTGAACTGATTGCCCTGGTGTTATGTACTCAGAATTTTTTACTCTGCCTTTTGCTATGACCAGGGAGTTTGGAGCCACCGTTATGGGAGCTGTAATCCTTACCAAAGACGCTATGTGGATATCGTCCTGGAGATCTATGTATGTATTGTTGACTTTGATTTTCTGGAGGTCATAGTATATTCGAACTTTGTGTTTGTTAAAGAAATCCCTCCCTAGGATAAGATTTCTAGACATTCCTTTAGTAATGACAAATGGGTGTTCAAAATTTGTTTCGCCTAAGGAAAATTTTAGCCATGCTGTCCCAACTGAATTTAGTCTTTGTCCCGTGACTGAAGCTAGGTGTGTTTTGGACGGTTGAAATCGTACTAAGTGTTGGATCCTCTTGAACAGCTGGAACCTAATAAGGCTGATGGATGCTCCTGTATCTACCAGTGCCCTATATTGTTGGCCCTGTATAGACATGATGCAGGAACTGGGGTCCGGATGTATTTTAGTTCCATCATGCAACATTTCTTCATATTGTATTTTACTGGATGGGCCCACTTGACAGTTTCTGTTCTGTGTTGTTTCTTTTGTTTTGGACCAGTTTCTGTGATTGTTGCCCTCACTAACGGTCCTGTTTAGTGAGTGGCGCGGCCGTTTCCCTGACGCATGAGGGGTTGAGGTGCGCCTCTGGTATACTGATTTCTGGTGTAATCACGTGGGGGTGGTGCGGGTTGTTGTGGTTGGTAACCTCCTCTTCTGAATGGTGCATGATTGTAATTTGCTCTACAGGACTTGTAACCATGTCCGAGCCTACCGCATGTAAAGCATCCGTTTGTACTGACATTATTGACGTCGTTTTGCCTCTGTGTGGGGGGTCTATAATTGCGGGGTCTATCATCACGTTGTCGTGGGCGAGTCCATTGCCTCCTGGTATGGTCAACTTCCATAGGCTCATGCTCATCATAGTCCCTATATTCTGGTCGGGGTTCCCTACCTGCTCTTTGTTGGAACCTTCGGTGAAGATTTTCCTCCTGTATTGCTGCTTGGATTGTTTCAGCAATAGTCTTGGTGTCTTTTCTAATAAGATGCCTTCTGATATTTTCCGCTCTAAGGCCATCGGCAAATATCCCCACTAACTGTATTTCTACATCAGGTGCGGTAGGGATTTCTCCGCAAAATGCCTCTTCTGCCATATTGAGGAATCGATCTCCAAAAAAGTTGTACCGATTCATCTCTTTCCTGTTTCATGCTTCTAAGGACTGACCAAGCATGCATTTTGTCTATGATTTCCCCATATCTCTGGGTGAGCTCTTTTTTTAGGGACTCGTAGGTTTCTGTGGGGTACTGCTGGGACCTCCTTCTTAAAAAATCAGTCACGTACGAATCAGAACCCAACAGAGCGATTTTTCTTTTTCTCTTCATCCGTTGTTGCCTCTGCTAGTGCCGCAAATTTTTCCATGTCGGACAACCATCTTCTGAATATTTGCTTCTTTCCGGCGACCGGCTGAACAATGGGTCCTACCTGTGTGAATTTCGCGTAGTTGTCATTTTTCTGTAGGGTTTCAGTAATTTGCCGTAGCGCTATTATTGTTGGTCCTTCCATATTTTGTCTGTCCTGGGGCTGCAGTGGTTGTGTATTTACGGGTTGGTTCTGTGGTTGTTGTTGTTCCACACCCAGCTGAGGTTTATCGCTTTAACTTGAGAAGCTGACATGTTTGAATATACTGGGTGTCTCTAAATACAAGTGATTTAGTTTCTCTCTACTTCTTAGAAATTTGCTTTTGTTAACTCTCAGCAGGTTCGATTTTCTTCTTCTTATAGGGTGTTGATGTAGCTCGAATTTTTGAATTGATTATAGAGAGACAGATTTCTTATTCTAGGATCTCAAACTGTGTAGTAAGAGTTCTCTACCTCTATTGTTCAACAGCGCGTTGATCCTTCATTGCCAGATAAAAACTGTTTTATATTATCTTTCGAGCAGTGCAAACTTAAAAATAGAAGTTTCTAGATCTAATAAGCCTTGGTAGAATTCCAGCACGATGTTATTCAATTAAATATCAGCATTAATGATATATAGTGTTATTTCTATACTGTCGCATCAGCATCGCTCTTTCATTCGATGATAATAATTCACCTCTCTGTTTGCGCTTACTTCTGGTCTGCTGTTAGAGGACTTTAACTTGTCGCAATTGTCTCATAAGATTTTATGTGCGGATATTCCCGTTCTCACATCTCACTACAGGTGTGTTCACTTGCCTTTAAAAGTTTGTACAAGGTGTTCTTATTTTAGGTCGGAGAGAAATGTTACCAGGTTTCACCGACTAATGTCTCGTTCCAGAAGATTTGTCTTCTATTTGAACTTTGACTATTTTCTTGCAATAAGGCGCCACTTAATCTGGGTTAGTTAACTCCTGCTTGATTCACTCAACACTAGAACTTCTTGATAGAATGTTAGTCTGTGAGATCGCTCGATAAGCTACGTGACTTCTTTATCCTGTCGCATTTGAAGGCAGAGTTCAGTAAGTGATAATTGTCTTTTGCTTGCTCTCGAAATTGAACTGTGCAAGATCCCAAACCTAGTCTGCTGTGGGAACATAGGGTTCGGTCGCTTGTTCTATTTAAGAGACATGCAAATTTTGTCATTGATTTCACTACTTACGTCAGCGTGAAGAAATAAATTTAATACTCTAGTAATTCTGACCATCACAATTGTTCGCACCTGATATTTACCCATTTTCTATGATATATGATAGATGTTGTTAGTTTTGGATTTATCAAAGTACTCTATAGCCAAAAGATCACCTAAGATAAATTGTAGATGGCCTTTACGATTTCTCAGAGCCTGAAATCTCTTGAGTTTTGGTCGCTCTGTCTTTTTTGTATCATGTTACTGCCTCAGAAATTAACTGGTGAGTGACGCTTTTCGCTGTTCCACACGCTCTTTTTTCCCTGGGGTTGTAATAATCTGAGTAGATCCTCGAGAATTGGTCAGGGGGGAACTCGCACCTCTCCAATTATTTAGAAAAATGGCACTCTCCTGTGTGGATCTGGGAAAGCGAACTCTTGCGCGCCTTAAATATGTGACTCACTATTTATTACTTCTTCGGTGTTCTCATAATTTATAATAAATTCCCTGGGTGGTGTGCTCCTCATGTCGCCTGTGAAGGAAATATAGGTATGTTTTTATCATAAAGAACAATATGGTACAGAGAGGCCACACTCTGTTACTTTAGTCTATGTCCTCAAAGTGTGTTCAAAGCGTCCAGTCGTAAGAGAGAGTCTTCACTCGATCTCGCGCATCTAGCCTCTTTTAATGTCACGGAAGACTTGGATATGTTTTTGTTCGCTCAATAACTTTAGCAAGACACCACTTAACTGGATAAAGTGATAGAAATAGTTTTGTGAGACATCTCTATTACAGTTGTAAATAGCTTAATTTATGAGAAGATTGTTTCGCATCTTGCACCACGTGTTATTACTGCTTCAGACAACCCGCGTTGAGAGATGCATCCAATGTGGACGCTATTCAAGTCAGACTATGGAGCGCTACTCAGCAATCGCCATCCTACTCCTATGTATTTCTTAAGGTCTTGTGCAATATCTATTCATTGTTTTCACTCTCATGTAGACTCTTCGGATAAGCAGACCATGTGATCCATTCCTAATTCTACATTACTTTTTATGTTAGTTTTTATGCCGCATCATCTCCCGGTGCTATTGTGTACTTACTCGTGTCATAATACTCCTTTCGTGGAGAAGGTGTCAGAGAATCTCGTCTGTAGAACTCCTAATGGGTTAAGAGATTTGCTACACTGTGTATTTGGTAGTATTAGCGCTAGCGTGAACTCGAAAGTTTCCTTTTTGTATCCCAGTTGATCTAGCGCGTCACTGAATGTTGCGAATTGCACTAAGGATATCTATGTCAAGGTATAGTCTCTGAGAATAAGATAGCTAGTTAGGATTTGTCAGAACTTGTGTTACTGTCTATTGTAACCTGAACACTTTCTCCGTGACCATATTTAGGCATTTAATCTTGATGTTCTCCATCTCTTTCTTTCTGTTCTATCTCTCCTCGCATACACGCACTCTCGTGAGTTCTTAGTTACATATTTACAGTGCGGAGTGATACCACATAAGTCCTTTGAATTACATAAGTGATGAGGCGCATGTCGTTGATGAATACAGAGTGTGGGGTTAGGCAAGACTTGGCCTCGCGATAGAACTCACGGTAAGTGCTCAGTCTAGGGCTTGCGCATTGGAGTGATTGGAGGTTGAGGGTGTAGATTAGGGTGTATGCAGGGTAATGAAAATGGTCAGTACAGACAGAGATGGTAATTGTGTAGAGAGTAGCTTGGCGGGCATGGCGAGCTGGCGACGACAGGTAGGCACAGATCAGAGGGACAACGCAGATAGACAGACTGGATCTAGTATCGGAGCGGGTATACTCTCGATCGATTATTGTGGACGGACAAAGATTGGATGGATGGAGTGGGGTGGGTGTGTCTTTAGGTATTCGTGAGTCAGGTATGTTTATGGCAGGCGCAGGCTAAGAAAGCCCATGCAGTGCAGGAAGTAGCTAGGTGCACTGACGAGCAAAATACGCAACACGTAGAGGGACAGATCAGAATAAAGAGGACACTGGAGTATAGCATTAGCCTGGTACTCTCAACATCTCTGTATTTCTCTAGGAGAGATAATGAGATAATATGGAACATATGACTTACATATGTCGGTCAAGCAAGAGAGAAATGCAATTCGCCGCTGTGTATGTCACCGCTGGTACGCTATTAATTTTGGTGCAACGAATAAAAACAGACAAATTCACCAGTATGACAATAGGTACATCAAGCTATATGTGGTTCTCTCGTCGGTTGAAAGATTTTTGGCTCAGCGAAGACGTAGAAAACGTACGCTGGCGAGACTAATAGTTGAAATGTTGAAACGGAAAGAACATTATTCCAAAGTAATTGCTGCAGCTATACTACACAGGCTTGTGTAGGAACAGAGTATGATAAAGGAGGCAGGCCGTAGATAACTCTCCACACTCGTAGAAAAACCATTTGTCTACGTGAACTGCTTAGAATTAGTGACGCGTGGATCTCGCATGTTTCTCTCGGAGTCAAGGGTCCATCTCTGGATACATAAGACACAATGAATAAATAACTAAATGCAATTCTTTACGCGCAGGACTGTCGTATTACATTAATGAAGGACTGATTGTAATTGGGCAAGTTGCTGCTCCATACGCCGCGTGGCGTGTTCAACGAGGACGCCTCATTAAAAAGTAAGAAACACAGGTGGCATAACAACTCAAAAAACACCAGATGCTGATAGGACGATGCGCGCTCATCTTGAGCGTACGGCGGCTTTATATTCTTAAATCGAGGACTCTCTGGCTCGTGCTATCGTGTGTCTTTCTTGCATCTCTATCAGACGCGGAAGAAGAGGCTTAATTCGCTCTCGTACTGATTAAAAATATAAGAAAGGGAGACTCATGAGTAGGGAAAGAGGACCGGCGCTCAGATTAGAGAAAAATACTCTCGCTCATTTGACTTGAGACTCGCAAAAACATCGGTTAAGAAATGATTGATAGGTGGGAAATGACTACAGTCTTGGAAGAGATTTAGTGCTCGTCTGATCCGCGGTCCGTATTTGTAAAGGTAACGGTCTGAAGTTGCCATTTACATTGAGATTTTAGACTGGGCGCCGTAGGCGCAGGGTCAAGCTTGTTAGACGGCTCCGGTATGCGCATTTATATTTGGTCTCAGAGACAATGTTTAGTTAGATCGAGATGTTTTAGAGGTATGTGTATCTTCTGTATCTCCATATACAGAGAGAGGAGAACCTATTATCTTTAGTAGAGTCTTTACGGTGCCTACATCCTTCGAGTGGGTTGTGCTACTGACAGGAGTGTCTCGACAGATATCGGTCGGCTCTGAGTTCTCTCTTGGCTCGTGTGGAGATATACACTGAGCTTAAGGAGCAGAGTTCGATAGATTGTGTCAACTAGTGTAGAGAGAGGGTAGCGGTTGGAGTGGAAGAAGCGCTGTGTCTGCGCTTTTGTGTATAGGATTCTTGGGCGTAGGCGGTGCCGTCTATCCAAGTTCCTTTTTAATTGGGTCCGCGTATCGTTGCTATATTAGAGAGTGCGCGTCTCGACTCATGTGGGGCGCTGATCTCGCACGCGGCTAAGATAAAGAGGGGTGTGGTTTTGTAATGTGGGTATATGTGTGTGCTATGTCGCTCTCTTATGTGCTGTATGTGTGTATGACTGTTGTTAGACTCCTCGGTGTCCCTTTTCATGTGTGTATGTGGTGTTATGGCTGTAGAGATATGAGTTGGAGGCCGGTGAAAGGGTGAAAGTTTTCTACCCCTATCAGTTCAGGCATTTTTGATCGCCCAATATTGTAGAAGTGACGTCTTGCATGCATTCTGTTGATTGTAAAAGCTTATGGGTGTGAAAATATTACGTAACTGTAGTGCTGGATAGGTAAACCATATCTAACATAAAAATTAGTGTTTGGTTGCTTTAGACTGTGGATGTAAGAGGTCAGTTTTGGGGTGGTGACACGCTTGTGTTTGTGTGGTGTTGATTGTTCTGGTGGGTGGGGTGTGGTCGCACCTGTGAGAGGTTAGCGGTCGCACCCTGTAGCTTGTGAGGCGTGCCGCTGTTTCGTGAGTAGAGGCTACTGCGCTCCCTTGATTGTGTAGAGAATTGGGGGAATGATGTCATCTGTTTTGTTTTGGAAGGATGTTGTTAGGTGGGGTAGAGAGATTGATGGGGTTGTTGAGCGGTGTAGTGGGGAGTGAGAATAGATTGGTTAGGTGTGTCAATGTAGCGCTATGTACGGATTGAGCTATTGATGGACATAAGTGGGTTAGGAGGTAGTTCTGTTGTGGGCGGGGATTGTGCCGACTTGGAGGGTTGCAACGCGTTCTCATATAAGTAGATGCCAGTTTCGGGTTGTGTGTGTATGGGAATAACGAGGCTTAGCGTCGATTAGTGGAGTAAGAGAGAGAGAGGTGTAGATATGGCGGGATCGATGAGGCCGCTGCTTGTTTTGTTGTAGAGGATAGCATCTGATGTTAGCAGGTTAGTTAGTAGGCGGAATGATGTGTGGGGAAAAGGTATAGTGTGGCTGTGTGATTGTAGGATTGTTGTTTGTTAGGTGTGTGTATATAGATTCGGTGCATCCACCTCGACAACGCAAGCAGTCAGACGAGTGGGGTGTGGGCTCTCATCCATTCTTCGCGCTGTGTAGCTACAGGGTCGCATTTTAGGTGCAAATACTTTAACTCAAATTAGGTATCCATGAATCGGGGTCAGAGTTCTTGTTTGTGACAAGCCAACGGGTGATCAGGCCTCTCTCATTGGGTGTGAGTCAATGTCATGTCTCTGCTGCGATGCATTAATTACTATATCAGTAGAACAAACATCTCGGAGGCGGAAATTTTCTAATGCAAAGTGAACACTATCATGAGTCAGAATAAGACCACAGGAGAATAACTTTGTGCTGTCTGAGCGAACTTCTCTACTGGTTACTATGGGTTTAAGGCACGTCCCAACACTAGACTCTTAGCTCGCTGTTCAAAGGTTACAAACCATAGCACTACGAAATAGCTGAGACATAAATAACATGATAACACTTACTAACAGGTAATGACCCTGAGTTAAATGAATATCACCACACACGTGAGTCGCCCACCCGGCTGACGATACTCATCGAACATTGCATTGCACATGCACTGGAAAAAAAGAACTGCTCCATCGCGATAGCGTGTGCCGCATATCTGCGCACCACTAGTATGAAGAATGTTAACGTACCGAAAATCGCATGAGATAATTTCTTACTCAGCAAACCGCCCTCATGACTAATCAGAGTGTGCGTCTAAACGTAGAGCGAGGGATCCAAGGACTATGCCGACTCAAGAGAGATATAAAACTCGCAATACATCATTTTGTGCGCTAACTATCGATGTATAGAGTGAGATGTATGGTACGCTCTCAAGGGTGGGGGCCAAGGTTGTGGGGAGTACGTCAGTGGAGTGTAAGAATACTGGGGCTAGGGGTCTAACAGTAATCGCTCTACCTCTGATGTCTCATGAAAATAACGGCAAGAAAATAATGAACAATAGTGGGCAATCTATATAACTTTCCCCAGGCAAAACTGCTGACACCGGCCATCATCGACTTCTCCAGGTCCGAGCGGACATTCTAGCTCCACCTTTCCGCCAAACCGTTTCTTCCGGTTTTTCCTTCTAGCCAAAAACCCGCTGGACAGGTATCCAAAGATGGAATACCAGGGTTGTCACACAACCAGTGTAAACTCACTATAAAAAATTTAGTGAAAACAATTTATGCTGTGACATCCACCCCCGCCTAAGAAAAACGCAGTTTTCATTTTCCATCGGAGGAGTACGGCCCAATCCCCTCTGGGTAAGAGCGACTGAAAATGGCCAATATAGCCACCTCCACATGCAGATAAGGAAATGCCAGAGTTGCTACAACCTCATTGGACATACAATGCCTTCTCACTCACCCCATTCGCGAATACAAGAAAAACATTGTACACAATCCAGAACCAGGTATTTGACAGATCATGAAAAATAAGCAACGACTGACTAATCCTGGAGTAAACTTTACACCTAATGCATGTTACGCAAAATTTGTATAAATAATTGTCACCAAAGCAGCAATTCGACATTGTATAAATAAATCATCTCTCCTAATCTAGTTGTCAATATACGATGATGATTTATATACCTATTGCGTACCACTTCATCAAATATTACCTTTATTAGGCTAGTATATTCAAATACATTTGTATAACAAAAATACATCCACCATAAGTTCTTAAAAAATATCGAACTAGGGGCGTGGGTCAGAGGCAAACTCAGGTTTCGGTTCATATTAACCGAACATCTTAACTGACCGGCAGTCTTTAAAATCTAACCCCCAGCTATTGGCTGAACAACATAGCATATGATTCTTAAGCAAAGTGACATTATGCTTCAGCCTAAAACTGCCTTCCGCGCACTCCCAAACTATTTGGGTAAAAGTCACACGTGGCCATCTTTGTATTGTCTCGCAATGGACCACTACTTCCACAAATCTAACCTGCGCGCGACTTCGTCCGAATACTCTCCTAAGAAGTGCGGCCAACTATTATTCTGGGGAACGTTACGGCACCCCAACCTGTGCGATTTATTAGCGTTCGGACTTTCGTAATACGTCCCTACTGCTTCTACTCTGTCGTTTGGTAATTGTTTGCGATCTCGCGTCTACAAATGTACCTTGTGGGGTCTTCTCCGTTGGGAGTTTTGGTGTATGCTGAGGCTTCCTGCATCAGCTTAACACCCATGGCACTATTGCATCACCGGTAACATTAACCGAACGGTTAAAATCGGCAATCGGGATCCTTCCAGGACCCAATCGCATAGGACTCGATACCGTATTGAACGGTGTGTCCACCATCTAATGCCACGCCTGGGGGTAAAGTCTCAACATTTGCCCCCGAAACGTGGGTGCATTTTTACCGTTTTGCCTAGTCGTTCAGACAGAAGTCAGTTCGATGCACGATCGTACGCAACCACCCCAATTGTTTGTGCATTCGGTGTCTCTCAACACCCTGGAACTGGTCTTTTCTCCACCTTTCCTTCCGTGGACGGATCACCTGCCAGTCTCATGCACTTTGCCGATAAGACATGGTGCCGCAATGCCCACCATTGTTTGTAGCACTAATCCTCTCTCGTTTCGCAGTTGAAACAGAGGTCGGCCACCCCGCAAAGTCCATCGCTGTTCACCTTGGTCCAACACAACCGCGGGGGAATTTGCGTGGTTCAATCGGGGGTAGTGGCAGAGCTTTATCAGCACTATGACCCCTGCCACCGCAATTTGGTACCACACGCGCGCTCTTTTCTTTTTCTCCTCGCGTGTGGCTTTTGCTGGATCCATTCGAGGACGAAGGACCACCCGCATCAGGATGTCAGAAGAACGACTCTCTGAGGAAGCCACTCCTCTGCTGCTCGTATGATGTTTGGTTTTGTACCAAAATCTGTCTTCGTCCCCTGAGAGTCCTCGAAAGTCGTAACCTGCTTATGAGTTTGGTAACTCCTTCCCTGTTCACCTATAAATATTATGTTTCGTGTCCCCCTCGGACGACTGTTTCTATGGGAACCGAGAAATATTCCAATAGCTGACACCTACTCCGGGTACTCTTGCGTAGGGAAGTGTTAGAGGCCATCTGTCATAGATCTCTGTACTGTCTCTTGATCCCAGTACTGTCCTGATTTGCGCCCAGGATGGCGCTTCACTTCGGCAAACACACTGGCAACTAAGGTCTTTCTGTAAGACCCACTTAGCTGAGAATGGATTTGCCCGGATGGGCCGAGGACATAATATGGAATGGTACCCAGATTGGGCCCATTGGATCTGCAATATGGTTCCATTTTGGGTTGGTCGTTCCTGTGGAACTGAAGAACGCATTCTCCAACCAACTCCAGATGGAAGCGCTCATCTGTGAGGACTCAATCCACGTGTGGTCTCTTATGCACAGCCAAATCTCCAGCAGCAAGCCGCATTATATATCCTTAGCTAGAATTTCCTCTCATTTTCTCGAATCCCTATCTGTATTCAATAGAAGTTTGATCTTCGTGGCATATAAAAAGATCCTCTCGTCGAAGTCCTGGTTCAGTGTAACTTAGGGGGCATCTCCGCGTTTTTTGATAAAACGCCGTCCGGTTATCCGTCAGCAGTCAGACGGAACCTCGCCGAGCAATTTCTCTCCTTCACTTTATCATAATCGGCCCTTTCCTCCACAGGGAGGCTATAAAAGTCTCCATCGCGGGCCCCACTAGCAGTGTCCGACATAAAAGTATGGATGGCCACTGATCCCTATCAGCCCTTATAGGCCCACACAATCGGGCCTCAAATGAGTTCTTTCGCCGTAAGAAGAAAATCCTAAACTGAATCTGTCTATTTTCTCTTTTAAAATTGTTTTGCGGTAGTTGAGATAGCGCAGCCTAAAAGGACGATGAGCCCCACCCAGAAGTTGAGCTCTGACCCACCTCGCACCGCCTCTGACCATACTCGTCTCATTGTACCTCCTTCCATCATTTGTTGATCTTCCAGAGCGTATTCCAGTCTCTCTTTCCCCCCCCCCCCCCTTATCTCCCCCCACCCCCCACCCCCCCCCCCCCCTGAACTTGAACTCTTATCTCTTATTCTCTTCGCAAGGTTCCGCAGCTCTTCTTTCATCTATCTTCAGAGCTTTGGCAATTCTTCTAGTTCCTCTCCTCTGTCCTATCTCGGATTGCTGGATCGAACATTCAGATCTATCTCTCGTTTTGTATCATTTCTTGCGTAATCCTCTCTGATTCAAACTCCTTATCTTCTTTCATCTTCGCCTCTCTTGTAACTTGCAACGTCCTTATCTTCCTTTAAGTCAATTCTTTCCTTTCCTTGTACAATTTCGAATTCTCTGTGTTTTCAACTCACTCCTTCTGGTCTTATCTTTCATCGCTCCTTTCTTCCCTTCTGCTTGCGCATAATCAGAGCTGGCTCTTGTGAGATTGCTCTACAGTCTTTAATGTCTGCCTCGTGGTCTTTTATCTCTGTTGCACGCTTATTTCTATTTCCTGAGGGAATTACTCGGCTATTCAGTGTTTTAGCTTGCCGTAATCCGAACTCTGCAGGAGTACTCTTCAAGTATCTCGGGGGTGCCATAGTCTCGGCTCGGCTATAGAGCATGAATTTTTGGTCAGTTTAGTATTAAGGGGGGGGACAGTTTCTCTTGGGTACCATACTCTCCTTGCTCTCCTTTATCTCATTTCGGGGCTTGGAACTTCACCCTCAGATTGTCCTGCCATCCTTCAGCCTTCTTTTTTCAGAGGAAATGCAGAGCGCATAGTTATTGTCTATTTCACTTGAGTGTTTCAAATCTGATTGACTCATACGGCTGCCGAACACAAAGAATGGCAAAGCGATTTTCAGACGCCAATTTAGTCTAGGGTTTGGCCTGCGTGTACCGGGCCTTGATGGTGACCATACGTATCCTGCAGTTGCAAGGATGGTTCCATATCCATGATGTACACCAGTATTCTTTCGTAGAGGTCTTTAGTATAACAATCACGGGGTTATGCATGGTAATATATAGAGATTATCTCACGCCAACTGTAATCATATTGCACTTAAGTCAGCCAATTAAATTTCCTGCTTACAATATTTATTCAGTAATATTAATGGTAGAACTACTGATATCTCGGGGTGAGATTTCATGGTGGGGGGGATCAAAGTATCACAGGAACTTGGTCATCTCAGGTATTTGATATGGGACGAGTGCAAGTAGAAATAATAAGCCTAGCTTCAGACACGTGGTAGTTTTTATTATGTAAAATAGGATTCATCGTTTACGTTATGAGTCTACCCACTAAAGTAGCTCACATAGCCTGTTTGGCTATGTTCTCACCACGTTGTGTTGAAATCAACCGGTCCATTTAACTGGCCGAGCTATTTGAGTAGACATCTCAACTATAATACTTGTACTCAAACTACTACAAGTAGTCTATAGTTTGTACTATGAAGACACCGGGAGGGTAGGTGCGAACTTATACACGGCAGTACAACTTATAATAATCAATACCCAGTGTGTTATACTAGGTCACCTCAACTTGGGGGGTTGTCAGGCTATTTAGGTGCTAGGATGAGCGGCCCTGCTACTTATAATCACTTTAGTCTACACTGGACTCTAGTCTTTACTTGCACACAGTCCGACTTTACTGGCACCTCCACGTCAGACTGGTGCTATATTAGATATAACACTTCACTTTATTACTTAGAACTTCATGTAATCTCTAGCGCTAAGCAAGCAGTAACGCTATTGGCAAATGAATCACAAATAACCTGTGGCGGACCAGATAAGTGCAACGCTCTTGTCACACAATCCACATGAAACTTCGCAGACTGGGCAAGGGTCACACATCACAAGATAGCTGATGATATAAAATTCCAGTCACGAGGAAATAGATGATAGAATACAAAGAGAAAAGATAGCTTCTACACTGCGTGACTGAGAACGAATGAAAACAAGGGATACCTGTAAACGTATTTACAAGATAGTAAGATAGGACAAGATAACACACCATTTAAACAGAACACAAGAAATACAGAATGTACACGACAATATAAATACACACTTCACAACTACCGCTAACACCAACAGGGCTCCGGAATGTAAAGTAGGGCAGTCGCAGGAAATTCGTCTGCCAGACTCCACCACAGAACAAACACGCCACAACCTAATAGAATTGGTCTAATTCAATCTTTCCTATAAAAGGCCAAACTGGATTACACTCACACACCAATACACTATAACACTAAAGACACTACGAAAACCACACTCAACAATGAGGAGCTAGAAGCTAACTATTGCCCTAAGCCCTGTATTCACCTCATTGAAAAAAAATTAAGTACCTAAATAGTAGAATATTACTATAATGTATCAATTTATATATAATCCAGATAATTCCAAACTATAAGGAACACAGAGCAAGAGCAAATTTAACTAACAATCAATCTACCTACACACCAAGTCACACTTATGCAATAAAGAAATGTTAAACATGAGGAAAGAAAACAATAACAAACCGAGAAGCAAATACAAAAACAGCACTACAATATTTACCATGTGAAAGTAACTAATAGATATAATCAGTAAAGAAGACAGACAATATCATTAAATTATCAGAGAAAGAAGAAAATATTAATATAACATATAATACATAAACATACAAACAATAACTTATCTGAAGCTCCAACGGCGCTTGAGCAAGCAGAATCCTCAGCCCTGACGATGATAATGATCACAGAACGAACGAAACTTCACACTAGGACACGTAAAATCCAAACGAATATAAGTCCAGGAATCACTTCACTGTCAAATCTGAGTGTTACGGTATGATATTATTTCACGCACAGACCTTAGTATCCTTCAGGGTGCTTCCACAGCACTGTCGATATTATTCAATGTAACTGTCTACTTCTTTAAAGTTCAGCTACACAGCTTATAACACAGTGTCAGGTAAGTCCGCAAGGCACCGAGCACAACACATTCGTCCGTGGTTGCGTAGCACTTGATTGTCAAGCACGTCTGTGTTGACAGGCAATGTCACTGGCGTTGTCTTAGGAAGGTCACGTCAGAGCAATTCACTGGCGTCGGCTTAGGAAGTCACGTCAGAGCAATTCACTGGCGTCGGCTTAGGAAGGTCACGTCAGAGCTTATTTATCCATGGCTGGGCACCCCAGTAAAAAGGAAAGGTCACAGCAAGAGTCCAGCTGAACAGCTTGCCTTCATGTAGCGGGAACACGATGACTCGCCCTATAGTCGAACTACCCTAACCATCCTCGTAAGCCTAGATGAACTTACAAGCTCACAAAGGGCCCCCACAACAACTCATAACCCTTCTACGGTAACACTCAAAGCTACAGTGACTCAAGCAGGATAGCGCAACAACCGAAGTCGTCTCCCCGCCCCGCTGAACACGTAACTTGGCTCCGCGGGGCGCCCCGAATGCTACCAAGAAATCGCGAGGACTACCTTGCTATCTATCTATTTAAAGCCTGACTTCACTGCACCTCTATTCCAAACACTTGACACAATATTTCAGCAATCCTTGCCAAACTAACCCAGCTTTAACATACTATATGACCCACTAACACCACCTGTCACTCTCCGTTGCTCCAGCTGGATCAATGTTGCCAACCACCAAACAAAACTCAGAGATACGTCAAACTGCCCTCGTCTGAACGCACATTGTAACAAAAGCTTAATACTTTAATAATTGTATACAACCCTGCCACAATACCATAAACAGACAACTTGAAACTTAACAACGTTTTATTTCACCGTGTATGGACTGAAATATACTGACAAAATAGCCATTACCGCTGTGATGCCGAAAAGTAGGTCAGAGCCCGTTAAATGAGGTCAGGTCACAGGCCGGTAAACAAGACACAAACAGATCGGACACGCTAAGCCTACACTGGACACTGAAACGTAAACAACAACCATACTCATCTCGTGAATTGACGGCACATATGAAGGCGCCAATACAGTGGCGTAACCAGCCTTCTAACACTCTGTGGTGTACCAAAAATTTAATGGCAAATAATAATAGCGGGTCAGAACGTCACCTTGCTGGGAAATAACGCTATAACATACAGGCCTCCATGGCCAAGAAAATAGTCAGCAATAAATATGAGCCAATTAATAGAAAATCCCTGGCCCCATGGCCTCTAACTTACCGGACAAGAGCGACCCAGATGTCAGAACTAGACACATGAGAATACTTGTGCTGTCAGAGCGAACTCTCTACTGGTACTATGGGTTTAAGGCACTCCCACACTAGACTCTTAGCTCGCTGTCTCAAAGGTACAACCATAGCACGCAATAGCTGACATAAATAACATGATAACACCTATAACAGGTAATGACCCTTTTAATGAATATCACACACAGAGGAGCCGCACCCGGCTGACGATACACATGAACATGCATTGCACAATGCACTGAAATAACTGCCACATACTTGCCACACACTATAGCTCAACAAGATCCAAATAATACACGCAGAGATAATCTACTCAGCAACCGCCATGACAATCACTCACGTAGGCGGGACACACTACTGACAAAACGCAATACATCATTGCAATCATGAAATACAATCCAGGAGGATATCAAACTAGCAACAAATCACTACCCCTGATCTCATGAAAATAACGGCAAGAAATAATGAACAATAGTGGCATCTATATAACTTTCCCCAGCAAAACTGCTGACAACGGCCATCAACGACTTCTCAGTCGAGCGGACATCTCTAGGCTCACCTTTCCGCCAAACCGTTTCTTCCGGTTTTTCCTTCTAGCCAAAAACCGGCTGGACAGGTATCCAAAGATGAATACCAGGGTTGTCACACTACAGTGTAACCACTATAAAATTTAGTGAACAATTATGCTGTGACAATCATCATCTGCGTGATTATCCAATACCATAATTCCCGCCGTAAGGTACTTCGGTCGGTCGGTCTGTCACACTTTGCACACCGTCATTTGTGCACTTTTTTTCTATTTTCGAGAGAGTACATTAACTTTCGAGCACAGCTAAGGGGGTGCAACTGTGGTTGAAAGTTAGACAAAAATTGTATTGTTTCCCCTTATATGTACTCTCGCGAAAACAGCAAAGTTTGACGGTGTGCATTAAATCAACAGACAATCAATATACTCTTCTGTCTTGTCCATGTTTGTTGAAGTTTTTTTGTGGTCTAAACTTTTTACAGGATGGGGTAACCGGCCCCATGCCCAACCCTCCTTAGTCGCTTTCTACGACATGCTTGGCAGGGAACAATGTTACTATTCGTAATCAGATGCAGGACAAATTGAAAACACTCGATGAGAGGTCACAGCAATTGAGTCTGAAAATACACAGGGAAAAGACAAAGATAATGAGAATAAATGCAGGTAATGAAAACAGGGCTGAACTTGAAGAAACACCAATACAAGATGTAGAATCGTACACATATCTTGGCAGCAATATAGACAAAGTTAGAGGGGCAGACAGTGATATTAAAATAAGAATACAAAAAGCAAGAGGAGCTTTCATTGCATTGGGAAATATATGGAGATCAAGAGAAATCGGATCCAATACGAAAATAAGAATCTTCAACTCAAATGTGAAGTCAGTCCTATTGTATGGCTCTGAGACATGGAGAACAACAAAGACAACAACCACAAAGCTACAGACTTTCATAAATGGGTGCTTGCGTAGAATAGAGGGATTAAAATGGTATGACAAGGTTACCAACGTGGAACTGAGGACAAGAACTAGACAAGTGCCAGTGGAACAAGAGATGAGAAGAAGACGATGGCGATGGATAGGACACACACTGAGGAAACCTGTTGATAGCATTATAAGGCAGTCCTTGTTCTGGAACCCCCAGGGCAAGAAAGGCAGAGGTAGAACAAGAAGCACATGGAGAAGAGAGCTGGAAACAGAGGTGAAAATGATGAGGAAAACGTGGAAAGAACTTGAGATGATGTCACGTGACTTGGCATGTGTTTGTTGAAGGCCTATGCTCCTTTGGGGGTGGAGGGTTATGAGTGAATTGCAGACTTATTATTATGGATCAAAATGATAAGATGGCTAAAAGGAAGAGACGATCGCGTCATTCACAGCGAGCAAGCGAGACTATAGAAGAAGCAGCAATGTAATACGTGTAACAGAAACAACACACTATAATTAAAAACCTGCCAATTTTGGCGGGTTATTGCTAGTTTTCAATATTATCAGTAAAACAGCCGTGTGTACTTCCCAGGGGTCTCTTTATGACAAGAAAGGATATCACGACTCCTTCCCCCGGCATATCGTACACGGCGACTAACTAGATGTCATGTTTGGGGCTGCCAACCTCATCATGTAAAACAAATTGTTACAGAAACCACTGCTTTTGTTTTTTCTTAAGCAGCGGCACTTGGGCTTTCGGCCCTTCGGTCCAATGACATGTCATTGTGAGGCTGGGGAGCCTATGAACTTTCCTTCCAACCCGGTCAGGAGCTTCGCTCCTTCCCATCCACAGAGGGTTTAAACCACTGCTACAAGAGCATGTGACTGCTTTGTGCAGGCTTCCTGCAAGGAACCCAGTAACAGTGATGCCTACATGCTCCATTACGAGCGAAAAGGACAACGATGATAATGATGATAACGACGATCAGCAGGTCAAACAAAACTCGGATGCGGAATTCTCTCAGAAAAAAGAGCACAATCATCATCATCATCATATACGGTAAAAGAAACAAACCTCTGATGCGGGATTCTCTAAGAAAAAAGAGCACAATCATCATCAACATCATCATATTCAGTAAAAGAAACAAACCTTAGATATGAGAATTCTCGAAGTAAAGAGAACACTCTATTAGCACATGCGCATAAAAAGATAAAGGTAATCCCATTGTGACAGATGAAATTGAAGCTACACTTTAATCTCACCGGCGCCCCTCATTTTGTTGAAATCAAAATCGCCAACGTGGGTTCCACGTGTTTCCTTAAATTAGCATGTCCAGGTGAGCGCGCTATAAGCCATGTCATTCGCCCTATGTCTTAATTTTAATTTAGCCACGCCTACGGTCTTCTCTCACGAGCCATTATAATTAGCAATCTCTGAACCTCTTACTGTCATTCCTTCAAAGAGGCGGGCCAGAGGCGGCACCGGCGGTCATGTTGTCGACGTCTTTTGTAGTCACTAAGAGTGAGCAGAGTTCTGTAACACCTCTGTTTAACACCAGAACGAGAACCGTCTACGCGGGGAAGAAATCTCTGCAGGAACGGCTAAGCCTGGCGGCGAAGTTGTGAAAAATAGATTTGATTCACGGTTCGACCGCACAAGT
Organism: Oreohelix idahoensis; assembly: GCA_024509875.1. NCBI lineage: Eukaryota > Metazoa > Mollusca > Gastropoda > Stylommatophora > Oreohelicidae > Oreohelix > Oreohelix idahoensis. The sequence continues at coordinate 5,010 of JAMPIV010017778.1, read as the reverse complement.
TCCCGATAATCAGGCAGAGATGAGAAATCTAGCATGTAGCTAACGATTTTCATTCAGTAAATATATATAGGCATCTCTTAAAATTCAGTTATCAGTTGGCTACAGGATTTCTTGAGTGGTCTAGCGCGCATTTTTAGAGCTTTATTTTCATCTTGGATTTTAATATACGTGGAGATTAACTCAGTTTCCTGATTTGAGGTAACTAAAAGTATATTAGAATTTGAGTGTTTTAATTGTTAAAGTGTTCCATTATATTTCACGAGGTTTTTGGTCTGTGTTAATTAAATAACGTATAGCAAAGTTTACCCGCTATAAACGTAAAACTTAATCACGCGCTATTTCCTCAGTAAGTAATGCTTTAAATAAAATTATAGACGCTAGGCGGTGGATAATTTAGAGAAAGCGATTTATTTCCTATTCCATCTGGTGTAATAATTTTAGCGACTAGTGTTCATATCTCATGTTAGGAGCGACGAGATTAGCTAGACTTTTGTGCAGTTTAAATTTAATTTAATACCGGAGTGATTTGCAGGTCCTACCTTAAACGCGCGTGTTAGGATATGATTATAATATGATCTTATGTTTATCTTCCTAATAATGCAGGCTGATCAAACCCTGCGATCCAGCGTTTCTTTGATCTGATGTTCCTACCAGCATGCAAATAATCATTGTTATGACCAGCTTCATGTTGTGACCCCTGCGCGGTCCACTTCTCTATTTATGACGAGAAGCTAAAACACGAAAACAAACAATATTAGATAAATGTTTTGTTTTTTTTAAACTGGTACTGAACATTCCCAGAATACAAACTTTTTTCACATCATAATATATCTTACAGTCGGCTGAAGCCGTAAGTGAGTACTTTTCATCTGACCACTGACCGGAGTTCTTTTTCCTTCATCGGATTTATTTAAGAGAACTCAATGTTCGTATTCGGTTCCCACCTCAACGAACAGTAGATTTTTATCAGTTAACATTTTTTCCCATCACGTCACTGAGTGTCATAGTCAACTGAGACTAGACCCCACTGGAACAATATTTTACCATATAAATTCCCAGGACAGTGCCAACACAATAGAAACACTTATCCAAAGAAAATACCTGCAGTGAAAAGGAATAATAGCCAGGCACCAATCCCAACGCATCAATTTTAGCGACTCACCGAACAGTCAGCTTATCGGATAAGTCTGGGGCTACACTTGACCCTGAATATGACTGATTCGTTTTTTTTTAAATAACTGCTTGTGTTTAAATTCCGAGGAGAGTATGCAGAGTCACCATTTGGTAAGCATAACTGAGAGTGGGCCACTGTACTGACTGTGTGAGTGAACGGATCGAAAGATACTAATATTTTTGTTATTTACTAACCGACCTACCTTCTCTTATTTATTTCTAACTAAATCTGAGTTTTGTTTTATCTTCTCGGGATAGATAAAATTAAGGACTTAGTCTTACTCGTCCTGACCATTCCCTACTCCCATTGGTAATTAATTTGATCTTTATTTCTTTGGGTAAATCACCTCTGTTGGGATCATTCCTAGTTTTTCCATACAAGAGGGAGACCTATTACGAGTACATTATATTTTTTTCATTTCTTATCTGTAAACTATAATTCATTGATGTAATGATAATGGTTTCAGTCCTATCTTCTAAAAAAAAATTACGACACCCATAACAGGAACTGCTGTAGGGAAGTGAAGCTTTAGAGACATCATTATACTTAGTCCACCTTTGACGTGTTGTGTCAAGTTCTTTTCCTCGCTGTCTTTTTCCTCCCTAATTTAAGAGTAGAGTCAGGTACCCATTTACAAGTGGGTAGACTGGAGCGTGACGCTACCACGTTTCGATGCAGCAACCCGGCAACTGTGCCGCGAGAGAACAGCGCGCTAACCGCTCCGCCAATGGGATGCTCTTTATTACAATACTATCAGTAAAAGAAACAAACCTCAGATAAGGGAAGTAAGGAGAAAACTATATTAACATGTGCGCGCTGTTTATCACCATACTGTCAGTAACAGAAGCAAACCTTGGATGCGAGAATTCTCTAAGTAAAGACAGTTATAATTATACCCTGATGACTCGACAACTGTAACCACAAGTTAGAGTTAGTAGCGCTTTTTTAAAATTTTTAGTAGCACTCAAGTCTCAGCCCCAATTCTTTGCACGTGCACGCAGCACCTGTTTTAAAACGAGTCAACACGGTCCATTTCAGTGTTTCTCAATCTGTCAAACGCTGACTCTTTAGAAAATGTCATTAATCCGCTTATCATGTGCTAACAGTATCATCATCATCATCAGATGATGTGGTCGGAGTGGCTAAGAGTTATGGTGTCCACCACGAGTTCTAGATATACCGAATTCAATTCCCAGTTGAGGGAATATAATTTATGGAAATTTTTTTTCAGAATCAGTGGCCCTAACGATGGCATACTCCCCCTGGTCTCCTGGGTAGTGAGATCTGATGGCTAGTCTTCTCGGATAAGGGCGAAAAAATAGGAGGTCCCGTGTGCAAGTTGCGCACATTAAAAATCCCACGGTAGTTGGAAATCGTAAAGAGTAGGTCTATCAGGCCGCTGCCCTGGCAAAATTTAAAAATTAGAAACCCTTTCTTCCCCCCCCCCCCACACACACACAAATAGTTATAGAATGTGTGATTTCTATATAAACACGTTGGGATTCTCCCCGGTGCTACGGAGTTCGTGCCCTGTGCTGAGATCCTCCTTGTGTGTGTCGTGAAACATTCTAAATCCACATATATAAATTAAAAGGTAAATGTAAAGCCTAACACATAAATTCAATAAAAGGAAAGAGAAATGGTAAAAGTACAGTGCTGTCACAATGGCGTACAAAAATCCCCCTTGTTTTATGCTTCGTCTGCATATTTTTACGCTTTCACGTTGATAGTAAAGCCTACTGCATCACTACACGCTTTCTTTAATAAAACGTGTACTGCATTTCTAAGAAAACCTTGAGCTAGGCACACCGCGTAATGACCTAAATTAATACTTCCATTAATTTCATTTTATACACGGCGTGATGAAAAGACAGAAGAACTTAGGAGAGAGAGAGGGAGGGCTGCAAGCAGGAACGCATGCAACACGAACAAGCGTCTCGCGATATACACTTAATGCCACCCTCCCCGCGCGACAGGCCAGAAGCAATAACTTTTTTCAGATAGGACAGTGATAAAAAACACTACCCATACGAGAGTTAGGTTTAAAAAAAAACCTGAAAAAAAATGATTATTGGGAAAACATGACATTATACTGGTTTACGTTTGAAAGCCTGACAGTACCCAGACACCACATCGTATCGAAGTGAACAGGAGGTAGAAGAAAATGCACATTTTGAACGCAGCCACCTAGCTCCCTTAAATTTATATAATTGGGTTCTTAGGACTTGCTGACAAAGAATATGTTAAACGTTACGCAAATAGTCTAGGAATTATACAAAATTATGAGCCAAAATAATAAATGGTGGTGCTGTCAGGGGGGTACAACCACCAAAAATCAGAACTGCGCAGTGGCAGGTTTTGAAAACCACCATTGTACGGGAAATGGGACAAAACATGTTACCTCCTATTTGATTGGCGGGGTGGAAGTATACTGTAAGGCTAAACATGATTAGTCGGTCGGCAAATACTATTTTTTGTTGTTAGGGGAGACGGAAGGAAGGGTACTTTTTTTTTCAAAAAAAACGCTTGGGTAAAATGGCTCGATTGGTTAGGGGACCCGCCAATATAGTCATTAGGAGCGTCCCAGGTCAGTGCCACACTTTAAAATAAACTTACTAAGAAAACAGTGCGATGAGGAGCCAGATCATATTTTTATAATAAAAGTCTGGGGGGACAGAGGCAGTCGGGGGAATTTGTGCAATTATTCACGGCATAAAGTATCTGTGTATTATTTCCATGAATTGTGGTAAGCTTGATATATTCAATATCTTTTTAATGAAAATTGATGTAAATTGATAATTTATGTCTGTATATGTGTGTGGTTCAGTAGCGAACATGAGGCAAGGCCTATATAGTGCTCCAACCTGAACAGAAGGTGTCGGAGAAAAGTAAAACTGCATGGAATTGCCAAACAGTACACTGACACCTATCTTATTGACTAGAAGGAACTAAGGCTGGAATTGCAGAGGCGTAGTAACCATTTAGGAGGAGAATACTGGTGGAGAAAATTGTGTCTGATGAGAAGATAGCAGTTGGCCTACCGCTCTGCAATCAGTGTTTGTTTGTATTGTGATTTAGAAGCTTGGCTGAAATAGATTATAAATGTAGTTATGAAGATAGGAGGTACACTTATTTGTTTAAGGGTACTGCTCGTTCCTGTGGTCCATAGTTATTGAAGCGGCAAAAGCTAAAGCGCTGGTCTGGGTTTTGACTCGAAATCGTCATGAGGTGACATGTAGGCTCGCAGAGTGTTAGATTACCTTGTCACCTGGGTCCAGATAGAGGACCCCAGTGAAGTGTCTTCTGTGGCCAAGTGTAGCTAGAACAATTATGCTGCCCACGTCAATAAAATTGACCTTTTGTGGTTAAGCCGACTCAGTGGGCAAGATTAAATGGGTCATAAAATGGACAGAACTGTGATAAGTTTTCCCAATACTATTTCGCCCGATAATCAAAGCACTTTGAAGTCATGAGGAAAAAAAACAAACCAAGCTTGAACAAAACGAAGTATTACCTAATATTACTTCACTGCTGACATAATTTACAACATAGAATAATAATAGATATAAAGAGAACTATTGTCACTACAAAGTTAAGATTTATGAAAAGATGTAGTGGTAAAGTTATACTTGTAATTAGACATTTGATTGTGAGTCGGGTCTCACTTTGAGTTTGGTGAATCTGGATTTCCGCTTATTGACAAGAATTTAATACTGATATTTTTAAACTAAAACACTTGATCATTTAAGTATAGGTCTTATAGAGTTGTTATATGTGGTTGTGAGTGTCACAGGTGTTGTTAAAGTGTTTGTAGGGAATAAATAACTTGTTTATTG
>JAMPIV010017777.1:0-56078 GCA_024509875.1 Oreohelix idahoensis | reverse complement strand
TTTCGGGGCAGTAAGCAATTTGCCTTGCTTGTCCTTTATAAATTTGAGAGGGCATTGTTTTTCCTTCCTCATGTTCTTTAGGGTCTTATAGAACAATTTCTGGTTTTCTTGTGCATCTTTTTCTAGCTTTTCTCCAAATTCTCCCAGGACTTCTGTTTTGCTGCTAGCACTTTGTTCTTTGCTTCTGTTCTGAGTGTCACATATTCTCTATATTTTTCCATTTGTCCTGTTGTGTTTTTAGCTCCTAAGTATTGTTTCCATGCCATTTTCTCTCTCTTATTTTCTCTTTGACTTCCTCTGTCCACCAAGGTGTCCTCTTTCTCTGGTTCCCAAGTCGGACTTCACCGCATGCTTCTGCAGCAGCTGTCTTTATGGGGGGGGGGGAATATCCTTGAATTTTTATTCCAGTAGGGGTTTCAAAAGTAATCAGGTCGTTCCTTCTGTGTTGCTCATTGCTGTAGCTATTAAGCCCCTGATATCTGGTTCTATTAATTTTTCTGGCTCTCTCAGCTTGTAGGTCCTAATGCTCATTTCTCCTGCTCGTTTACTTGGTTTCTTGCGTGATGTTGGGCAGTTCCTAGGCTGAGCAACTCTTTTCAGTTGGTTGTCTTTTGATTGGTAAGCAGTTTGTGATCACTTCCACAATCCTCTGGGCCCCCTCCCAGACTCTTGCATCTCGGACTTTTCTGTAATGTGCTTCTGCCGAACAATGGCCATAGTCGATCACTGACTTCTCATTCTATGGTGTGGTTCACAACTAAGTGTATGCCATGTATGCGCTTATGGGGGAAACTTTGTCGTTTGTAATGATCAGATTCTGCTCACTGCAGAATCTAAGGAGTCGCTTTCCATTGTCATTGAGAGTATCTTCTCCATATCTTCCGATAACTCCACCCCATCTAGCATGGTCATTTCCAACTCTGGCATTAAAATCTCCGAGCATAATAACTTCATCTAGGCAGTCATCCACTGTCCTTTGAAGCAGCTCGAAGAATTCCTCCTTGACCTCTGCTCTCTCATCCTCATTTGGCCCATACACTATGACCAGGTTGACTATGGTTTCTCCTTCTTTTAGTTTTACAACCATAGTGCGCTCCGAGACAAAGTTCCATCCCTTGATACTATCTTTTTGATTTTGGGCCACAATGCAACCCACGCCCCCTTTAGCTCTTTCAGATATGGGTACACCACTGTAGAGCAACGTGTTGCCATCGAGATCCATGACTCCTTGTCCTTTTTTCTTCGTTTCCGTTATAGCCAGGATTTCTAGTTTTGCTTTCCTCATCTCTTCCACCAGCTCCTCTTCCTTCCCATTTATACTTCTTGTGTTCCAAGTTCCATAAGTCGTTGTCCGTAGTCCGTTCCAGTTCGTCGCCTTTAGAATCAGTCCGGTTTTCTCTCTTGTAGTTCGCGTAATCATGATTTAAAGCAAACAGGTGATTGGCCTGTTGTGCCTTTGCATGGTGGAGGGGCTGCCTCCTTACGGCCTCCATGCAGGCCGCCCTCCTCCTTTTTCATCCGGGCATTGCCACGTTGTCAACAATATCCAGCACAGCTACCACACAGTACACGTCCACGGGTGGCCAGACTGTTCCGTCTAAAGGGTCAATATTTAATTATTCGGTGGCCTGTACAAGAGGCGTGGGGCAGACTTATCACGACATAGACTGTAGAGATCATTATCAGGACGGCGGGAAACGAGCGTTGTCAATAATTAGAGTTTTCTATGGAACAACTCCTCTTTCAAGGTACACGTTAGACATGATTCATAGTGCTTACTTCTGTCTTTAGTCATGTATATTTTTGTTATATTTCATAATCCTTTTCAGCCATGATTAAACTGTTACTTTGTTTATGAATTATCGAAGTTTAAATTTCATAAAACGGTCACATATTTATAAAAATTCTACCCAGTCATCATTACGTTTGTGAACAGAAGCGCAATTTAATTTACTAACAATTTGGCATAGTCTAGGGCTTTTTTCAATTGAAGAATTGAGTTCTTCATTTATTTAAATAATTTTTTTTTCTCCATAATTTGTTATCCTTTACTGCGACGGAATAATGCATCCAACATTTACTGGTAATAGCAAACATTCAACTCGTTTGCTTTTATTTCTTAATCAACGTGCAAAAAACCATATCCCACATATCACCCCAACTAACATAATTACCGATCTATGTTACGTCGGTCGGACTCATTCAAAATAGTAACTCGCGCCGAAAAAAAAAGTGCGCGACGCATGGTGTGTAACTTGCGCGGCGTGGGTGTTATTTAAAACAAATGCCTTGGTTTTGTTTTTAATTCTTTCACGAAATTAGTAGCGCTCGACAAAGAAAAAGTGCTTAAAAATGAATGTGCATGAGCCCTCACCCGATGTACAAATCATGAAAATTTGTTAAAACCTTTTATTATCAGTGAACACTCTTTGAAAATAATCCACGCACTTTCACACGAAATGTTGTTATCAAAGAATTTTTATAATGAATCTAAAATAACATAATTCTCGTCGAGTGTACGTTGGTCACAGATGAGGAATGCAACCGTGTAGAAAAATTGTATTGTTTCCATTATATATACTCTCCCAAAATTAGTTACAATCAACAAAGAAAAGCGTTCAAATGACGGTGTTCATGAACAGTTTGATTACACTGTATAATGGAAAAAAACCCAAAACACTCTAGAATGTACTTCTATCTGCTCATCCGGGAACGGAAACAGCACACTATAATTAAAAACCCGTCAAGTTTGACGGGTTATTGCTAGTAACTTATAAAATTCAACATAGAAAACATTACTGACAACACAGTTCTTTACTTTCATGCCCTATGTTCTTCAATGCCGATGCCGATTAACTTGGCGCAATTTAATTTACTTTTTTCAATTGAAGAATTGAGTTTTTCATTTATTTAAATAATTTTTTTCCCCCATAATTTGTTATCCTTTACTGCGACGGAATAATGCATCCAACATTTACTGGTGTAGTGGATTTGATGGTATTGTATGATTGTGATATTACTTAGTGTGATGCATGAGGTCAGCTGTGAAGGCTCCTGAGATAAATGTAGCTGTGAATTTTCAGAAGGCCCTTCTTGCTACCACTACGACCTCACACCTATTTTTTTTTATCTAATGATTGTGGCTACGTTAAAGTTCTAGGGTAATGATATGTAATGTGTTGTGGTAGTTTACATACACACACACAGATATTTAACAATTCTAATAATATTAATAAAATGTTATGACACACTGAACTAACTCAAGCTGTGTAAAATTTTTGATAATAAATTTTCTTTAAGTTTATTTGTTCTGAACCAAGGTTTTATTTTGGTCAGAACATATGAAAGGTTTTGCAATTATTAATGAAATGCATGAATATATGGCATAATAAATGAAAGGAGTGTACATATGTATTTTACAAGACTAGTTAATATTACTACGGTTTATGGTTGTAATTTTTCTGGGAGAACGTTTAATGGATGTGCTGTTGGGGTGGCCTCATCACTCCCTGTCTATGGCGACTACACATTGTCCATTTATTGAGGGTATTATAATTGGTGTGTTAGAAATTAAGTTGGTGAGTATTCAGCAGTCCAGACGCTCACGTATCTTGAATGAGTAATCTGGTGCTGGAATCAGGTGGCCCCACCTCTCCGTGCTTGGGGGCAATATCAGGCTGCTCTGCCAAAATATAAACTGCACGGGTCCACTCTTGTAATATTCAACACCTCATTTGACACTACCTTGGTGCCAAATAAAAACTCACAGTTCTGCAATAAAGTATTGGTCATGTGTCAGAATTCCATCCTCTAAACCATTTCTGGACACAACACCACACACAACAACAACACCACATAGACGGGTCAGATCTCTTTGACCATACAACACATCTTACCAATTTGGTTTTACATAGGATAAGTTCTCCCAGACTACCTATTCTGAAATATGTTCATTAGCTTCCTGCCATAGAATAGGATAGGTGATATGTTCCACTGATCTCAACACTTGATCTGTCTTTCATAATCCTTGCTGGAGTTTATGTATTTTATTTGTCTCTAGACCCTGAACTGGGGCGGGGGGGTCTAGAGCGAATCCTTACTTGTTGTAAGGGATAGATTTTGATATGGCAGTATCAAATCACTCGAAACATTAAACAAATATTAAAATATACAAAGAAATACTTTCAGTCTTACCAGAATTATGAATATAGAACACAGTTAATTGCTAGCAAAACTCAGCTGAGCTGCTGCCTTTAGTATGGCGTCCCTCTAAATATTTCAATTAGCTTCTTAGAATTACACCACTAAATAATTCACTGTGTCTACTAGGACAACTTATGACGAATGGCAAAAATGCGCGTCTGAGCGCCGATAATATATTCATCTATGGCCAATCACCGCCTTTTTCCTTTTCAAATTCAAACCTCCTACCAAAAAGTCATTTCAGTCATACCTCAGTCAAGTATGCATTATTGTCTGTTGGTCCGTCTGTCTGTACTTGCGTTTCACACAAAAAAACACTTGTTTTTTTTTCTAGCATCTTCTATACTGCGTTTGCCGCTGAATTCAAATAAACGGACTAAGTTATCGCAAAAGCGTCCAAGAAATGACTGTTGCGTATAATAGCTAAGGTCCCTTTTGTCGATTTCTTTACCTTGTGTCAACTTGGGGACGTGACTTTTCCTCCTTTCCCCACCAATTGCGTCTTTTAGCCTTGCTAGTTTCAAGCACGCGTTCAGTCATATTTTTTCCTTTTGATCTTCGTTCTCATCCCGTTCCAAGGGTAACGTTTTGCCTTCACGTCTAACAATTTAATTTCCATGGCGGGTGATGACCCGCGGCGTGGGCGATCATGTATTCTAGTAGCTTACGCATTAGTTTGTATCCCTACGTTGTATCATTGGAGATATTTTAACGTTGTATCATGGTTAATTTTATGACAACTGGTAATGGCAAACATTCAACTCGTTTGCTTTTATTTCTTAATCAACGTGCAAAAAACCATATCCCACCCCATCCCAACTATAATAACATAATTACCGATGTATGTTACGTCGGTCGGTCTCACTCAAAATAGTAACTCGCGCCGAAAAAAAGTGCGCAACGCACGGTGTGCAACTTGCGCGGCGTGGGTGTTATTTAAAACAAATCATCATCATGTGACATATTCTTTCAAGAACGTTGTCTCCATTACAGCTGCTCTGAACGCATCACGATTCTGGGCAAGTCGACCTGCATCAGCCAAAGACAAGTTCAGACTCTCTGTGATGTCCTGGGTCCACCGTCGTCTAGGTCGACCCCTTCCCCTTTTTCCAGGCACTATACCTTCCATCACTGTTTTTTCCAGGCTATTATGTCTTTTTATATGACCGAAAAATTTCAGCTTCCTTATTGCGATGGTATTTAGGAGCCAATGTTCCTGTACGTTTAGTGAGTGCAGTACTTCTCTGTTGGTCTTTTTTTCTGTCCAGGGTATTCTCAACATCCTTCTGTAGCATTTCATTTCGAATGATGTAATCTTTTTTGCAACTGTTTTATTGAGTGTCCAAGTCTCGCAGCCGTATGTTGCTACTGGGAATATACATGCTCTGATCAGTTGTAACTTTGTGTCTTCGCTTGTGCCTTGACTTAGGTTTTTCATTTAAAACAAATACCTTGGTTTTATTTTTTTTTAAATTCTTTCACGAAATTAGTAGCGCTCGAAAAAGAAAAAGTGCTTAAAAATTGATGTGCATGAGCCCTCACCTGATGTACAAATCATGAAAACTTGTTAAAACCTTTTATTATCAGTGAACACTCTTTGAAAACAATCCACGCACTTTCACATGAAATGTTGTTATCAAAGAACTTTTATAATGAATCTAAAATAACATAATTCTCGTCGAGTGTACGTTGGTCACAGATGTGGAATGCAACCGTGTTGAAAAATTGTATTGTTTCTATTATATATACTCTCCCAAAAATAGTTACAATCAACAAAGAAAAGCGTTCAAATGGCGGTGTTCATGAAGAGTTTGATTACACTGTATAATGGAAAAAAAACCAAAAACACTCTAAGAATGTACTTCTATCTGCTCATCCGGGAACGGAAAAGCACACTATAATTAAAAACCCGTCACGTTTGACGGGTTATTGCTAGTAACTTATAAAATTCAACATAGAAAACATTACTGACAACACAGTTCTTTACTTTCATGCCCTATGTTCTTCAATGCCGATGCCGATTAACTTGGCAATCAAATCTCCACATATCTTACTCCATCAACGCGGCTGCTGTTTCTTGCCAAAACTTTAGACTAACCAGTGACTTCTCCTTGCGCTTTCTCTATGCATTTTCCCATGACATTCCGCGCTTTCACTGTGTGATATCATTCTCTGTTCTTAAATTATGATCCAATATTAGTTATATGCCTGTAGTGTCTTATCTTCTATTACAAAGTATCAGTAAGACAAAGCACGAATTCTCCTACTACTTCCTCAGTCAAGTCATACGAGGCGACTTATATGAGTCTGTACATGGACTTTGGCAACCTCATCATGTAAAACAAATTGCTATAGACACCACTTTTGAAAGAGCACGTGAATGCTTGGTACAGGCTTCCTGTACGAGGTCCAGCTGCAGTAGTAGCTCCATGTTGTGAGAGACGCGCAACGGAAAAAGATGTTGATAATATAGAATTTAAGTTCGCCCAGGACTTACTTCTTTCAGACGAGATACATTGTATTCTAATTGTTCCATGCAAGTAGTTGGATAATTAAGTTGTCATATCTAGCGTTGTTCCAATATTTAAACACTTTAAAATCTCTGCATGTTCTAATTTCTTTGACAATCATTTAGTACAGAAATGTTCATTCATTATATTCAGTAATTTTGTTTCAATCTTTTTTTTTTCTTTTTAACCTACAGCGGGTGCAACAGAACTGCTCCTTATACAAACTGCTGCGTCCGTGACCCAAATAAGGTCGACTGTGTCTTTCAAAACGATGGCGAGTTACAGGACATTGCCAAGAAATGTTCTGGGGCATCGTATTGTAGTTTTCCCGGTAAGACAGTATCATCTTCCCTGGGAAACTGTGATCCCACCATTTATCCCTCACTGACGTCATTTTCATTTGTGGAATACCAGTGCCTGGCTAGTCAGGTGACAGGTAAAATATGCAGTGACGTCACAGATTTGCAGACAGGTCAGGTGTATTTGGAAAGCAACGCTGTCATCGTGGGAAAAATTGTGGAAAATACAAGATGTTATTGTCTCATCACAACGGAATGTGATTCCACCCTCACCTTCTTTGCCATCACTGTCCAGTTGACGGAAGTCAATGCTACGACATGTGCCGACAAAATCGTTTTCACAGACGTCCAGTATCCTCAGTTGACAGCTAATGTTACGTGCAGAAACGATGATAATGTCGTTTATAACCAGTCACTATTTACGTCACAGTCCAATATGGTGACTTTCAACTATGTCGTAACTGGCCAACAAAAAGGGAAAGTTTACATACGAGCTCAGTCTTCACTTAACACTGCTAATATTACACTCACCTGTGGCACACCTTCAGTTCAGGCTCTCAATCAAACTCAGCAATGTCCCAATAGAACCACCACAGTTTCTCCAACCACGACCATCAGCGCAGCAGACAGCACTTCTCCAAGCCCAACATCATCAGAAAGTGCCACGTTGTCAACAATATCTAGCACAGCTACCACACAGTACACGTCCACGGGTGGCCAGACTGTTCCGTCTGAAGGGTCAATATTTAATTCTTCGGTGGCCTGTACAAGAGGCGCGGGGCAGACTTATCACGACATAGACTGTAGAGATCATTATCAGGACGGCGGGAAACGAGCGTTGTCAATAATTAGAGTTTTCTATGGAACAACTCCTCTTTCAAGGTACACGTTAGACATGATTCATAGTGCTTACTTCTGTCTTTAGTCATGTATATTTTTGTTATATTTCATAATCCTATTCAGCCATGATTAAACTGTTACTTTGTTTATGAATTATCGAAGTATAAATTTCATAAAACGGTCACATATTTATAAAAATCCTACCCTGTCATCATTAAGTTTGTGAACAGAAGCGCAATTTAATTTACTAACAATTTGGCTTAGTCTAGGGCTTTTTTCAATTGAAGAATTGAGTTCTTCATTTATTTAAATAATTTTTTCCCCCCTAATTCTTTATCCTTTACTGCGACGGAATAATGCATCCAACATTTACTGGTAATGGCAAACATTCAACTCGTTTGCTTTTATTTCTTAATCAACGTGCAAAAAACCATATCCCACATATCACCCCAACTAACATAATTACCGATGTATGTTACGTCGGTCGGACTCACTCAAAATAGTAACTCGCGCCGAAAAAAAAGCGCGACGCATGGTGTGTAACTTGCGCGGCGTGGGTGTTATTTAAAACAAATGCCTTGGTTTTGTTTTTAATTCTTTCACGAAATTAGTAGCGCTCGACAAAGAAAAAGTGCTTAAAAATGAATGTGCATGAGCCCTCACCCGATGTACAAATCATGAAAATTTGTTAAAACCTTTTATTATCAGTGAACACTCTTTGAAAATAATCCACGCACTTTCACACGAAATGTTGTTATCAAAGAATTTTTATAATGAATCTAAAATAACATAATTCTCGTCGAGTGTACGTTGGTCACAGATGAGGAATGCAACCGTGTAGAAAAATTGTATTGTTTCCATTATATATACTCTCCCAAAAATAGTTACAATCAACAAAGAAAAGCGTTCAAATGACGGTGTTCATGAACAGTTTGATTACACTGTATAATGGAAAAAAACCAAAAACACTCTAAGAATGTACTTCTATCTGCTCATCCGGGAACGGAAACAGCACACTATAATTAAAAACCCGTCAAGTTTGACGGGTTATTGCTAGTAACTTATAAAATTCAACATAGAAAACATTACTGACAACACAGTTCTTTACATTCATGCCCTATGTTCTTCAATGCCGATGCCGATTAACTTGGCAATCAAATCTCCACATATCTTACTCCATCAATCGGCTGCTGTTGCTGTTTCTTGCCAAAACTTTAGACTAACCAGTGACTTCTCCTTGCGCTTTCTCTATGCATTTTCCCATGACATTCCGCGCTTTCACTGTGTGGTATCATTCTCTGTTCTTAAATTATGATCCAATATTAGTTATATGCCTGTAGTGTCTTATCTTCTATTACAAAGTATCAGTAAGACAGAGCACGAATTCTCCTACTACTTCCTCAGTCAAGTCGTACGAGGTGACTAATATGAGTCTGTACATGGACTTTGGCAACCTCATCATGTAAAACAAATTGCTATAGACACCACTTTTGAAAGAGCACGTGAATGCTTGGTACAGGCTTCCTGTACGAGGTCCAGCTGCAGTAGTAGCTCCATGTTGTGAGAGAAGCCCAACAGAAAAAGATGTTGATAATATAGAATTTAAGTTCGCCCAGGACTTGCTTCTTTCAGACGAGATACATTGTATTCTAATTGTTCCATGCAAGTAGTTGGATAATTACGTTGTCATATCTAGCGTTGTTCCAATATTTAAACACTTTAAAATCTCTGCATGTTCTAATTTCTTTGACAATCATTTAGTACAGAAATGTTCATTCATTATATTCAGTAATTTTGTTTCAATCTTTTTTTTTCTTTTTAACCTACAGCGGGTGCAACAGAACTGCTCCTTATACAAACTGCTGCGTCCGTGACCCAAATAAGGTCGACTGTGTCTTTCAAAACGATGGCGAGTTACAGGACATTGCCAAGAAATGTTCTGGGGCATCATATTGTAGTTTTCCCGGTAAGACAGTATCATCTTCCCTGGGAAACTGTGATCCCACCATTTATCCCTCACTGACGTCATTTTCATTTGTGGAATACCAGTGCCTGGCTAGTCAGGTGACAGGTAAAATATGCAGTGACGTCACAGATTCGCAGACAGGTCAGGTGTATTTGGAAAGCAACGCTGTCATCGTGGGAAAAATTGTGGGAAATACAAGATGTTATTGTCTCATCACAACGGAATGTGATTCCATCCTCACCTTCTTTGCCATCACTGTCCAGTTGACGGAAGTCAATGCTACGACATGTGCCGACAAAATCGTTTTCACAGACGTCCAGTATCCTCAGTTGACAGCTAATGTTACGTGCAGAAACGATGATAATGTCGTTTATAACCAGTCACTATTTACGTCACAGTCCAATATGGTGACTTTCAACTATGTCGTAACTGGCCAACAAAAAGGGAAAGTTTACATTCGAGCTCAGTCTTCACTCAACACTGCTAATATTACACTCACCTGTGGCACACCTTCAGTTCAGGCTCTCAATCAAACTCAGCAATGTCCCAATAGAACCACCACAGTTTCTCCAACCACGACCATCAGCGCAGCAGACAGCACTTCTCCAAGCCCAACATCATCAGAAAGTGCCACGTTGTCAACAATATCTAGCACAGCTACCACACAGTACACGTCCACGGGTGGCCAGACTGTTCCGTCTGAAGGGTCAATATTTAATTCTTCGGTGGCCTGTACAAGAGGCGCGGGGCAGACTTATCACGACATAGACTGTAGAGATCATTATCAGGACGGCGGGAAACGAGCGTTGTCAATAATTAGAGTTTTCTATGGAACAACTCCTCTTTCAAGGTACACGTTAGACATGATTCATAGTGCTTACTTCTGTCTTTAGTCATGTATATTTTTGTTATATTTCATAATCCTATTCAGCCATGATTAAACTGTTACTTTGTTTATGAATTATCGAAGTATAAATTTCATAAAACGGTCACATATTTATAAAAATCCTACCCTGTCATCATTAAGTTTGTGAACAGAAGCGCAATTTAATTTACTAACAATTTGGCTTAGTCTAGGGCTTTTTTCAATTGAAGAATTGAGTTCTTCATTTATTTAAATAATTTTTTCCCCCTAATTCTTTATCCTTTACTGCGACGGAATAATGCATCCAACATTTACTGGTAATGGCAAACATTCAACTCGTTTGCTTTTATTTCTTAATCAACGTGCAAAAAACCATATCCCACATATCACCCCAACTAACATAATTACCGATGTATGTTACGTCGGTCAGACTCACTCAAAATAGTAACTCGAACCGAAAAAAAAGTGCGCGACGCACGGTGTGTAACTTGCGCGGCGTGGGTGTTATTTAAAACAAATGCCTTGGTTTTTTTTTAAATTCTTTCACGAAATTAGTAGCGCTCGACAAAGAAAAAGTGCTTAAAAATTGATGTGCATGAGCCCTCACCCGATGTACAAATCATGAAAATTTGTTAAAACCTTTTATTATCAGTGAACACTCTTTGAAAATAATCGACGCACTTTCACACGAAATGTTGTTATCAAAGAATTTTTATAATGAATCTAAAATAACATAATTCTCGTCGAGTGTACGTTGGTCACAGATGAGGAATGCAACCGTGTTGAAAAATTGTATTGTTTCCATTATATATACTCTCCCAAAAATAGTTACAATCAACAAAGAAAAGCGTTCAAATGACGGTGTTCATGAACAGTTTGATTACACTGTATAATTTAAAGAAACCAAAAACACTCTAAGAATGTACTTCTATCTGCTCATCCGGGAACGGAAACAGCACACTATAATTAAAAACCCGTCAAGTTTGACGGGTTATTGCTAGTAACTTATAAAATTCAACATAGAAAACCTTACTGACAACAAAGTTCTTTACTTTCATGCCCTATCTTCTTCAATGCCGATGCCGATTAACTTGGCAATCAAATCTCCACATATCTTACTCCATCAATGCGGATGCTGTTTCTTGCCAAACCTTTAGACTAACCAGTGACTTCTCCTTGCGCTTTCTCTATGCATTTTCCCATGACATTCCGCGCATGCACTGTGTGATATCATTCTCTGTTCTTAAATTATGATCCAATATTAGTTATATGCCTGTAGTGTCTTATCTTCTATTACAAAGTATCAGTAAGACAAAGCACGAATTCTCCTACTACTTCCTCAGTCAAGTCATACGAGGCGACTTATATGAGTCTGTGCATGGACTTTGGCAACCTCATCATGTAAAACAAATTGCTATAGACCCCACTTTTGAAAGAGCACGTGAATGCTTGGTACAGGCTTCCTGTACGAGGTCCAGCTGCAGTAGTAGCTCCATGTTGTGAGAGAAGCCCAACAGAAAAAGATGATGATAATATAGAATTTAAGTTCGCCCAGGACTTGCTTCTTTCAGACGACGAGATACATTGTATTCTAATTGTTCCATGCAAGTAGTTGGATAATTAAGTTGTCATATCTAGCGTTGTTCCAATATTTAAACACTTTAAAATCTCTGCATGTTCTAATTTCTTTGACAATCATTTAGTACAGAAATGTTCATTCATTATATTCAGTAATTTTGTTTCAATCTTTTTTTTTCTTTTTAACCTACAGCGGGTGCAACAGAACTGCTCCTTATACAAACTGCTGCGTCCGTGACCCAAATAAGGTCGACTGTGTCTTTCAAAACGATGGCGAGTTACAGGACATTGCCAAGAAATGTTCTGGGGCATCATATTGTAGTTTTCCCGGTAAGACAGTATCATCTTCCCTGGGAAACTGTGATCCCACCATTTATCCCTCACTGACGTCATTTTCATTTGTGGAATACCAGTGCCTGGCTAGTCAGGTGACAGGTAAAATATGCAGTGACGTCACAGATTCGCAGACAGGTCAGGTGTATTTGGAAAGCAACGCTGTCATCGTGGGAAAAATTGTGGAAAATACAAGATGTTATTGTCTCATCACAACGGAATGTGATTCCACCCTCACCTTCTTTGCCATCACTGTCCAGTTGACGGAAGTCAATGCTACGACATGTGCCGACAAAATCGTTTTCACAGACGTCCAGTATCCTCAGTTGACAGCTAATGTTACGTGCAGAAACGATGATAATGTCGTTTATAACCAGTCACTATTTACGTCACAGTCCAATATGGTGACTTTCAACTATGTCGTAACTGGCCAACAAAAAGGGAAAGTTTACATTCGAGCTCAGTCTTCACTCAACACTGCTAATATTACACTCACCTGTGGCACACCTTCAGTTCAGGCTCTCAATCAAACTCAGCAATGTCCCAATAGAACCACCACAGTTTCTCCAACCACGACCATCAGCGGAGCAGACAGCACTTCTCCAAGCCCAACACTATCAGACAGTGCCACGATGTCAACAATATCGAGCACAGCTACCACACAGTACACGTCCACGGGTGGCCAGACTGTTCCGTCTGAAGGGTCAATATTTAATTCTTCGGTGGCCTGTACAAGAGGCGGAGAGCAGACTTATCACGACATAAACTGTAGAGATCATTATCAGGAAAGCGGGAAACGAGCGTTGTCAATAATTAGAGTTTTCTATGGAACAACTCCTCTTTCAAGGTACACGTTAGACATGATTCATAGTGCTTACTTCTGTCTTTATTCAAGTATATTTTTGTGATATTTCATAATCCTATTCAGCCATAATTAAACTGTTACTTTGTTTATGAATTATCAAAGTATAAATTTCATAAAACCGTCATATATTTATAAAACTCCTACCCAGTCATCATTACGTTGCTGAAAAGAAGCGCAATTTAATTTACTAACAATTTGGCATAGTCTAGGGCTTTTTTTCAATTGAAGGATTGAGTTCTTCATTTATTTAAAGAAAAAATTTTTTCCCCCCATAATTCTTTATCCTTTACTGCGACGGAATAATGCATCCAACATTTGCTGGTAATGGCATACATTCAACACGTTTGCTTTTATTTCTTAATAAACGTGCAAAACACGATATAACTTATAAAATTCAACATAGAAAACTTTACTGACAACAAAGTTCTCCACTTTCATGCCCTATGTTCTTCAATGCCGATGTCGATTAACTTGGCAATCAAATCTCTACATATCTTACTCCATCAACGCGGCTGCTGTTTCCCCCCACACCTTTAGACTGACCAGTGACTTCGCCTTGCGCTATCTCTATGCATTTTCCCATGACATTCCGCGCTTGCACTGTGTGATATCATTCTCTGTTCTTAAATTATGATCCAATATTAGTTACATGCCTGTAGTGTCTTATCTTCTATTACAAAGTATCAGTAAGACAAAGCACGAATTCTCCTACTACTTCCTCAGTCAAGTCGTACGGGGCGACTAATATGAGTCTGTACATGGACTTTGGCAACCTCATCATGTAAAACAAATTGCTATAGACACCACTTTTGAAAGAGCACGTGAATGCTGTCACGAGAGGGTTGATGTTATTGAAATTAATAAAGATATCCTGGACACAAAGGTGTATCAGGTGATACCAGGATAGTACCAGATAAGAGTCTGGTCTTAAAAGTAATACCCCCTTCTCTGAAAAGAGTATGGGTGTATAGATATCATAGTTAGGATCAAGCTGTATAAGTTCCTAGAGAAGATGGTAATATATTTTTCTAAGTTCCTACTGGCCCCTCTCCAGATCCTCCTATGACTATGTTATTAGCTCTGCTAGGGGTATTAACTAAATTATTCACCAACAAGAACTTGAACTTAACTTAAATAATTTAAGTAAGTCTGCTGGTAAATATTTACAATTTATTTTTACAGTTTCTCTTTTCAGTTTGAAAAGCTTTCAAGTAAATCAAATTCAATTACAACAGTAAATCAATAAAACATTAGAAAATAGTTCAAAGGTATCAAAAGTCATTAAAGTTGTTGAAAGTTCTCTCTTTGGTTAACTATCTCTGCTTGACGAATTTCTAAATCTTACTAACACTTTTATTTCACTGTCATTGAATGTTAGGATATCACTGGCTATATCTATGCCCAAACACTGTTCATCATGAACTAGTTTTGTCTATTATTGTGGTGGGACTCGGATACTCTACAGTTGCCTTGTTTTGCAACTCATCTGTTAGAATGAAGCTGGTTCCACTCTTGTCCTGGAAGGAAAAATTAGTTGAACTTCCTCCAGGCAGTAGGTACTTGATGACTGGCCCTCTGAACTCAAAAGGCACTTGCACCAGTAGTAACTTCAGTAGTGGCTTACTCTTTTATGAGTCATTGGGTTGACAGGATATAACCTGAAACATATTAGATGTAACCCCTATATTATCCATCACTATCCCACTATCACAAAGGTTGGGGATGATAGACAGTTTCAGACAGTGTGCTAGCCGATGCACAGGACATATTATAACATAACAACCAAATCCAGTTCACTGGGACTACAATTTTTCTCTAAATCCTTAGTTAAAGCCATTTGTCCACGATCTGCCTCCATACCATGATTAGGTCTTGTATAAAATGCTAAGTAATAGCATAAACAATCCCGTAAATCAATCGCTTTCATCCGTCCTTACGTTCCTGGTGTGTGGTCCCTTCCATCAAGAAATAATTCTTTAACTGCTTTTCTAAACCTACAGACACACTTTTGCCACCAATTCTCAATTATTTGAATATATATCTTGGCAATTTTTTCCCTCCAGAAATTACACAATGGTTCAAAACACATCTACACATTTCCTAATGCACACTGTAATAAATCAATAGAACTACATATATTTATATACATATATAAATTCTTTCTTACCCTCATGGAACATACAGTCGAGCTGTTAATGGGTATCTATTAGTCTGCTCTTCAGATACAAACGGCAAAGGCAATCTGCATTAAAAACGCTGATGCTCACTGTATTTTTGAATTCTTATAGCCTGCTTTTCTATTTAGGGCACGTTCTATATATATCCCAAAGGCGGACGCCAGAGGGAGTTTACTACCCACCGTGTGCTTTGCGTTTCGAAAATGTATGTAAAATCTGCCTATGTGTACAAATCAGGAAAACTAAGATTCAATTTATCTACGTTATTCCCGGAGCGATTTTATTCATCTAAGGCTTAAAATACGCTCTGAATTATCCTTTAACTTCCTATCTAATTGTCTTTTACTTTCCTAAGTGCATTTTATTCTATGCGTACTCTAAACAGCAAAATTATGGACTAGCATGAGGTCTCGATGCATTCAACCAGAGATTTCTCCCTTCCTATAGTACTATTCGTGGAAATCTCTGCACAGACGTGTAGAGCACCATTCCCAGTATTGCATTAGTAACCTCTTCCAGGTGGTACTTCTTTCATAATGCTGTTATTAAATGTCCTCTTTCACTTGGTTGCACAAATTTGGACTGGCCATTTTGACGGCATAATGCTTTAGTAAACACTGCATAAAGGTACCTTATGATTGGTCTGTGTATCATGCAATTCTCACAAAGTATGCGCGCGATTTTGGTCAGAGTTACTCAGAATGACGTGTTGTGAAACAGACCACTTCACGACAAATGCTTGGTACAGGCTTCCTGTACGAGGTCCAGCTGCAGTAGTAGCTCCATGTTGTGAGAGAAGCCCAACAGAAAAAGATGTTGATAATATAGAATTTAAGTTCGCCCAGGACTTGCTTCTTTCAGACGAGATACATTGTATTCTAATTGTTCCATGCAAGTAGTTGGATAATTACGTTGTCATATCTAGCGTTGTTCCAATATTTAAACACTTTAAAATCTCTGCATGTTCTAATTTCTTTGACAATCATTTAGTTCAGAAATGTTCATTCATTATATTCAGTAATTTAGTTTCAATCTTTTCTTTTTTCTTTTTAACCTACAGCGGGTGCAACAGAATGCTCCTTATACAAACTGCTGCGTCCGTGACCCAAATAAGGTCGACTGTGTCTTTCAAAACGATGGCGAGTTACAGGACATTGCCAAGAAATGTTCTGGGGCATCATATTGTAGTTTTCCCGGTAAGAGAGTATCATCTTCCCTGGGAAACTGTGATCCCACCATTTATTCCTCACAGACGTCATTTTCATTTGTGGAATACCAGTGCCTGGCTAGTCAGGTGACAGGTAAAATATGCAGTGACGTCACAGATTCGCAGACAGGTCAGGTGTATTTGGAAAGCAACGCTGTCATCGTGGGAAAAATTGTGGAAAATACCCGATGTCATTGTCTCATCACAACGGAATGTGATTCCACCCTCACCTTCTTTGCCATCACTGTCCAGTTGACGGAAGTCAATGCTACGACATGTGCCGAGGAAATCGTTTTCACAGACATCCAGTATCCTCAATTGACAGCTAATGTTACGTGCAGAAACGATGATAATGTAGTTTATAACCAGTCACTTTTTACGTCACAGTCCAATATGGTGACTTTCAACTATGTCGTAACTGGCCAACAAAAAGGGAAAGTTTACATACGAGCTCAGTCTTCACTCAACACTGCTAATATTACACTCACCTGTGGCACACCTTCAGTTCAGGCTTTCAATCAAACTCAGCAATGTCCCAATAGAACCACCACAGTTTCTCCAACCACGACCATCAGCGGAGCTGACAGCACTTCTCCAAGCCCAACATCATCAGACAGTGCCACGTTGTCAACAATATCTAGCACAGCTACCACACAGTCCACGTCCACGGGTGGCCAGACTGTTCCGTCTGAAGGGTCAATATTTAATTCTTCGGTGGCCTGTACAAGAGGCGGAGAGCAGACTTATCACGACATAGACTGTAGAGATCATTATCAGGACGGCGGGAAACGAGCGTTGTCAATAATTAGAGTTTTCTATGGAACAACTCCTCTTTCAAGGTACACGTTAGACATGATTCATAGTGCTTACTTCTGTCTTTATTCAAGTATATTTTTGTTATATTTCATAATCCTATTCAGCCATAATTAAACTGTTACTTTGTTTATGAATTATCAAAGTATAAATTACATAAAACCGTCATATATTTAAAAAAAACTCCTACCCAGTCATCATTACGTTGCTGAAAAGAAGCGCAATTTAATTTACTAACAATTTGGCATAGTCTAGGGCTTTTTTTCAATTGAAGGATTGAGTTCTTCATTTATTTAAATAAAAAAAATTTTTCCCCCATAATTCTTTATCCTTTACTGCGACGGAATAATGCATCCAACATTTGCTGGTAATGGCATACATTCAACACGTTTGCTTTTATTTCTTAATAAACGTGCAAAACACGATATAACTTATAAAATTCAACATAGAAAAAACTTTACTGACAACAAAGTTCTCCACTTTCATGCCCTATGTTCTTCAATGCCGATGTCGATTAACTTGGCAATCAAATCTCTACATATCTTACTCCATCAACGCGGCTGCTGTTTCCCCCCACACCTTTAGACTGACCAGTGACTTCGCCTTGCGCTATCTCTATGCATTTTTCCATGACATTCCGCGCTTGCACTGTGTGATATCATTCTCTGTTCTTAAATTATGATCCAATATTAGTTATATGCCTGTAGTGTCTTATCTTCTATTACAAAGTATCAGTAAGACAAAGCACGAATTCTCCTACTACTTCCTCAGTCAAGTCGTACGGGGCGACTAATATGAGTCTGTACATGGACTTTGGCAACCTCATCATGTAAAACAAATTGCTATAGACACCACTTTTGAAAGAGCACGTGAATGCTGTCACGAGAGGGTTGATGTTATTGAAATTAATAAAGATATCCTGGACACAAAGGTGTATCAGGTGATACCAGGATAGTACCAGATAAGAGTCTGGTCTTAAAAGTAATACCCCCTTCTCTGAAAAGAGTATG
The DNA here is from genome assembly GCA_024509875.1 of Oreohelix idahoensis. NCBI lineage: Eukaryota > Metazoa > Mollusca > Gastropoda > Stylommatophora > Oreohelicidae > Oreohelix > Oreohelix idahoensis. The sequence continues at coordinate 37,412 of JAMPIV010017777.1, read as the reverse complement.
GGTGTATAGATATCATAGTTAGGATCAAGCTGTATAAGTTCCTAGAGAAGATGGTAATATAGTTTTTCTAAGTTCCTACTGGCCCCTCTCCAGATCCTCCTATGACTATGTTATTAGCTCTGCTAGGGGTATTAACTAAATTATTCACCAACAAGAACTTGAACTTAACTTAAATAATTTAAGTAAGTCTGCTGGTAAATATTTACAATTTATTTTTTACAGTTTCTCTTTTCAGTTTGAAAAGCTTTCAAGTAAATCAAATTCAATTACAACAGTAAATCAATAAAACATTAGAAAATAGTTCAAAAGGTATCAAAAGTCATTAAAGTTGTTGAAAGTTCTCTCTTTGGTTAACTATCTCTGCTTGACGAATTTCTAAATCTTACTAACACTTTTATTTCACTGTCATTGAATGTTAGGATATCACTGGCTATATCTATGCCCAAACACTGTTCATCATGAACTAGTTTTGTCTATTATTGTGGTGGGACTCGGATACTCTACAGTTGCCTTGTTTTGCAACTCATCTGTTAGAATGAAGCTGGTTCCACTCTTGTCCTGGAAGGAAAAATTAGTTGAACTTCCTCCAGGCAGTAGGTACTTGATGACTGGCCCTCTGAACTCAAAAGGCACTTGCACCAGTAGTAACTTCAGTAGTGGCTTACTCTTTTATGAGTCATTGGGTTGACAGGATATAACCTGAAACATATTAGATGTAACCCCTATATTATCCATCACTATCCCACTATCACAAAGGTTGGGGATGATAGACAGTTTCAGACAGTGTGCTAGCCGATGCACAGGACATATTATAACATAACAACCAAATCCAGTTCACTGTGACTACAATTTTTCTCTAAATCCTTAGTTAAAGCCATTTGTCCATGATCTGCCTCCATACCATGATTAGGTCTTGTTTAAAATGCTAAGTAATAGCTTAAACAATCCCGTAAAACAATCGCTTTCATCCGTCCTTACGTTCCTGGTGTGTGGTCCCTTCCATCAAGAAATAATTCTTTAACTGCTTTTCTAAACCTACAGACACACTTTTGCCACCAATTCTCAATTATTTGAATATATATCTTGGCAATTTTTTGCCTCCAGAAATTACACAATGGTTCAAAACACATCTACACATTTCCTAATGCACACTGTAATAAATCAATAGAACTACATATATTTATATACATATATAAATTCTTTCTTACCCTCATGGACATACAGTCGAGCTGTTAATGGGTATCTATTAGTCTGCTCTTCAGATACAAACGGCAAAGGCAATCTGCATTAAAACGCTGATGCTCACTGTATTTTTGAATTCTTATAGCCTGCTTTTCTATTTAGGGCACGTTCTATATATATCCCAAAGGCGGACGCCAGAGGGAGTTTACTACCCACCGTGTGCTTTGCGTTTCGAAAATGTATGTAAAATCTGCCTATGTGTACAAATCAGGAAAACTAAGATTCAATTTATCTACGTTATTCCCGGAGCGATTTTATTCATCTAAGGCTTAAAATACGCTCTGAATTATCCTTTAACTTCCTATCTAATTGTCTTTTACTTTCCTAAGTGCATTTTATTCTATGCGTACTCTAAACAGCAAAATTATGGACTAGCATGAGGTCTCGATGCATTCAACCAGAGATTTCTCCCTTCCTATAGTACTATTTGTGGAAATCTCTGCACAGACGTGTAGAGCACCATTCCCAGTATTGCATTAGTAACCTCTTCCAGGTGGTACTTCTTTCATAATGCTGTTATTAAATGTCCTCTTTCACTTGGTTGCACAAATTTGGACTGGCCATTTTGACGGCATAATGCTTTAGTAAACACTGCATAAAGGTACCTTATGATTGGGCTGTGTATCATGCAATTCTCACAAAGTATGCGCGCGATTTTGGTCAGAGTTACTCAGAATGACGTGTTGTGAAACAGACCACTTCACGACAAATGCTTGGTACAGGCTTCCTGTACGAGGTCCAGCTGCAGTAGTAGCTCCATGTTGTGAGAGAAGCCCAACAGAAAAAGATGTTGATAATATAGAATTTAAGTTCGCCCAGGACTTGCTTCTTTCAGACGAGATACATTGTATTCTAATTGTTCCATGCAAGTAGTTGGATAATTACGTTGTCATATCTAGCGTTGTTCCAATATTTAAACACTTTAAAATCTCTGCATGTTCTAATTTCTTTGACAATCATTTAGTTCAGAAATGTTCATTCATTATATTCAGTAATTTAGTTTCAATCTTTTCTTTTTTCTTTTTAACCTACAGCGGGTGCAACAGAACTGCTCCTTATACAAACTGCTGCGTCCGTGACCCAAATAAGGTCGACTGTGTCTTTCAAAACGATGGCGAGTTACAGGACATTGCCAAGAAATGTTCTGGGGCATCATATTGTAGTTTTCCCGGTAAGAGAGTATCATCTTCCCTGGGAAACTGTGATCCCACCATTTATTCCTCACAGACGTCATTTTCATTTGTGGAATACCAGTGCCTGGCTAGTCAGGTGACAGATAAAATATGCAGTGACGTCACAGATTCGCAGACAGGTCAGGTGTATTTGGAAAGCAACGCCGTCATCGTAGGAAAAAATGTGGCCAATACCCGATGTCATTGTCTCATCACAACGGAATGTGATTCCACCCTCACCTTCTTTGCCATCACTGTCCAGTTGACGGAAGTCAATGCTACGACATGTGCCGAGGAAATCGTTTTCACAGACATCCAGTATCCTCAATTGACAGCTAATGTTACGTGCAGAAACGATGATAATGTAGTTTATAACCAGTCACTTTTTACGTCACAGTCCAATATGGTGACTTTCAACTATGTCGTAACTGGCCAACAAAAAGGGAAAGTTTACATACGAGCTCAGTCTTCACTCAACACTGCTAATATTACACTCACCTGTGGCACACCTTCAGTTCAGGCTTTCAATCAAACTCAGCAATGTCCCAATAGAACCACCACAGTTTCTCCAACCACGACCATCAGCGGAGCTGACAGCACTTCTCCAAGCCCAACATCATCAGACAGTGCCACGTTGTCAACAATATCTAGCACAGCTACCACACAGTCCACGTCCACGGGTGGCCAGACTGTTCCGTCTGAAGGGTCAATATTTAATTCTTCGGTGGCCTGTACAAGAGGCGGAGAGCAGACTTATCACGACATAGACTGTAGAGATCATTATCAGGACGGCGGGAAACGAGCGTTGTCAATAATTAGAGTTTTCTATGGAACAACTCCTCTTTCAAGGTACACGTTAGACATGATTCATAGTGCTTACTTCTGTCTTTATTCAAGTATATTTTTGTTATATTTCATAATCCTATTCAGCCATAATTAAACTGTTACTTTGTTTATGAATTATCAAAGTATAAATTACATAAAACCGTCATATATTTAAAAAACTCCTACCCAGTCATCATTACGTTGCTGAAAAGAAGCGCAATTTAATTTACTAACAATTTGGCATAGTCTAGGGCTTTTTTTTTCAATTGAAGGATTGAGTTCTTCATTTATTTAAATAAATAAATTTTTTCCCCCATAATTCTTTATCCTTTACTGCGACGGAATAATGCATCCAACATTTGCTGGTAATGGCATACATTCAACACGTTTGCTTTTATTTCTTAATAAACGTGCAAAACACGATATAACTTATAAAATTCAACATAGAAAACTTTACTGACAACAAAGTTCTCCACTTTCATGCCCTATGTTCTTCAATGCCGATGTCGATTAACTTGGCAATCAAATCTCTACATATCTTACTCCATCAACGCGGCTGCTGTTTCCCCCCACACCTTTAGACTGACCAGTGACTTCGCCTTGCGCTATCTCTATGCATTTTTCCATGACATTCCGCGCTTGCACTGTGTGATATCATTCTCTGTTCTTAAATTATGATCCAATATTAGTTATATGCCTGTAGTGTCTTATCTTCTATTACAAAGTATCAGTAAGACAAAGCACGAATTCTCCTACTACTTCCTCAGTCAAGTCGTACGGGGCGACTAATATGAGTCTGTACATGGACTTTGGCAACCTCATCATGTAAAACAAATTGCTATAGACACCACTTTTGAAAGAGCACGTGAATGCTGTCACGAGAGGGTTGATGTTATTGAAATTAATAAAGATATCCTGGACACAAAGGTGTATCAGGTGATACCAGGATAGTACCAGATAAGAGTCTGGTCTTAAAAGTAATACCCCCTTCTCTGAAAAGAGTATGGGTGTATAGATATCATAGTTAGGATCAAGCTGTATAAGTTCCTAGAGAAGATGGTAATATAGTTTTTCTAAGTTCCTACTGGCCCCTCTCCAGATCCTCCTATGACTATGTTATTAGCTCTGCTAGGGGTATTAACTAAATTATTCACCAACAAGAACTTGAACTTAACTTAAATAATTTAAGTAAGTCTGCTGGTAAATATTTACAATTTATTTTTACAGTTTCTCTTTTCAGTTTGAAAAGCTTTCAAGTAAATCAAATTCAATTACAACAGTAAATCAATAAAACATTAGAAAATAGTTCAAAGGTATCAAAAGTCATTAAAGTTGTTGAAAGTTCTCTCTTTGGTTAACTATCTCTGCTTGACGAATTTCTAAATCTTACTAACACTTTTATTTCACTGTCATTGAATGTTAGGATATCACTGGCTATATCTATGCCCAAACACTGTTCATCATGAACTAGTTTTGTCTATTATTGTGGTGGGACTCGGATACTCTACAGTTGCCTTGTTTTGCAACTCATCTGTTAGAATGAAGCTGGTTCCACTCTTGTCCTGTAAGGAAAAATTTAGTTGAACTTCCTCCAGGCAGTAGGTACTTGATGACTGGCCCTCTGAACTCAAAAGGCACTTGCACCAGTAGTAACTTCAGTAGTGGCTTACTCTTTTATGAGTCATTGGGTTGACAGGATATAACCTGAAACATATTAGATGTAACCCCTATATTATCCATCACTATCCCACTATCACAAAGGTTGGGGATGATAGACAGTTTCAGACAGTGTGCTAGCCGATGCACAGGACATATTATAACATAACAACCAAATCCAGTTCACTGTGACTACAATTTTTCTCTAAATCCTTAGTTAGAGCCATTTGTCCATGATCTGCCTCCATACCATGATTAGGTCTTGTTTAAAATGCTAAGTAATAGCTTAAACAATCCCGTAAAACAATCGCTTTCATCCGTCCTTACGTTCCTGGTGTGTGGTCCCTTCCATCAAGAAATAATTCTTTAACTGCTTTTCTAAACCTACAGACACACTTTTGCCACCAATTCTCAATTATTTGAATATATATCTTGGCAATTTTTTGCCTCCAGAAATTACACAATGGTTCAAAACACATCTACACATTTCCTAATGCACACTGTAATAAATCAATAGAACTACATATATTTATATACATATATAAATTCTTTCTTACCCTCATGGACATACAGTCGAGCTGTTAATGGGTATCTATTAGTCTGCTCTTCAGATACAAACGGCAAAGGCAATCTGCATTAAAGCGCTGGTGCTCACTGTATTTTTGAATTCTTATAGCCTGCTTTTCTATTTAGGGCACGTTCTATATATATCCCAAAGGCGGACGCCAGAGGGAGTTTACTACCCACCGTGTGCTTTGCGTTTCGAAAATGTATGTAAAATCTGCCTATGTGTACAAATCAGGAAAACTAAGATTCAATTTATCTACGTTATTCCCGGAGCGATTTTATTCATCTAAGGCTTAAAATACGCTCTGAATTATCCTTTAACTTCCTATCTAATTGTCTTTTACTTTCCTAAGTGCATTTTATTCTATGCGTACTCTAAACAGCAAAATTATGGACTAGCATGAGGTCTCGATGCATTCAACCAGAGATTTCTCCCTTCCTATAGTACTATTCGTGGAAATCTCTGCACAGACGTGTAGAGCACCATTCCCAGTATTGCATTAGTAACCTCTTCCAGGTGGTACTTCTTTCATAATGCTGTTATTAAATGTCCTCTTTCACTTGGTTGCACAAATTTGGACTGGCCATTTTGACGGCATAATGCTTTAGTAAACACTGCATAAAGGTACCTTATGATTGGGCTGTGTATCATGCAATTCTCACAAAGTATGCGCGCGATTTTGGTCAGAGTTACTCAGAATGACGTGTTGTGAAACAGACCACTTCACGACAAATGCTTGGTACAGGCTTCCTGTACGAGGTCCAGCTGCAGTAGTAGCTCCATGTTGTGAGAGAAGCCCAACAGAAAAAGATGTTGATAATATAGAATTTAAGTTCGCCCAGGACTTGCTTCTTTCAGACGAGATACATTGTATTCTAATTGTTCCATGCAAGTAGTTGGATAATTACGTTGTCATATCTAGCGTTGTTCCAATATTTAAACACTTTAAAATCTCTGCATGTTCTAATTTCTTTGACAATCATTTAGTTCAGAAATGTTCATTCATTATATTCAGTAATTTAGTTTCAATCTTTTCTTTTTTCTTTTTAACCTACAGCGGGTGCAACAGAACTGCTCCTTATACAAACTGCTGCGTCCGTGACCCAAATAAGGTCGACTGTGTCTTTCAAAACGATGGCGAGTTACAGGACATTGCCAAGAAATGTTCTGGGGCATCATATTGTAGTTTTCCCGGTAAGAGAGTATCATCTTCCCTGGGAAACTGTGATCCCACCATTTATTCCTCACAGACGTCATTTTCATTTGTGGAATACCAGTGCCTGGCTAGTCAGGTGACAGGTAAAATATGCAGTGACGTCACAGATTCGCAGACAGGTCAGGTGTATTTGGAAAGCAACGCTGTCATCGTGGGAAAAATTGTGGAAAATACCCGATGTCATTGTCTCATCACAACGGAATGTGATTCCACCCTCACCTTCTTTGCCATCACTGTCCAGTTGACGGAAGTCAATGCTACGACATGTGCCGAGGAAATCGTTTTCACAGACATCCAGTATCCTCAATTGACAGCTAATGTTACGTGCAGAAACGATGATAATGTAGTTTATAACCAGTCACTTTTTACGTCACAGTCCAATATGGTGACTTTCAACTATGTCGTAACTGGCCAACAAAAAGGGAAAGTTTACATACGAGCTCAGTCTTCACTCAACACTGCTAATATTACACTCACCTGTGGCACACCTTCAGTTCAGGCTTTCAATCAAACTCAGCAATGTCCCAATAGAACCACCACAGTTTCTCCAACCACGACCATCATCGGAGCTGACAGCACTTCTCCAAGCCCAACATCATCAGACAGTGCCACGTTGTCAACAATATCTAGCACAGCTACCACACAGTCCACGTCCACGGGTGGCCAGACTGTTCCGTCTGAAGGGTCAATATTTAATTCTTCGGTGGCCTGTACAAGAGGCGGAGAGCAGACTTATCACGACATAGACTGTAGAGATCATTATCAGGACGGCGGGAAACGAGCGTTGTCAATAATTAGAGTTTTCTATGGAACAACTCCTCTTTCAAGGTACACGTTAGACATGATTCATAGTGCTTACTTCTGTCTTTATTCAAGTATATTTTTGTTATATTTCATAATCCTATTCAGCCATAATTAAACTGTTACTTTGTTTATGAATTATCAAAGTATAAATTACATAAAACCGTCATATATTTAAAAAACTCCTACCCAGTCATCATTACGTTGCTGAAAAGAAGCGCAATTTAATTTACTAACAATTTGGCATAGTCTAGGGCTTTTTTTCAATTGAAGTATTGAGTTCTTCATTTATTTAGATAAAAAAAAATTTTTCCCCCATAATTCTTTATCCTTTACTGCGACGGAATAATGTATCCAACATTTGCTGGTAATGGCATACATTCAACACGTTTGCTTTTATTTCTTAATAAACGTGCAAAACACGATATAACTTATAAAATTCAACATAGAAAACTTTACTGACAACAAAGTTCTCCACTTTCATGCCCTATGTTCTTCAATGCCGATGTCGATTAACTTGGCAATCAAATCTCTACATATCTTACTCCATCAACGCGGCTGCTGTTTCCCCCCACACCTTTAGACTGACCAGTGACTTCGCCTTGCGCTATCTCTATGCATTTTTCCATGACATTCCGCGCTTGCACTGTGTGATATCATTCTCTGTTCTTAAATTATGATCCAATATTAGTTATATGCCTGTAGTGTCTTATCTTCTATTACAAAGTATCAGTAAGACAAAGCACGAATTCTCCTACTACTTCCTCAGTCAAGTCGTACGGGGCGACTAATATGAGTCTGTACATGGACTTTGGCAACCTCATCATGTAAAACAAATTGCTATAGACACCACTTTTGAAAGAGCACGTGAATGCTGTCACGAGAGGGTTGATGCTATTGAAATTAATAAAGATATCCTGGACACAAAGGTGTATCAGGTGATACCAGGATAGTACCAGATAAGAGTCTGGTCTTAAAAGTAATACCCCCTTCTCTGAAAAGAGTATGGGTGTATAGATATCATAGTTAGGATCAAGCTGTATAAGTTCCTAGAGAAGATGGTAATATAGTTTTTCTAAGTTCCTACTGGCCCTCTCCAGATCCTCCTATGACTATGTTATTAGCTCTGCTAGGGGTATTAACTAAATTATTCACCAACAAGAACTTGAACTTAACTTAAATAATTTAAGTAAGTCTGCTGGTAAATATTTACAATTTATTTTTACAGTTTCTCTTTTCAGTTTGAAAAGCTTTCAAGTAAATCAAATTCAATTACAACAGTAAATCAATAAAACATTAGAAAATAGTTCAAAGGTATCAAAAGTCATTAAAGTTGTTGAAAGTTCTCTCTTTGGTTAACTATCTCTGCTTGACGAATTTCTAAATCTTACTAACACTTTTATTTCACTGTCATTGAATGTTAGGATATCACTGGCTATATCTATGCCCAAACACTGTTCATCATGAACTAGTTTTGTCTATTATTGTGGTGGGACTCGGATACTCTACAGTTGCCTTGTTTTGCAACTCATCTGTTAGAATGAAGCTGGTTCCACTCTTGTCCTGGAAGGAAAAATTAGTTGAACTTCCTCCAGGCAGTAGGTACTTGATGACTGGCCCTCTGAACTCAAAAGGCACTTGCACCAGTAGTAACTTCAGTAGTGGCTTACTCTTTTATGAGTCATTGGGTTGACAGGATATAACCTGAAACATATTAGATGTAACCCCTATATTATCCATCACTATCCCACTATCACAAAGGTTGGGGATGATAGACAGTTTCAGACAGTGTGCTAGCCGATGCACAGGACATATTATAACATAACAACCAAATCCAGTTCACTGTGACTACAATTTTTCTCTAAATCCTTAGTTAGAGCCATTTGTCCATGATCTGCCTCCATACCATGATTAGGTCTTGTATAAAATGCTAAGTAATCGCTTAAACAATCCCGTAAAACAATCGCTTTCATCCGTCCTTACGTTCCTGGTGTGTGGTCCCTTCCATCAAGAAATAATTCTTTAACTGCTTTTCTAAACCTACAGACACACTTTTGCCACCAATTCTCAATTATTTGAATATATATCTTGGCAATTTTTTGCCTCCAGAAATTACACAATGGTTCAAAACACATCTACACATTTCCTAATGCACACTGTAATAAATCAATAGAACTACATATATTTATATACATATATAAATTCTTTCTTACCCTCATGGACATACAGTCGAGCTGTTAATGGGTATCTATTAGTCTGCTCTTCAGATACAAACGGCAAAGGCAATCTGCATTAAAACGCTGATGCTCACTGTATTTTTGAATTCTTATAGCCTGCTTTTCTATTTAGGGCACGTTCTATATATATCCCAAAGGCGGACGCCAGAGGGAGTTTACTACCCACCGTGTGCTTTGCGTTTCGAAAATGTATGTAAAATCTGCCTATGTGTACAAATCAGGAAAACTAAGATTCAATTTATCTACGTTATTCCCGGAGCGATTTTATTCATCTAAGGCTTAAAATACGCTCTGAATTATCCTTTAACTTCCTATCTAATTGTCTTTTACTTTCCTAAGTGCATTTTATTCTATGCGTACTCTAAACAGCAAAATTATGGACTAGCATGAGGTCTCGATGCATTCAACCAGAGATTTCTCCCTTCCTATAGTACTATTCGTGGAAATCTCTGCACAGACGTGTAGAGCACCATTCCCAGTATTGCATTAGTAACCTCTTCCAGGTGGTACTTCTTTCATAATGCTGTTATTAAATGTCCTCTTTCACTTGGTTGCACAAATTTGGACTGGCCATTTTGACGGCATAATGCTTTAGTAAACACTGCATAAAGGTACCTTATGATTGGTCTGTGTATCATGCAATTCTCACAAAGTATGCGCGCGATTTTGGTCAGAGTTACTCAGAATGACGTGTTGTGAAACAGACCACTTCACGACAAATGCTTGGTACAGGCTTCCTGTACGAGGTCCAGCTGCAGTAGTAGCTCCATGTTGTGAGAGAAGCCCAACAGAAAAAGATGTTGATAATATAGAATTTAAGTTCGCCCAGGACTTGCTTCTTTCAGACGAGATACATTGTATTCTAATTGTTCCATGCAAGTAGTTGGATAATTACGTTGTCATATCTAGCGTTGTTCCAATATTTAAACACTTTAAAATCTCTGCATGTTCTAATTTCTTTGACAATCATTTAGTTCAGAAATGTTCATTCATTATATTCAGTAATTTAGTTTCAATCTTTTCTTTTTTCTTTTTAACCTACAGCGGGTGCAACAGAACTGCTCCTTATAACAGATGCTGCGTCCGTGACCCAAATAAGGTCGACTGTGTCTTTCAAAACGATGGCGAGTTACAGGACATTGCCAAGAAATGTTCTGGGGCATCATATTGTAGTTTTCCCGGTAAGAGAGTATCATCTTCCCTGGGAAACTGTGATCCCACCATTTATTCCTCACAGACGTCATTTTCATTTGTGGAATACCAGTGCCTGGCTAGTCAGGTGACAGGTAAAATATGCAGTGACGTCACAGATTCGCAGACAGGTCAGGTGTATTTGGAAAGCAACGCTGTCATCGTGGGAAAAATTGTGGAAAATACCCGATGTCATTGTCTCATCACAACGGAATTTGATTCCACCCTCACCTTCTTTGCCATCACTGTCCAGTTGACGGAAGTCAATGCTACGACATGTGCCGAGGAAATCGTTTTCACAGACATCCAGTATCCTCAATTGACAGCTAATGTTACGTGCAGAAACGATGATAATGTAGTTTATAACCAGTCACTTTTTACGTCACAGTCCAATATGGTGACTTTCAACTATGTCGTAACTGGCCAACAAAAAGGGAAAGTTTACATACGAGCTCAGTCTTCACTCAACACTGCTAATATTACACTCACCTGTGGCACACCTTCAGTTCAGGCTTTCAATCAAACTCAGCAATGTCCCAATAGAACCACCACAGTTTCTCCAACCACGACCATCATCGGAGCTGACAGCACTTCTCCAAGCCCAACATCATCAGACAGTGCCACGTTGTCAACAATATCTAGCACAGCTACCACACAGTCCACGTCCACGGGTGGCCAGACTGTTCCGTCTGAAGGGTCAATATTTAATTCTTCGGTGGCCTGTACAAGAGGCGGAGAGCAGACTTATCACGACATAGACTGTAGAGATCATTATCAGGACGGCGGGAAACGAGCGTTGTCAATAATTAGAGTTTTCTATGGAACAACTCCTCTTTCAAGGTACACGTTAGACATGATTCATAGTGCTTACTTCTGTCTTTATTCAAGTATATTTTTGTTATATTTCATAATCCTATTCAGCCATAATTAAACTGTTACTTTGTTTATGAATTATCAAAGTATAAATTACATAAAACCGTCATATATTTAAAAAACTCCTACCCAGTCATCATTACGTTGCTGAAAAGAAGCGCAATTTAATTTACTAACAATTTGGCATAGTCTAGGGCTTTTTTTCAATTGAAGGATTGAGTTCTTCATTTATTTAAATAAAAAAAATTTTTCCCCCATAATTCTTTATCCTTTACTGCGACGGAATAATGCATCCAACATTTGCTGGTAATGGCATACATTCAACACGTTTGCTTTTATTTCTTAATAAACGTGCAAAACACGATATAACTTATAAAATTCAACATAGAAAACTTTACTGACAACAAAGTTCTCCACTTTCATGCCCTATGTTCTTCAATGCCGATGTCGATTAACTTGGCAATCAAATCTCTACATATCTTACTCCATCAACGCGGCTGCTGTTTCCCCCCACACCTTTAGACTGACCAGTGACTTCGCCTTGCGCTATCTCTATGCATTTTTCCATGACATTCCGCGCTTGCACTGTGTGATATCATTCTCTGTTCTTAAATTATGATCCAATATTAGTTATATGCCTGTAGTGTCTTATCTTCTATTACAAAGTATCAGTAAGACAAAGCACGAATTCTCCTACTACTACTTCCTCAGTCAAGTCGTACGGGGCGACTAATATGAGTCTGTACATGGACTTTGGCAACCTCATCATGTAAAACAAATTGCTATAGACACCACTTTTGAAAGAGCACGTGAATGCTGTCACGAGAGGGTTGATGCTATTGAAATTAATAAAGATATCCTGGACACAAAGGTGTATCAGGTGATACCAGGATAGTACCAGATAAGAGTCTGGTCTTAAAAGTAATACCCCCTTCTCTGAAAAGAGTATGGGTGTATAGATATCATAGTTAGGATCAAGCTGTATAAGTTCCTAGAGAAGATGGTAATATAGTTTTTCTAAGTTCCTACTGGCCCCTCTCCAGATCCTCCTATGACTATGTTATTAGCTCTGCTAGGGGTATTAACTAAATTATTCACCAACAAGAACTTGAACTTAACTTAAATAATTTAAGTAAGTCTGCTGGTAAATATTTACAATTTATTTTTACAGTTTCTCTTTTCAGTTTGAAAAGCTTTCAAGTAAATCAAATTCAATTACAACAGTAAATCAATAAAACATTAGAAAATAGTTCAAAGGTATCAAAAGTCATTAAAGTTGTTGAAAGTTCTCTCTTTGGTTAACTATCTCTGCTTGACGAATTTCTAAATCTTACTAACACTTTTATTTCACTGTCATTGAATGTTAGGATATCACTGGCTATATCTATGCCCAAACACTGTTCATCATGAACTAGTTTTGTCTATTATTGTGGTGGGACTCGGATACTCTACAGTTGCCTTGTTTTGCAACTCATCTGTTAGAATGAAGCTGGTTCCACTCTTGTCCTGGAAGGAAAAATTAGTTGAACTTCCTCCAGGCAGTAGGTACTTGATGACTGGCCCTCTGAACTCAAAAGGCACTTGCACCAGTAGTAACTTCAGTAGTGGCTTACTCTTTTATGAGTCATTGGGTTGACAGGATATAACCTGAAACATATTAGATGTAACCCCTATATTATCCAACACTATCCCACTATCACAAAGGTTGGGGATGATAGACAGTTTCAGACAGTGTGCTAGCCGATGCACAGGACATATTATAACATAACAACCAAATCCAGTTCACTGTGACTACATTTTTTCTCTAAATCCTTAGTTAGAGCCATTTGTCCATGATCTGCCTCCATACCATGATTAGGTCTTGTTTAAAATGCTAAGTAATAGCTTAAACAATCCCGTAAAACAATCGCTTTCATCCGTCCTTACGTTCCTGGTGTGTGGTCCCTTCCATCAAGAAATAATTCTTTAACTGCTTTTCTAAACCTACAGACACACTTTTGCCACCAATTCTCAATTATTTGAATATATATCTTGGCAATTTTTTGCCTCCAGAAATTACACAATGGTTCAAAACACATCTACACATTTCCTAATGCACACTGTAATAAATCAATAGAACTACATATATTTATATACATATATAAATTCTTTCTTACCCTCATGGACATACAGTCGAGCTGTTAATGGGTATCTATTAGTCTGCTCTTCAGATACAAACGGCAAAGGCAATCTGCATTAAAACGCTGATGCTCACTGTATTTTTGAATTCTTATAGCCTGCTTTTCTATTTAGGGCACGTTCTATATATATATCCCAAAGGCGGACGCCAGAGGGAGTTTACTACCCACCGTGTGCTTTGCGTTTCGAAAATGTATGTAAAATCTGCCTATGTGTACAAATCAGGAAAACTAAGATTCAATTTATCTACGTTATTCCCGGAGCGATTTTATTCATCTAAGGCTTAAAATACGCTCTGAATTATCCTTTAACTTCCTATCTAATTGTCTTTTACTTTCCTAAGTGCATTTTATTCTATGCGTACTCTAAACAGCAAAATTATGGACTAGCATGAGGTCTCGATGCATTCAACCAGAGATTTCTCCCTTCCTATAGTACTATTCGTGGAAATCTCTGCACAGACGTGTAGAGCACCATTCCCAGTATTGCATTAGTAACCTCTTCCAGGTGGTACTTCTTTCATAATGCTGTTATTAAATGTCCCCTTTCACTTGGTTGCACAAATTTGGACTGGCCATTTTGACGGCATAATGCTTTAGTAAACACTGCATAAAGGTACCTTATGATTGGTCTGTGTATCATGCAATTCTCACAAAGTATGCGCACGATTTTGGTCAGAGTTACTCAGAATGACGTGTTGTGAAACAGACCACTTCACGACAAATGCTTGGTACAGGCTTCCTGTACGAGGTCCAGCTGCAGTAGTAGCTCCATGTTGTGAGAGAAGCCCAACAGAAAAAGATGTTGATAATATAGAATTTAAGTTCGCCCAGGACTTGCTTCTTTCAGACGAGATACATTGTATTCTAATTGTTCCAGGCAAGTAGTTGGATAATTAATTTGTCATATCCAGCGTTGTTCCAATATTTAAACACTTTAATATCTCTGCATTTTCTAATTTCTTTGACAATCATTTAATTCATAAATGTTCATTCATTATATTCTGTAATTTTGTTTCACTCTTTTTTTTTTCTTTTTAACCTACAGCGGGTGCAACAGAACTGCTCCTTATACAAACTGCTGCGTCCGTGACCCAAATAAGGTCGACTGTGTCTTTCAAAACGATGGCGAGTTACAGGACATTGCCAAGAAATGTTCGGGGGCATCATATTGTAGTTTTCCCGGTAAGAGAGTATCATCTTCCCTGGGAATTTGTGATCCCACCATTTATCCCTCACTGACGTCATTTTCATTTGTGGAATACCAGTGCCTGGCTAGTCAGGTGACAGGTAAAATATGCAGTGACGTCACAGATTCGCAGACAGGTCAGGTGTATTTGGAAAGCAACGCTGTCATCGTGGGAAAAATTGTGGAAAATACCCGATGTCATTGTCTCATCACAACGGAATGTGATTCCACCCTCACCTTCTTTGCCATCACTGTCCAGTTGACGGAAGTCAATGCTACGACATGTGCCGAGGAAATCGTTTTCACAGACATCCAGTATCCTCAATTGACAGCTAATGTTACGTGCAGAAACGATGATAATGTAGTTTATAACCAGTCACTTTTTACGTCACAGTCCAATATGGTGACTTTCAACTATGTCGTAACTGGCCAACAAAAAGGGAAAGTTTACATACGAGCTCAGTCTTCACTCAACACTGCTAATATTACACTCACCTGTGGCACACCTTCAGTTCAGGCTCTCAATCAAACTCAGCAATGTCCCAATAGAACCACCACAGTTTCTCCAACCTCGACCATCAGCGGAGCAGACAGCACTTCTCCAAGCCCGACATCATCAGACAGTGCCACGTTGTCAACAATATCTAGCACAGCTTCCACACAGTCCACGTCCACGGGTGGCCAGACTGTTCCGTCTGAAGGGTCAATATTTAATTCTTCGGTGGCCTGTACAAGAGGCGCGGGGCAGACTTATCACGACATAGACTGTAGAGATCATTATCAGGACGGCGGGAAACGAGCGTTGTCAATAATTAGAGTTTTCTATGGAACAACTCCTCTTTCAAGGTACACGTTAGACATGATTCATTGTGCTTACTTCTGTCTTTAGTTATGTATATTTTTGTTATATTTCATAATCCTATTCAGCCATGATTAAACTGTTACTTTGTTTATGAATTATCGAAGTATAAATTTCATAAAACGGTCACATACTTATAAAAATTCTACCCAGTCATCATTACGTTTGTGAACAGAAGCGCAATTTAATTTACTAACAATTTGACATAGTCTAGGGCTTTTTTCAATTGAAGAATTGAGTTCTTCATTTATTTAAATAATTTTTTCCCCCATAATTTGTTATCCTTTACTGCGACGGAATAATGCATCCAATATTTACTGGTAATGGCAAACATTCAACTCGTTTGCTTTTATTTCTTAATCAACGTGCAAAAAACCATATCCCACCCCATCCCAACTATAATAACATAATTACTGATGTATGTTACGTCGGTCGGTCTCACTCAAAATAGTAACTCGCGCCGAAAAAAAGTGCGCAACGCATGGTGTGCAACTTGCGCGGCGTGGGTGTTATTTATTACAAATAAGGGAGGGAAACCTGAGGCCTGTAAACAGTAAATTAATATGAAACAAATATAAAGGTATGTTATCAGGCACTCGCAGGAAATAAAGAAGTAGAACACCAGACAACAGAAAAACAACAGACATGAGTGGCTTACCCAGGATTTGAACACTGGACCTTCCGTTATTTAAAACAAATACCTTGGTTTTATTTATTTTTTTAATTCTTTCACGAAATTAGTAGCGCTCGAAAAAGAAAAAGTGCTTAAAAATTGATGTGCATGAGCCCTCACCTCATGTACAAATCATGAAAACTTGTTAAAACCTTTTATTATCAGTGAACACTCTTTGAAAACAATCCACGCACTTTCACACGAAATGTTGTTATCAAAGAACTTTTATAATGAATCTAAAATAACATAATTCTCGTCGAGTGTACGTTGGTCACAGATGTGGAATGCAACCGTGTTGAAAAATTGTATTGTTTCCATTATATATACTCTCCCAAAAATAGTTACAATCAACAAAGAAAAGCGTTCAAATGACGGTGTTCATGAACAGTTTGATTACACTGTATAATGGAAAAAACCCAAAACACTCTAAGAATGTACTTCTATCTGCTCATCCGGGAATGGAAACAGCACACTATAATTAAAAACCCGTCAAGTTTGACGGGTTATTGCTAGTAACATATAAAATTCAACATAGAAAACATTACTGACAACACAGTTCTTTACTTTCATGCCCTATGTTCTTCAATGCCGATGCCGATTAACTTGGCAATCAAATCTTCACATATCTTACTCCATCAACGCGGCTGCTGTTTCTTGCCAAAACTTTAGACTAACCAGTGACTTCTCCTTGCGCTTTCTCTATGCATTTTCCCATGACATTCCGCGCTTGCACTGTGTGATATCATTCTCTGTTCTTAAATTGTGATCCAATATTAGTTATATGTTTCTAGTGTCTTATCTTCTATTACAAAGTATCAGTAAGACAGAGCACGAATTCTCCTACTACTTCCTCAGTCAAGTCGTACGAGGTGACTAATATGAGTCTGTACATGGACTTTGGCAACCTCATCATGTAAAACAAATTGCTATAGACATCACTTTTGAAAGAGCACGTGAATGCTGTCACGAGAGGGTTGATGTTATTGAAATTAATAAAGATATCCTGGACACAAAGGTGTATCAGGTGATACCAGGATAGTACCAGATAAGAGTCTGGTCTTAAAAGTAATACCCCCTTCTCTGAAAAGAGTATGGGTGTATAGATATCATAGTTAGGATCAAGCTGTATAAGTTCCTAGAGAAGATGGTAATATATTTTTCTAAGTTCCTACTGGCCCCTCTCCAGATCCTCCTATGACTATGTTATTAGCTGTGCTAGGGGTATTAACTAAATTATTCACCAACAAGAACTTGAACTTAACTTAAATAATTTATGTAAGTCTGCTGAGGATATAACCTGAAACATATTAGATGTAACCCCTATATTATCCACTATTCCACTATCACAAAGGTTGGGGATGATGACTTTCAGACAGTGTGCTAGCCGATGCACAGGACATATTATCTAAAACCAAATCCTTAGTTACAATTTTTTTTTCTCTAAAGCCATTTGTCCACGATCTGCCTCCATACCATGATTAGGTCTTGTATAAAATGCTAAGTAATAGCTTAAACAATCCCGTAAATCAATCGCTTTCATCCGTCCTTACGTTCCTGGTGTGTGGTCCCTTCCATCAAGAAATAATTCTTTAAATGCTTTTCTAAACCTACAGACACACTTTTGCCCCCATTCTCAATTATTTGAATATATATCTTGGCAATTTTTTCCCTCCAGAAATTACACAATGGTTCAAAACACATCTACACATTTCCTAACGCACACTGTAATAAATCAATAGAACTACATATATTTATATACATATATAAATTCTTTCTTACCCTCATAAACATACAGTCGAGCTGTTAATGGGTATCTATTAGTCTGCTCTTCAGATGCAAACGGCAAAGGCAATCTGCATTAAAACACTGATGCTCACTGTATTTTTGAATTCTTATAGCCTGCTTTTCTATTTAGGGCACGTTCTATATATATCCCAAAGGCGGACGCCAGAGGGAGTTTACTACCCACCGTATGCTTTGCGTTTCGAAAATGTATGTAAAATCTGCCTATGTGTACAAATCAGGAAAACTAAGATTCAATTTATCTACGTTATTCCCGGAGCGATTTTATTCATCTAAGGCTTAAAATACGCTCTGAATTATCCTTTAACTTCCTATCTAATTGTCTTTTACTTTCCTAAGTGCATTTTATTCTATGCGTACTCTAAACAGCAAAATTATGGACTAGCATGAGGTCTCGATGCATTCAACCAGAGATTTCTCCCTTCCTATAGTACTATTCGTGGAAATCTCTGCACAGACGTGTAGAGCACCATTCCCAGTATTGCATTAGTAACCTCTTCCAGGTGGTACTTCTTTCATAATGCTGTTATTAAATGTCCTCTTTCACTTGGCTGCACAAATTTGGACTGGCCATTTTGACGGCATAATGCTTTAGTAAACACTGCATAAAGGTACCTTATGATTGGTCTGTGTATCATGCAATTCTCACAAAGTATGCGCGCGATTTTGGTCAGAGTTACTCAGAATGACGTGTTTGTGAAACAGACCACTTCACGACAAATGCTTGGTACAGGCTTCCTGTACGAGGTCCAGCTGCAGTAGTAGCTCCATGTTGTGAGAGAAGCCCAACAGAAAAAGATGTTGATAATATAGAATTTAAGTTCGCCCAGGACTTGCTTCTTTCAGACGAGATACATTGTATTCTAATTGTTCCATGCAAGTAGTTGGATAATTACGTTGTCATATCTAGCGTTGTTCCAATATTTAAACACTTTAAAATCTCTGCATGTTCTAATTTCTTTGACAATCATTTAGTTCAGAAATGTTCATTCATTATATTCAGTAATTTAGTTTCAATCTTTTCTTTTTTCTTTTTAACCTACAGCGGGTGCAACAGAACTGCTCCTTATACAAACTGCTGCGTCCGTGACCCAAATAAGGTCGACTGTGTCTTTCAAAACGATGGCGAGTTACAGGACATTGCCAAGAAATGTTCTGGGGCATCATATTGTAGTTTTCCCGGTAAGAGAGTATCATCTTCCCTGGGAAACTGTGATCCCACCATTTATCCCTCACTGACGTCATTTTCATTTGTGGAATACCAGTGCCTGGCTAGTCAGGTGACAGGTAAAATATGCAGTGACGTCACAGATTCGCAGACAGGTCAAGTGTATTTGGAAAGCAACGCTGTCATCGTGGGAAAAATTGTGGAAAATACCCGATGTCATTGTCTCATCACAACGGAATGTGATTCCACCCTCACCTTCTATGCCATCACTGTCCAGTTGACGGAAGTCAATGCTACGACATGTGCCGAGGAAATCGTTTTCACAGACGTCCAGTATCCTCAATTGACAGCTAATGTGACGTGCAGAAACGATGATAATGTCGTTTATAACCAGTCACTTTTTACGTCACAGTCCAATATGGTGACTTTCAACTATGTCGTAACTGGCCAACAAAAAGGGAAAGTTTACATACGAGCTCAGTCTTCACTCAACACTACTAATATTACACTCACCTGTGGCACACCTTCAGTTCAGGCTCTCAATCAAACTCAGCAATGTCCCAATAGAACCACCACATTTTCTCCAACCACGACCATCAGCGGAGCAGACAGCACTTCTCCAAGCCCAACATCACCAGACAGTGCCACGTTGTCAACAGTATCTAGCACAGCTACCACACAGTACACGTCCACGGGTAGCCAGAGAGTTCCGTCTGAAGGGTCAATATTTAATTCTTCGGTGGCCTGTACAAGAAGTGCGGAGCAGACTTATCACGACATAGATTGCAAAGATCATTATCCGGACGGCGGGAAACGAGCGTTGTCAATAAGTAGGGTTTTCTATGGAACAACACCTCTTTCAAGGTAAACGATAGAAATGATTAACGTTTCTGCTTTGTGTCTGATAATACATCTTTTTGTTGCATTTGATAAGTCCTAGACAACATCAGAGTATCAATAAAATCGCTGGAAGTAATTCGTGAGAATTCATTTCCAGTCGAAATTATGCACCACACCAATCGTAGTTTATACTTGTTTAAAATTAGATAAATTCAAGGACTTTTTCTTTATGTTGTCACGGGTTGTTTCCTTTACTCTGCAGTAGTGGTCCACTAAGGGCAAACATTCGAGTAAAATGATGTTTTCTCAAAAGGTAGCAACCTTCGCTAAAGATTACTCTTGGCAGATATGTAAATAGCAGGTTTTATGCCTTTATTTTAGGGAGCCTCACGTGGATTTTAGAATGGTAACTGAAACAAATGCGTCTTCTAAGTTGTTTGTAAACTTTATATTCTCTGCGCATTTCTGTGAGAAATTTATTTTTGACTCGCATTTATGGAAATCCCGTCTGAAGTTAATTCAGCAAAGTATTAATTGTATATTTAGCTTTTTGTATAAGTATTTTTTAATGAGTCATGTGGGTGCAGACGTTAGATTCACTCATCGAAGTTATTAACTCCAACTAAGGATTTATATTGACATAGATAACAAGAGATGTACAAGTATTTATGAAACATTTAATCAACAGGGTTAAAATAAATAAAATTGATTAGTCAGAAAAAAAAGTTTCATTGATGGTGGATCTTACGGGAAGATAGTACTGCATGGTGGGGTTTAAAAAGTCTATATCAGTGTTTCCCAAACTTTGTCGGGTCACTGCCCACTTGGCTGTCAGAGAACATCCCCAGCAACCTCCTCCCCCATTTTCTATATTGCATATCTCGTCGTCCACGCCTCATTGATTTTTTCTCTCAAATCAACAACATTTTTTCGCTAACACTGCTACTCGATATTGAAATAGGATAATGCAGTTAGTTACCAAATGTTACCATTACCTCTTTAAAAGCTTCTCGTAATGCCATCGTACGCTAACCCCAGTTTGGGAATCTCTGCTATAAGGTGGATACTCAATAGGGAGTAGCTGTGGGTTAGGGTTTGTGCAGGCTATGGTCTCCTTTAAGCGCTCACGTCAGGGCCCTGTAAAATCAAAACACATTTATATGTAAGCGTTCTATTTAGCAATATTGTTGAGTTTAACGTGACAGGTTCTTGACCATCTCCTTACTACTGAACGCACCGTATCACCCACTGTTCCCTTTTGGCTTTCCAAACGCCCCCAGAGGGGTAGTGCCGCTCACTTTGGAAAACTGATCTATATGCTGAGTCAGTACTCTGTACTTAATTTTAGGTGTTGAGAGTGATTTGTCGTTGAATTTTGGTTTAGCCACTGCTGGTTCTCAGTGACGTCTTGACTGTTCCTTCTCAAGTCAGGAGTCGAATGGCTTATTGAAGCACGTTCGCTACTGTGCAAGAGTAACTCCAAAACTGTTGCCGCTTCGAGTGTCTCTAGATCCGTCTCATATGGATGGTGTCCAGCGTTGAAACTAGAAACTGAGAGACAGAGAAAATAGTACCACTCTTAAGTCTTATGTCTCCTAATGTTAAGCATCAGGCGACCTCCGTTTTCCTCCACCCTTTCATCCTCCTCTGACGTTTACCCGAAGCCCATGAGACTAAAATCTCAGGTCCTCAAGGTCAATGAAAGTGGGTTCTGAGACTGGAAGAAGACAAGTGCATCATTTTCAGATTTATATGCATTAACAAATCTGAAAAAAGATTTTTGACATAATATAAATATATTTATAAATATTCCTTTGGATCTACCGGCTGTGTGGAGAGGGGGAACATGCTGCATGGGCAACAGCTTGATCTCCATATAAATGTGCCCAAGCTCGCGCCCTGGAGAGGACACTCCAGCTTCACCCTATAGGTGTCGGCAAAACACGGGAAGTAGCAGTTACCGGTTATAAGCATTTTGCCCAATTGGCGTAGGGCATGGCACCAGGGGCTACTTCCGACAGTGGGAGAGGTTCTAGGATCTCACTGGACAGCTACCGCCCGCTTCAAGCTGGGCAGCCCCCAGTCAATAAGGTGTTGTCTCGCCACTGTCTGCTTTCCCCATTGGGTGCATGGGGATTAGGGTCAAACCCGAACTGTGGACAGAAAATTTTGCACCAAGCAATTATCGAAAAATAGAAATAAGCAAACTCTCAGATTGGGATGCTGGAACGTCCGGACTATGTTGACTGGACTATCCGAAAACCTACAGGATGTAAACGATGTAAGGAAGACAGCCATAATTAATGATGAGCTTAAACGACTTCAGGTGGATATAGCTGCACTTCAGGAAACGCGCCTGGCGGGCTCTGGAACGGTGAGCGAGAAGGACTACACATTTTATTGGCAAGGGAAAGATCTTAATAAAGACAGAGAATACGGAGTAGGTTTTGCGGTAAAAAAATCGCTAACTAAAATGGTTGAACCAGGCGAGAATGGATCAGAACGCCTGTTAACGCTCCGCCTGCAAACTAGCACAGGTCCCATCACCCTTGTCAGTGTGTATGCTCCTACTCTGTACTCTGCCTCAGAAGCTAAAGATGAGTTCTACGAGAATCTAACAGCAATTATCAAAAGCATACCTAGGCAAGAACAGCTTGTTCTCCTTGGTGACTTTAACGCTAGAGTGGGTGCCGATAATGTTTCATGGCCTTCATGTCTGGGCAGGTTTGGTATTGGCAAGATGAATGAAAATGGACAACGGCTCTTAGAGTTGTGCGTCCACCATGACCTCTGCGTCACCAACACCTACTTTCAGACAAAACCCCAGCATAAGGTGTCATGGAGACACCCACGATCCAAGCACTGGCACCAACTTGACCTGATTCTCGTCAGAAGGCCACTCCTCAGGTCTGTGCTCTCCACGCGCTCGTACCATAGTGCAGACTGTGATACAGATCACTCCTTGGTTTGCTGCAAAATCAGAGCACAACCAAGAAAACTCTATCGTGTCAGACATGAAGGGAAACCACGTATTGATACCAGCAAGATGTCAGACCCTTTCATGATCGCTCAATTCACTGCGACCTTCGAGAAAGTGCTCAGTAGCCCTCAGCATGGTGATACTATTACAGAGAACTGGGAGCATCTACGGAACACCATTCAAAGTACTGCACTTGCCACCTTTGGTAAGAAAACAGCAAAGTCAAATGACTGGTTTGATGCTTCATCAGATGTGATGGCACCTGTCATTGAAGCTAAGCGCAGTGCTATGAATGAATACAAACGTTTACCGAGTGCCAGAACCCTACAGATCCTGAGGGCTACGAGAAGCAAAGTTCAACAAACTGCTCGACGCTGTGCAAATGACTACTGGCTCCAGCTCAGTGAGAGCATCCAGATCGCAGCGCAAACAGGCAACATTAGACAAATGTATGACGGTATAAAGAAAGCACTTGGCCCCCATAAAAGTAAGACGGCACCGCTAAAAACCATCAGCGGAGAGAAGCTAACCGATAAGGGTAAGCAGATGGAGAGGTGGGTCGAGCACTACTCTGAGCTTTACGCTAGAGACAATACCGTTACGCCTGCAGCCCTTGATGGTGTCAACAGTCTGCCAACTATGGAGGAGCTGGATGCCGAACCAACATTAGAGGAACTCAGCAAGGCCATTGATAGCTTGGCCTCTGGCAAAGCACCAGGCAGTGATGGGATTCCTCCTGATTTAATCAAATGCTGTAAGAGCACGCTATTACATCCCCTGCATAGGATGCTGTGCCAGTGCTGGGAAGAGACAATTATTCCTCAAGACATGCGAGATGCCAAGATTGTAACACTGTATAAAAATAAAGGAGACAGAAGTGATTGCAATAACTACAGAGGCATCTCTCTTCTTAGTATTGTTGGTAAGATTTTTGCCAAAGTCATCTTAATGCGACTACACAAGTTAGCTGAGCGCATATATCCAGAGTCACAGTGTGGATTCCGAGCTGGCAGATCAACAACAGACATGATCTTCTCTCTCCGCCAGCTTCAAGAAAAATCAAGAGAGCAGAAAAGACCATTATATATCGCCTTTATAGACCTCACAAAAGCATTCGACCTGGTTAGTAGGGATGGACTCTTTAAAATCCACCTGAAAATAGGCTGCCCTTCTAAAATGCTGGAAATGATAAAGTCATTCCATGACGGCATGAAGGGAACAGTCCAGTATGCTGGAAGCACGTCACAGCCCTTTGATATACGAAGTGGCGTTAAACAAGGCTGTGTTCTGGCTCCGACCCTCTTCGGAATCTTCTTTGCCTTACTCTTGAAACATGCATTCAGAGATGCAACCGAAGGAATATGCCTTCACACTAGGTCAGATGGCCGTCTGTTTAATCTTTCAAGGCTGAAGGCAAAAACAAAAATCAGAAGGGTCACTATAAGAGACTTGTTGTTCGCTGATGATGCTGCAGTCATCACTCAAAGCCAACAGGAGCTTCAGAGCTTGATGAATCGCTTCACTAAAGCATGCAAGGACTTTGGCCTCACAATAAGTATAAAGAAAACGAATGTGCTGAGTCAGGATGTGGGTGCTGCACCAGTTATCACTATCGATAACTATGAATTGGCAGTGGTGCACCACTTCACATACCTAGGGTCTACCATCAATGACAAACTCTCACTGGATACAGAAATCGACAGCCGCATTGGCAAAGCTGCAGCTACCTTTGCCCGCCTCACATCGCGTGTTTGGGGAAACTCTAAACTCACAATGAAGACCAAAGCTGCGGTATATAATGCCTGCGTCACCAGCACACTCCTATATGGCAGCGAGACCTGGACGACCTATGCTAAGCAAGAAAGAAGGCTCAATACCTTCCATTTGCGGTGTCTACGCCGCATCCTCGGCATCTCGTGGAAAGATAAAGTGACAAATGTCGAGGTGTTGTCACGTGCTGGCCTTCAAAGTATGTATACGCTTCTTAGACAGCGCAGACTTCGCTGGCTTGGCCATGTTCGCCGCATGGAAGATGGTCGCATCCCAAAAGATATCTTCTACGGACAATTAGCAGATGGCAAGAGAACAGTTGGGCGACCACAGCTGAGGTTCAAAGATGTGTGCAAGAGAGATATGAGGGCACTGGACATGGATCCAGCAACATGGGAGGATGAAGCTGCCGATCGCACTAAGTGGCGATGCTATTTACGGCGCCACCTCAGATTGGGCGAAGAGAGGCTCACACAAGAAGCAGAGGTGAGGAGAAAACGTCGAAAGGAGCACTAGGAAAATAAGCAGCTGAGGGCTGTCACCTCAGGGGCGCATTCCCATAGTCATTTATGACTGAAGGGGCTATTATTATTATATATATATATAAACATACCCTGTCTAGTCATAACTGTCAATGGGAATGCACCCCTGAGGTGACAGCCCTCGGCTGCTTATTTTCCGGGGGTTCCTTTCGACGTATTCTCCTCTCTTGTGATTGCCATGTGTCTCTTCTGCTTGCCGTGAGAGCGTCTTTTCACCCAATCTGAAGTAACGCCGTAGAGAGTATTGCCACTTGGTACGATTAGCAGCCTCCCAGGTTACTTGATTTATGTCCAGTGCCATCTTGTCTCTCTTGCACAACTTTGAACTTCAGTTGCGGTCGACAAACTGTTTTTTGCCATCTGCCAGCTGTCCGTAGAAGATATCTTTCGGGATGCCATCATTCTGCACGCGGCGAACACTGCCAAGCCAACGTTGTCTGTGTAATATAAGCAGTGTATACACGCTTTGAAGGCCAGCATGTGATGACACCTCAACATCATATATATTATATATATTATATATATAATGTCATCAGCATCCTCTTTCTGCTCCGTAAGGAGCCTGGGACTACCTCAGCTATTGATTCTTTTTTAGGTAATCCGCACGAAGTAGTCAACAGCTCTTGTCGTGGTGGTTTATGTAGCAAGTTATTGTAAATGATGAGGTTTCCAACCTCCTACACAGTAAAACCTTAAGCATTTCATATTTCATTTATGTTTAATACACATATAAAATAATTAAATGTACATGTTACAACTTACCCCGATATGAACAGGCAATAATATCCATATTTTAATGTACATTAATATCCAATACTGTCCTGCAACTGTGAAGATACAGCCTTTCTCCTGTGAGCTAATACTAAGTGCTATGTTATAACTTCTTCCTTTTAACACTTGATCAGATTTAGAAGGGTCGGCTTTATAAAGCTATATAGAGTTTAAGCACTTTTAGTTTCACCGAAAAAGTAAGTCAACTTTTATCACTCTCTGGCTAATTTTCAATCACATCCTCCTGGCGTTTTGTGAGAAAGGTATCTGAGTGGCGTATCTTCCAGCACTCAGTTCTTATAGTAAGAAACGCGCCTACGCGAAAGTTAATTTCGCTTAGTTTATTTTTCTTAAAGCCAATCACAGTTCTAGGCTAGTTCATTTTCAATTTTTTTAAACTATCACAAGGTAGGGCATCTTATTTCCAGTTACTATCCCCCCATCCCCCCTCCACACACACACACACACATACACCATCATGATTATTGGCATGGCCATGTAAGGTAATGCAACTTATTGTTATTGACATCACCGGAAACCATTATGCCATATCGCCTGCCCTAATACTTCAAGATTGTTAATAGGTTAAAAAAAAAAATAAAGGATCCCGTTACATACCCATTAAAGCATATTGGGAATATGGTGTTAGGCTTATATTTTCCTGACCTTCGGCAAACTACGGGTGGTGTAGTCAGCCGCCTTAATCTACCTATAGCTGCTCTGGTACCAGAATCATGAGGCTTGGTCGACACCAGAGTCGTTTGTGGTCTAAACCATCCCACCTCAACCTGGGATCGGACTATGGACCACCGAGCTAGGAAGCCAGTGCACTAACCACTGTGCTACCGCGGTTCCAAGACTGTAAGTAGATCCTGCCGGAAATTGTACGTGGTATGTCCAATGTCCAGATTGTAAAAATTAATATAAACGTGAAATTTTCTTTCTTCCTCAAGTCATGCCCACCAGAGAAGACATTCGATATCTTAAAACTCATATTCCTTGCTAATGCGACCAAATTTTTATTAGTCTCATCCCAGACTTCGCTAAAGCAATGAACTTGTTTCTATCAATAATCCGTCCGCCTAAAGTATTTGCAGGTGAAAAACAGTAAACCAAATGTTGATTTAATCGTATTGTCCCACCTGGCGAATTTTTGACTGTCCACAATCAAAGGATAACATGTCATTGCGGTCAAGCCTAAATCGTGTGGGTGTTGACGAGGTGTGTCAACCCGAGGATAAGTTAATTATCGGTAATGAATGCGATAAGTAAAATTATGACCGGTGACTCCGGATATAGAGAAGTAGAGCATATATATCATGTGAAAAAATTAACGAAATAATTAAGACTGGCGTCACATGCCCCCGGACTTTCATAATATTTATCAAATATTTACAGATTCGGGCCTTCATTTTTACTATGTCTTTGCCTTACCCTAGTGTTGTCCACGGTGACAGAGTTTTTTTCTTACATTCCACGATAAGCGTGACTCAGGCTTCTGGCTGGCAGTGTGTGCAAGATTGTACGTAATTTCGCATGTTGTCCACCGTCCAGGTCAGAAGTAATTAGTATTAAGATTACCCATCGTCGCTCCCAATGGAACATGTTCCCCTTATGGTAAAACATGTCCTGCTTTCATGATGTGAGATCTGAATAGGAGTGAAATAACCAGTTGCTTCCCATTCCTCGATCCAGGATACAGGACACCATCTTATTTATGGAATGTTCCACCCGAAGTATGCGTCTATTATTTTTGCCGCCTATCACAGCAGGGCACTAAGGTGGTGCCATCAGCCAGCACTTTTTTCAGCTCTGTGGCGCTGAAGATCAGTGGTAAATGGAGGCCAGAGCTCTTCCTTGGTTGTAGTTATGTGCCCTGCTCATTCTCTGTCCTCAAAGATAAATGAAGGTTTTCGCCATTTTGGTGGTCCAGGCTATGGCAGTTTGAGCAATCTTTAACATATTGTCGATCTTATTTCATGCCCGATCAAAAGTATTCAAGGACAACATGCTTAATTAAGGCCTGTGCTCCGCGCTGTGGTTGTGTATGTGGTTTATGCATTTGTTGCATCATGTGGGTTCAATTTTGTGCTGGAACTACTAAGTGTCTCCTGTTCTTGATCCGTCTGTAGACCAAACCATTCTCCCTGTAATTAGCTCCATGTGGAGTATGAGAGTAGTTGTCATGCAATCTTGCAAACCAAATATTTAGGGTTTTATCATCAATTTGGGCCTTTTTGAGGTCCGGTATGTTCGGCCTTATTAAAGATGCGAAATTAGAGGCCGCAGTGATCGTCCTGAGGTCCTGTGTGGGGTCCCTAGGAAGACATATTTCCTCCTTTGAATGAGAGGATATACTATATCATCTAGTACTGCTGCACTAATCCGTCCGTTAATATATCGCGTTAGAACTTGCTAGTGCCGTTTCCGGGGCCCCTGTGTTTCTACAGTTTCACCAGTGTGCTTGCTGCTGGTAGGCTTTTAACAAAGAGGACGAGATTATACTTTTATAATAAAGACTCGAGTCATAAAGATAAAAGGTTGACTGATTATTTAACGGCCACTATTTCTTGGGTAAGCAAGCAATTGGGATTTTGTTGGCATGTTGTAAGGTCATAATTCCATGTTGACCTTATTAACTGGCAAGACACATTGAAAGGGCCAATTTTCTGCTTTTTACAGTACGCAGTGAAATGCGCGTTGGTTTTGCACTATTTGCACCATCGTCAGATGGTTCCCTGTGTCTGTTTCAGTCTGGTATTTTATTGTGGTTGTGTCGTTTTGTATGTTGCATCTTGCATAGCTGGCGTGTGAGGAAATGGGTGATCTATTTGCTTGGGGTGATTATCGAGTAAGCGCCTTCTGACAGGGTTAACTTCTGCCTGTATGCTTTGTTCTTTCTACAAATTACCACCTGTTCAAGAGTTTCAGCCCTGTGTTCTGTCAGAAACCGTCTCATATCAGGAGTGAGCGAGTCCATTGAAATGCTACACAATAAACATCTCCTACAGCCCTTCATAAGATTCGTCACAGGTGCTGAGTGATCATCATTTTTCCAGGTGCTTCTCTAGTTGAGCAGCGAATTGCTTAAAGTGTTCGTCTTTCTCCAGTTAGCTTGCCAAAATTTGCTTCACGAAGTTTACGAGTTTAGCTGAAAACGTTGGAACAATACGTTCTTCAGAAGGTCGTAGTTGTTTTGATCTTCCACTGGCGTGTTCAGAAATACATCGTAGGCTGATCCACGCAGACTCTGGAATAACTTTATGTTACACTTGCCCTTCTCTAAGCGATACGTGGCGGCTAAGGACTCGAATCTGGTCATATAGACATCTATTTTCTCTACACGATCTGGTAAGACATCCAGCTGGTAGGAGACAATACTAGGTGCTTCCCCCATCGCTCAATTCTAAACTTCCCGACCCACTAGCGCTGTAACCAGAGCCCGTTCTCTTCCCTGCATTTTCTAGTTTCTTGAGTTTAAGCTCGTGGTTTCGGTCCTTTCTGCTCTCTCTCTCTCTGCCTTCTTCTAGAGTGATTTTTCTGCTTTCTTTTTCGCCTTCTCTTTGCCGGCATTTTCCTTTTCAAATGAGGTATTTCTCTCTTTCTTCTCTCTCTTTTTCATTTCCTTCTCTTTCTTTCTCAGTCTTCTCGGCTTCCCTCGCTATTTTCTTTTTTTTTGTTGTCGCGGGCTTGTTTTATTTCCTCACGCTCCGATGTCTTCTCTGCTATCTCTTTGTCGACGTTATCTTTTTTCAAATGGGTTTTTTCTCTCCCCCCTCTCTCTCTCTCTCTCTCTCTCTCTCTCTCTCTCTCTCTCTCTCTCTCTCTCTCTCTCTCTCTCTCTCTCTCTCTCTTTCTCTCTCTCTCTCTCTCTCTCTCTCTCTCTCGATGTTCCTTCATCAAAGTGACCACAACGCATGTGAGGTCTTTCCAAGAAAAAGCTAATTCTTTACCAGTATCCAAGTACAAAGCATGAAGGTGTGGCTTATCGGATAATCTGGGCAAAAGGTCGGCTTACAAGCTACACAAATATGTCATTACTACCTAACTAATATAGAATTAGCAGCTTTAAACAGCCAGTAATTAGCTGTCTATATTTCTAATACAACAGCAACACAACATTAAATTGACTACAGATTATTGACTCTTTTCCACGTTTACAACTTAAAGATGTACTTTTACCAATTATTTTTTTTTAAAAGATATTTTAAATTTTATTTTGCACCGTATGATCTCAAATTAAAATAATACTGTCATAGATTTCGGATAGGGGATTAAGATAGATGCTAGTCCCGTTTGAATAGAACTGGAAAAAGTGGTAACTCAGTGAGAGATAAGGTAAAGAAATAGATTTCACGAGTGAAATGGTGAAAAGGTAGAGTCTGTCCCTGGATTGAGAAGATACTCTAGTCCAGCCTATCTTACGACTGAAATTTGTTTATCAGACAGTTTACCTTTCTGTATATATTAACATATATACTATAACCACTCACATACACACACACAGATAAGTGACGACAACTTGACGCACAAACGTGAAACTATAGTAATGGTGTAGGGATATTGGGCCGAGCTGACCAACACAGGTAATTAAGTTTTATGTTAAGTTTATTTATCATAAAGAAACTTCACAACATACAGTATCAAATATCAAATATAAAAAAATCATAGGTTATAGAAATGATAAAGAAATAGACATAAGTGCAATTCCCTCTGTTGAGACAAGATCCCGTTAGAAGAAGTTATTAAACCCCAAAAGGTCAAAAGATTATCACTATGGTACAGAATTTGACTATACTGTAAAAAAACAGAGTTTCTAATTAATCTATCCTGGAATAAACAGTATTAGCAAACATAATGAAAGTAAGAAAACGAAGTGAGTAAAATGATTACACAATAGAAGAATTATTCACTCCTTCTTTCTCTCGCTTCAGACAAACTGTGGCCACATTTTCAGTCTCTCTTACCTAAGTTGATTTACAGCATCTGGAACATATTTCCATGGTATACGCAGCAAATCCAGTGTTGGGTGTTTTGGCAAAGTAAGCCCCAGCTCCTCCAAGTTTGATTAATCCGGTTATTTGGGGAACGCTTACTTCACTACTGTTAATTGGATTTGTTTATTTCACATCAATTAGTTGCCCGGGGGGTGGCCGCTGTCGCATGCTGACAGCTACGAGGAGCCACAGGTGAGAGCTGGATGCCAGGTTTGGACCAAAGGTGGCCGAGCTGCCCTGAAAAGGGCATGACAGCTCCTTCACCAGAGGTACTACCAATACCTGACTTCCCAACACCCCCCAATTAGTCCTGGTAGGAAAGTAATTATGACTTCTAGTGTTCACAGTGTCATTAGCTTGTAATTCCAATACTTTAAGAGAATGTTAGGCATGTAAATCTCTAGGGATAAAATTCCTCGCCACAACACAGTGGTCGGTAATCGGGAAATGTTAATGTTGTTAGTTTTGCCACAACGGGTTGAATGTAAATTTTAAAAATGGGAAAAGAATCTGGATAGCTATAGGTCCAGTTACAATTATTCTTATTCTTATATGGGTGTACTCTCTCTTGCTCTAGATAGATAGATAGATAGATAGATAGATAGATAGATAGATAGATAGATAGATAGATAGATAGATAGATAGATAGATAGATAGATAGATAGATAGATAGATAGATAGATAGATAGATAGATAGATAGATAGATAGATAGATAGATAGATAGATAGATAGATAGATAGATAGATAGATAGATAGATAGATAGATAGATAGATAGGTAGGTAGGTAGATAGGTAGGTAGGTAGGTAGGTAGGTAGGTAGGTAGGTAGGTAGGTAGGTAGGTAGGTAGGTAGGCAGGCAGGCAGGCAGGCAGGCAGACAGGCAGACAGGCAGGCAGGCAGGCAGGCAGACAGGCAGACACAGACAGACAGACAGACAGACAGACAGACAGACAGATAGATAGATAGATAGATAGATAGATAGATAGATAGATAGATAGATAGATAGATAGATAGATAGATAGATAGATAGATAGATAGATAGATAGATAGATAGATAGATAGATAGATAGATAGGCAGGTAAGTAATTAGATAGGCAGGCAGGCAGATAGATAGATAGATAGATAGATAGATAGATAGATAGATAGATAGATAGATAGATAGATAGATAGATAGATAGATAGATAGATAGATAGATAGATAGATAGATAGATAGATAGATAGATAGATAGATAGATAGATAGATAGATAGATAGATAGATAGATAGATAGATAGATAGATAGATAGATAGATAGATAGATAGATAGATAGATAGATAGATAGATAGATAGATACGAAATTACCTTTTTGTCTAATTAAGTTCAACAGTACTTCGAAAGTTAAATATAATGGTAAAACCTTAAGAGCTATGTACAACTAATTAGAAATAAACGTGTTTTAATTTAAAAAGCGCGCTCGCACACACATATACACACACGCGCCCACCCACACGAAGTATACGCACACAATATACCGGGCGATTAAATATCCTATAATTACCTGGTGAAACGTGATTGGCTAAAATTTAATGGTGCAATATTAGTGAGTTCCAGCGACATTTGGAGGCCTGTACAAACTAGATTTTTTTTTCTTCTTTTTTGGTTCTCTGAAAGATTAAATATAAATCAACATGCAAAAACCACAGAAAAAAAAATGATTATGTTGAAAGCAGTCAAAAATATACTTAATACACAGTAAATAAAATACCGTACGATCGAAAGCAACGCTGCGCTGAATACCCTAATTATAACCGAAAATTAGGTTGAACGGAGTAGATCAGCGGCAGACAACCAGCGCCGGATTATTCATTAGGTCCATTAGATAGGGGCCTAAGCCCCCAAGCTTACATGGGCTCCGAGAAAAAAAAAGTAACGGAGTTATAAAGCACGGAGCTCTACAGCAACGTCACGTGCAAGATAGTACGCTCGTGCGTGCAGGGTAAAAGTATTTGTGCAACAGTTAGTTTATTCATTACTTCCACCCTCCGTTATTTTCCTTTTTTAAATTATATTTTCTTTGCAGGGGCTCCACTACCTGTAGACATATCTGGGGGCTGTAATGAACACTTTTTTGTTTACGTATTATTATATATTAATAAAAACATTTATCTTAAATCCATTAGTTTTTTCCCCCCTAGTTTTACCTTTTAGAAGATTGGAGAGGGGCCCCAAATATCTTAATAGCCTAGGGCCTCCGGAGTTCTTAATCCGCCCTGCAGGCAACCAAAGAGCGGTAGAGATCTACTTTTGAAAAAACAGAGCTCTCTAAAGAATTATCTTGACAACACCATGTCTGTTTTCAGATTTTGTGGGATTTGGAATAATTTCAGCTTATATGTACCTTTTCTCTCTGCCAGACGAGCTGCTTCCTGTAATTCCATCAACAGCGGGGTAGAATTCAAAACTAAATAACTGTCACGGGTTGCCTCTCTTTAGCTCTGCAGTAATGGTACAACAGTGGCCAAAACTCAAGAGTAACTAATGTGGGTCTTCAAATGTGTCTACCTTCGCACAAGATTAATCTTGGCAGAGTTGTAGGTAGAAGGATAATGATGCTTCTACCTCAAGGGAGTGTATTGGTTAAGAGTTCACTTGGCAGCTTTTATGTTTCTTCTTAGCTGCCAATAAGGTTCTGCTCCAGCTAATGTGTGGGTCTTTGCAGACAGATGACTGGATCACAATCGTCACTGGTCAAGTTTGAAAGTTGTAGCACGTTCCAAGAAGTGTCATGGAGTAATTACTAAGCTGGTCCCACGTCTCTAAGACCCGTTTGATGATGGTGTCAAGCGTCGACTTCAGGCCCTTATACCCTCACTTGTTCCAGAGATAGTACCCTCAGTTGCTACCACCGACTAGTGTCACAATAGAAGAGAACAAATACCCTCTTGAGTATTGCGTTTTACTGACACAAACTCATGTTCCCCCCCCCCCCTCTTTTCATTCCACCATCCCATCTATCTCAGAACTGTTACCCTCGCTGATAATTAATATTAATCCCTTTGAGCGGATAAACATTCATTACATTTAGGTTGAATAGATTTACATCTACACTGTTTGAAAACGTTAATAATATAATAAGTATGTACATCATCCTCTCATCATTCCCTCCTTGCTCCATATAGAACATGGGACGACCTCTGCTCTTAGTTCTCTATAAGAAACTCGCATAAAGCAGTCACCAGCCCTTGCAGTGGTGGTTCATGAAATCATCATTCTATATGCTGAGGTTGCCAGCCTCGTATGACTTGGACATCCACTAGCAATTTTAACATATTAATATTCACTCGTCAATATATACATATTATTTCACCTGTTAATAATGTGAATGATAGAATTATAAATGTAAAACTTACCCTAAAATGTTTTTGGGATCACTGACTGACTTCTGGCTCAGAGAAATAGTTAAGACAACTTGTTGAAGATGCTTCTTACACGTGTTGTAGGGTGTTGTTACTTTACAATAAGTTCTCACTTTGATCTGTGGCCAGTGTTCAAATACAGTGAAAGACGCATTCAACGCCTTAACAAAATACAAGTGCCTAAGCCTAAGCTTGACTTATTCAAGAAAAGCTTAGCTTACTCTGCTGCTCATCTCTGGAACTATCTTCCACATTATCTGAAAGATAACAACCTCAGTCCCTATTCATACAATCGTAAACTTTTCGATTACTTTATGAGTTCTGATTATCTGCCCCCCTAATGTGATTATTTTTCCGAACAAATGATATAATATCGAATGTAGGTTTAATGATGATGATAGTGTTTTTCAACATATTTTGTTTCATGGTGATACTTAGTTTGTATTTTTCAACATACTTTATTTCATGTTTATAATTAGATACTGTGAATGTGAGTATGCTATTATTTTACCTTTATAACGTTGAATTCCTTGAATTGATGGGTAAAATGTATGTGAGAATAAATGAAACCAGTATAAAAGACGAGAGAAAGGAAGGGCAGAATGTCAGACGGGCCTGCGTGCCCAATTCTCAACCCTTTGAAAATAAAGTTCGTTCGTTCGTTCGTTCGTTCGTTCTCTGGGTGTGAAACAAGAGGGCCGAACAGGTCAACCTTGAAGACCCGCTATTTGCTTAAGAATGTTTGTTTGGCGTCTATTGGATTTATACTTAGACCCGTTTTCTCAGATTTAGATTAAGGCCGCTGGTAGGTTTGGTTTGTGATCTGTACTGAATTTTAGGAAGAAAATACAAACATTTAAACCACGATATAATATTCTATCCAAACCCGCGCAACGGTAAAATTTATTATCCATTCGGTTATCAGATTTGATTAGAAAACACAAGTGTAACGCTTATCTTATCGTTCTTATTAACATGCAAAAAAAATTCTAGTCAATTACAAAAATTTACACATGATGGATAGAAGATAAATATATATTTCGTCGGTCTTACCTTGCCTAGTGCATTTACTAGTCAATTAAAATATCTCTTACTGGTTAATAGCAATTAATTAAATTTACGTTACCACTGGAAGAATATTAGGTATATATCTATTTAATCTGCTAGCCAATTTAACACAGTAAATCCTAGTGAAATATAAAATGACGAACTTTAACAATTAAATCACTCAAAAATGCTATTAAACATAGTTACCACAACACAGAAAAGAAACAATCTCCAATCGAAACACTAAGAAATCCACTTTAACAATGGTCTAGAATTCGAAGCTAGATGTTCTGAAATTCTGCGGCTACTAGATAAAATGATTTTAAAAGCTGGGGTATATATATAAAATGGGTATTAAATTCGCTAGTACTTGCTACATATAACGCCTTCGCCTACATTTTGGGGAATTCTTCGGTCGAATCAT
The DNA here is from genome assembly GCA_024509875.1 of Oreohelix idahoensis. Lineage (NCBI taxonomy): Eukaryota > Metazoa > Mollusca > Gastropoda > Stylommatophora > Oreohelicidae > Oreohelix > Oreohelix idahoensis. Next base: position 994 of record JAMPIV010017777.1, on the reverse strand, counting down.
AAATCAAAGCTATTTTTCACACGTATGCCGACTGCAGACTCTTCGCTAGAGAACGAACTCGCTTTTGATCAGATACCAACTGACAATTTTTCCACAAACAAAAATAGAATTGTGTGTCAGTATGGTCTGATGGAAGTAATTATATTAAGTTCATCCCAAGACAAGCAATTCCTAATTCCCAATTGTCACAATGGTGTGTTGCTGGGTCTATGTCAATTTGAGACATTAATTGAGATTTTATCACACTTGTGTTACTGGGTTAAGTTATCCTGGACGGGACGACAATTGTCGAGTGTTATCCCCCTAGCTCTGCAGTAGTGGTTCATCAATGGCCAACATTCGGGTAACATGATGAGTTTTCACAAGCTGGCAACCTTAGTTCAAAATTACTTTTGACAAACATGTAAATAGAAGGTTTTATGCCTCCTATTGTAGGGAGTCTCACAGGGACTTTGGAATGACAAGTACAACAATTGAGTCTTCTAAGTTGATTATAAACTATATTTTCCGCCCACTTTTGTGAGAAATATATCACACATATATATGCCATCACACATGTCCCTACAATTTTTGCTAACTAGATAATATTATTTTAAGTAGATATTAATCATGTATTCCAAGAAGGAAGCTATTTCATGTATTATGACATAATTATGTATCCGTCACTTGAAATTTCTGTCATACATCTAACACTTTTGCTTTCAGTACCCAACACTCATAAAATTTACATACATAATAAAAATCAAACACAGAAAACTTAGCAAAGCCAAAAAATGGTCAACATTCATAATCTTGCTACGTGTCTTTTAATAATGATAAATCTGGCTATCAAATTTCCACACATATTACTGTTTTTGTAACAATGCTGCCGTTAACAATAACTTTGACATACTTTTAGACTGACCAGTGTATTTCCTCTTAGTTATATCTGTTACTTTTCCCATTAACTCCTGCGCTTTGAGACGTTTAATGTCACTCCCTTTTCCTTAAATGA